>VZZY01015767.1:0-36704 GCA_013400335.1 Eurystomus gularis
CTAAATGATACTATGATTCTATGCCATATGGTTATTGGAGTAATCCACTTCTCTCCAAATACACGTGGGGTTTTTTTCCCAAAAAAAAGGACAGTAGAAAACATTTTTTGATGTCCCAGAGGACAGATCTACTGCACTATTTCTATTTATTTTCTGGACATCAATGCCAGATTCATCAACTGTTGCAACTTACTAGTGAGTGAACCCAGGCTGACTTTCTGCCTCTCTCCCTCTTCCCTTTTCCCATTGAATTTTCTTCCAAACTTGGTCAAAAAGTTTTCCAAACTCAGTTGAAAAAGTCTTGCCCGTATTTGAGGTCACACCACAGGATGAATAGTTGTTCGGATTCCTGTTAATCCTTTTGTAAGTAGAGGCATTACACATTCTGCAGAGCTATAATCTTGCTCTTGTGCTGTTCTTTCAGGGTCACAAAGAAAAGTTTACCTGAAACCAGGAGCTGTTGCCTTTGCCCTCATACCCTAACATTACCTTTAAAAAAATGCAGCAGTGTATTTGGGGTGGAAAGGAGGAGAAGGGCATTTCAGATAGTTTCTTTAAAGTCTATTTCATCCCAGTATTTCATGGGGGATATATGATACACCATGGGCTATTTCTTTCTCTCATACTTTATTTTCTTTTTAAGTGGTTGAAGAATGTTTCCTGGTTTTTATTCTGTGCAAGTTCCACCTGAGCTCATCAATTCTCAAAGCAGTCCTACACCTCTCATTACTCAACAAGTTTTTCCATTCGTTACGGACTTTCTGCATAGTCCAGGTATCTCTACTGAAGCATGTATTCATTCAGCTAGACCTGGAGCTCTTCCCAACAAATGTTTTTCCTTTGCTCAAGAAACAATTTCCATCTAATGTATTCCTGTACCTTTGCTTTGAAATTCCCAGCCTCTTACACAGTCGTTTAATAATGTCTTTATATTGAAAGAGAAAACTCTGATTAGCTTTATCTATGGGTTTGATCAATTTTTTCAGTAATTTTAAACTGCAGCAACTTGGGCTAAAAACATTTTCCACATGCAACTTGATCTGCAGGCTATTGCCCATCTGAGCCCTATTATTAGTGACGTTTTTATTCCCCCCTCTGTTGTATATATGGGGAGATAGACACTCATAATAAAATTCTTAGTAAAATTTCTAATCTTAACACGTTGTCCCCAAGGACAACGGTCCTTTATTTTATTTCTTTGTTCTAGCCACTATCATGACATCAAAATTTTCTTTTCTTTTTATTTCTTTCTAGGACCTAACAGAAAACTGTTTGTCTTCCAGAAAACAAAGGAAGACTGACTAGAGAAAGGTAGGAGAATAACATCTTAGCTGCACAGTTAAGCTGAGATAGTACGTAACTCTGATCCATTGCTCAAGTCTCTGTCCATGCAAAAAAACCCTTTTCATTCCAAGGTCTATTGTTTTTTATTTACATGGCATTGCTATGTATCATCTAAAATTCTATAGCTGCTCAGTAGAGACTTTGCCTCTAATACCAGAGCAGACAATTATGCCCTTTCTAGATGCATGCCAATGTGTGACTGATTCTGTACAGTGCCTCAAAACACATTTTGCTGAAGTTACCCTCCGCCTTTCTAAAATCCTTCTATACCTTGTGCACCCACTGCTCAGCAATAAAACTTTCAATAAAAGGAGGTACAGAGGTGCTCATGTACCTTTTAAATGTATTCCTTCAGAACAACTAGCCTGTCCTGTATAAGTTCTGTTCTTGCATCCCATGTCCATGACATATACATTAACTGCATTCATATTGAGAAAAACCCACTTCTTCAGAATACTATTACACATCTTACAATGAAAACTCTGAGAAGAGAAGAAAAACATCCTCCAGTGTTAACCAGGATTGTTAAATTGGAAGGTACTGCTGAAGGCACAGAGGGAGTGTGCTAGTCCAAACAATCTCCAGTCAACCCTTGCAGCAAAAATGGTCCATAGTGACTTAGAAAGCCTAGGGATAAGGACAAGGAGATGCAAAAGCACTGTATGATTATGAAAGGACTAATAACCTTGCTCCTCATTTGACAGAGTGCAAAAAATGCTTTCAGCTCTTGTTGTGGCCCTTTGCAAATTCTTAATGATTATTACTAATGCTCTTGACAAGAATAGCTTTTATGAGTCCTTTGCTGAGTTTTTCAACTCAGAATAAAAACTGCTTTTCTAGTCTGCAAGACAAACACAATTTTATTTTAAAAATCTGAATAAGCAGCTATAAAATTATCAGCTCTATGTCTCATCCTGAAAGTTTGAACAGTTGTGTAACTGCCTTTACCCTTGGATTTCATTTCCATTTATAGTTTTTACATCATTTTTCATTTTAACCTGCTTTAAAAAACTTAAAAAGTTATCATAAGTGATAATAACAGATGGTCCTCTTCAATTTTTTCTTAAAGATACATAATAAACTTCTGCCATTTTCATGTCTTGGGAGGTGTGCTTTTAAGTATGAAGACTGTGCTCGAGATCTGAGAGACTAAATAAAGGAAACAGAACAGTGATTATATGAATGGAGAGTTCCCTATACCTCAATTGTTTAAGAAATACTAATTAAAAATGCATAAAAAAAATATCAATCACCATCCTTATAAATAGACCAAAGAGTAGCATCTGAACAAATCGCAAAATGGCTGTTGCTGACTCCTGTAATCTATTGGTACCCAAAACCAAGCTATAATAATCCCATAGCCAAATAATCACATGGCTGGGTTTGAGATTTGCTTTCCGGTGTTAAACAGGGGACTAAAACAAACTTTGGAGGGAAGACTAATCACTTCCTTAACTCTCCATTGTACTTGAGAGATGTATGTAATATAATATGCTGTCTAATACATTATAAAACTGAAAAGCGCAAGCAAAAACAAATTATAGGTGTTTGGCTCCAAATACTGAATTAATGCAGCTCTGCAGTAAATCAGAATGTACCAAGGTCATGCAATCTCTGCCACTGTCCTAGCATCTTTCATAAAATGCTTTGCAAACATACACATTTTACATTCTTCAGGTAAGTAGTACAGGCATTTAAATATATTACTGAACTTCAAAAGATGGAAGGTGGGTGATAAAGACAAACACATACTGCATTATAGATGACAGACTCAGATAGACAGACACGTTCAGGCAAGAAAGAGAAATACAAATTAATCTCAGAAGTATGTCTCCATCATATCACCTAGCAGAAAGAGGAGGGCTGGACACGATAATCTAAGAGGTTCCTTTCTATCTTGTCACCTACAATTTTATGGCCCAATTCTTTCCTTATTGGACAAACATTACATATAAACACCAGAAAATGCAAAATTCTGGAAAGGATATAAACTCTCAGGTATGAGAGCATAAACAACTTCTTAACTAGTGCAGCAAGGAACTTCCTTCTCACCTGCAAGTTATTTCGTAAGCACCCAGATCTTGCCTCTCATAGGGAAACAGCTGGTATCAAAAAGAGGATAATTCCTTTTTGCTCTAGTTAAAGCTCACATACCTGGGGGAAAAAGCAAGCACTGAACACAGATGTCACCTCACATTTTTCTCTTGGGAAAGTGTAAAGTTGTGAGGATTATAGAGTTAAGATCACCTACCTTTGCTGCTTTCTTTGGCCAAAAAATGGCCAGGGTAATCCAGCAACAGAAATCCAAATCAAAGATAATAATCTTTTGTTCTGACAGCGGTCAGTGGCCTTTCCCACTGATCCAGGACTGCCTTGTCCAGGTTGGCCATGAAAGTCTGCAAAGCACTGGGTGTGGAGAAAATCTTCCGCTTTAGAGCATTTTAAAGCTTGTCTGCCTTTTTTTTTGAACCGCTGACCTTGATAGCTTCTCCCTCTGCCCAGGTACCAGCTCTATGGCACTGGAGAAAGAACAATATATTTCAGTTTTTGCCAGATTAAAATATATACATGTAGGAAAGAGAGATCTGGGGGTTTGAACTCAAAATAAAAAAAAAGACATTTACATTTTGAGCTGGATTCCTGAGTTCGCTTCTACCATTAAAAGAAGAAAATTATCACAAAAATTTATGACTCCTTTGAGTGTTTCTTTCACTTCTTTTCCACATGACCTGAATACGACCGAAACTTGCAAAGCAATATTCATCACTCCAAGATGACATTTTAAATGTAGGCTTCAATTCAACACATTCACTAAAAAAGAAAAAAACATTATTTTTTTATCTATAATCATCTGACTCCCACATAGTATTTAGCTAGTCTTATCTTAGTGTGATAAAAAAATATGATTTATCAATATTCAATGATTCTGCCTATTGAGCTATGAATCCTTATTTCTTTTCCTTGTATGCTTCTCCACAAAACACATATAAATCCATCTTTTGAATACATACTTTCCATCTTAAAAGCTGTGAGTTTACATTCTGTTTGGTAATTCTTTCTGAAGTATGTATCTCTTTTTATTATTATTTATTCCATTTAAAAAATTAATCTAGGGCACAGATTGCAAGTAGAAATCAGACCAGTTTCCAAGAAGATCATGACAAAAGCCCTACTGACTTCAACTAAGCCCAGATTTCACATGTGCCAAAGCCCTTTGCAAGAAGTTATCACTCTTACAGAGGGGAACTTTTGAAACTGGTGGGTTTCATTTGGGCTGCAATGATCTATCTACTCAGAAATATTTATCCACTCTCATCTGATTTATTAGATTCCCTTACTCTAGAATTCGTTTCTCTCCTGAAAAATTTTCCCTGCTTTGCCCATATGAGAAAAAAAACCGTCTTCTTATGATGATTGCTATACTTGTCCTTTGATATTTCTTCTTTAATCTCTGTTTCCGTACACCATATAATCAGATTTGTGGCAGAAAAGGGTCACCTTGGTTCTTATTGCACGAGAAAAAGTTAGAGATATGTTCTCAAAACTGCCTTCAGGGTCATTAGAAAAAGAAACAGAGAAAAACAAAGAAACATGATGACCAAAGTGCTAAGGCATAAAAGATACAAGATGCATACCAAATATTATGCGCATCCAGCAAAAAACTTCTGTTCACATCTGTACCCAGAAGCTGGAGTAAAAATAGGAATGCTATTCCTATGCCTGTATGGCTGGCTGCCATGCAAGTATACACAAATATATTTTACAAGTCCTAAACAGCTACAGCACAAGATCTTCCCAATGGTTTGCTGTAGAATATATGCAGCGCTTACTTATACACAGCAGTAATATTTTGGAAGTATGGCTAATGTAAAAATCAATGTCCCTTTATAATGGATGAATTTGTAAATGAGATTATCAGAACTGCCTATTAAAATATGGTGTGTAATAAAAAGATACTGCATAATCTCCAGACAGGAAGACAGAAATACAGTATGAAGGCTGTCATTTGGTGGTTTGCTGACACTGCTTTTTCCCAATTTTTTCTCCACATCATGCAGACATTTTCAGAAATAAGGCCAATATTATTTTTAATTCCTCTGCTTTTTCTTCTTCTTCTTTTTTTTTTTATGGCAACAGAAATTACCGTACAACGAGAAAAAACTACCAAACATATTAACTTAAACACATCACATAAAATTTAGCTGACAGGAGGGGTAATAAAAATGAGGAGGAGATAAAGCAGGGGAAAATAAACATCCAGGAGGTAAGGAGGAAGAGGCATCACTGGAAGGAGGGTTCACAACACAATCCCACAAGTTATCCCAGTATCCTCACAGACAGCAGCAGTGATTAGTGCTACATACAGAACCAGATTAAAATTATTTATATGGGTCTAATGAATACTCCTGGTAATTTTCTGTGAAGGCAATCAGATGTCTAAGTCAGAAGAGCTATATTATACGTGGCTTTAGATTGAATAATGTGAGATGCCAGGGTTTGGTAGTTACACAAGTGAGTGGATTATTGCATAAGCTCTATCTGCTCATGGAGAGCATTTCTAATCCTGCCAAAAAGACCACAGCATTCCTTCAAAAAGGGTTCTGGAGGATTCAACACACTGATAATATTTACTCCCAAATTGTCCTGTAATTTCATGCTGAAGTTTTGCACTCTCTTATGTATCAATTGCTTCCTGCACTCTAGTGCACATTTCTCCTTGAGATGTACAGAAGGCATACACCCATCATTTTCTGCAAGCCTTCTGGGACTTTCTGTGATGGTTCTCTCACAGCAGAGGTGGCTGAGTAGCAGATATTTGCAGCTTAACCAAGCTGAAAATTCTGCCTGCGAGAGAGGACATTTCCAGCAGCCTCCAACCATGGTAAATGTCCTGGAGGAGACAAGTTACCAGAATTCAAAATGGCCTGTAAATGCATGGAAGATACTAATTCTCTTCTCTCTATTGCCACACTGAGGACCCTAAAAAATAATGATTTAGCAATCAAGACACCTGCCCCAAAGATAGCAGGCATATAAAGCAACATAAGATTGGGTAGTATAAGGTTCCTAAATTTCCTTAATGACTCTATTTTTTGGTTTCTTTCCTAATCCCCAAGAACTTTAAGCATATTAAATTTCAAAAAAAGTAAGAGAGAGGGAACAGAAACTGGTAATGTACTTAAGATGGAGAGAAGGCTGGGTAATATATTCATTCTAATTGTATTAACCTTCCCCCATAATGAGTGGGGGAAAGCCTACCATCTGTTTAAGTCATTAGTCAGTTCCATAATTAACGGATTAAGATTAGCTCTAACAATTTCATTACTTTTCCTAGGAAACTGAACATCTGAATATTTAGATCTATTCTATTGCCATTGAAAGGAACTATCGATTAGTTTTCTCTCTCTTATACTTTGGGAGATTGCCATCACCTCAGATTTAGTCTAATTGATTTTACAACAGGAATATTTCCCAAAGTTGACTACCATGTCCAATATGTTAGGAAAAGATTTTTGTTGATCCAATATAAATAAAAGTATATCATCAGCATAAAGTAGTAGTTTAACCTCACATGTTCCTGATCCAATATAAATAAAAGTATATCATCAGCATGAAGTAGTAGTTTAACCTCACATGTTCCTGATTTCACATGTTACAGTTTATGATTAGCCTTAAATTGTACTTCCAAGTCTTCAGGGGCAGTGTTAAATAAAAGAAGTGAAAGGGAATGCTTTATTCTTTTGCACAGCTTTTAAGAATTAAGCAATTAGACTCCTTTTAAGTCAGAGTGATTGTAGACTATAATAAAGCAAAAAAAATCCAGGTGAGAAACAATCACATAAGACAAATCTACATAAAGGATGAAGTCAACCTAATATTATCAAACTTTTTCTGTATCAGGGCAGCACTGTGGCAAGGATTTATCTGAGTATTGACAGATACTTGTTAATTCAGTCAGTATTCTTGTATTGTCAATGCCTGATCATTATTTATTAAATTCATCTAATTAGGATAGTACATACCATCTATTACTTTATTTGATCTTGTAACCAGCATTTTTATGAGATATTTAGGTTGGCAGAACCTAAAGTGGTTTTACAGATCTTTGCCTGTTTAAGCACAAATGAATAGCAGCCTCAAGAGAATGGTCTCCTTCAAGATATGGAGTTGCTTACATGATCCAAATGTCTAGGGACTAACATTTATAAGGAAAGCATTGCTAGGGTTCTGGGATCTCTGGTAATGGTGCATTTATTCAAATCTTTTATCATATTTGCTTTATTTCTTAGTAGAGCAGGTTACCACCTGCTCTTACCACCACGATCCACAAGGTGAGCTGTCATTCGACACATCCAGAAACGATCTGGAAAATAGGAATTGTAACCATGTACATATTTGCCAGTAACAAGTAATTCTTGGTAATAAAACTTAAAACCACCAGTGAAGAGTCGTGAAGACTCTCAAGTGACCCAAAAATAAAGTGGCAAGTGAAGCTCAGGGTTCTTAAAAGCAACGTAATGTACGTGAGAAAAAGTGCTACCTTAACCATATGCAGATAATGAGGGGGTTTACATTAGGCTACTCCCAGAAGGGAAGTCATCATGGATACTTTTCAGAAAACACCAGTAGAGTGCTCTAGGGGGTCACAAGGAAAACCCAGTATCAGCATTCTTCGTAAAAGGACTTGAAAGGAAAAAGCATTTTTCTATTGCCCTAAGCCACAAGATGTTCATCTCACACACAACAAGTAGCCACAATCAGAACAATGTCATAAAAAAGACTGAGAGGAACTAAAAACTCGATATAGAGAAGGATGACAGAGATGATCTGAGATGTGAAATGGGTTCCGCTGGAAAGGAACCCACATAGATTAAACTTCAGCATGGAAAAGGTATCCTTGTTAGAGAGAATATGACAGAAAGGTGAGAAAAAAATGGTACTGACTGGTGTCCAAAAAGGTGTATGAGAAACACTCCTTCTCCACAGTACCTGAAGTTTCCCAAGATTATCAAGCTACCAATTTTAAAAAAAAGAATTCATTAATTTGGAGGGATAATGCATTGTTATATGGTAGAACTCAAAGCAGTATGATGCTGGGGTGGTTAAATGGGTTCACAAAGATTAGCCAAATTCATGAAGGATAAGTCCTTAAGTGACTATTCACATGGTGTTTTGAATGCAAGCTCTGATTCAGAGTCATTAAACCACTGGTTGTCAGAAGCTTAAATTACACCTGTAAAATGACAAGCACCCATACAAACACACGAGCATGAACAAAATGTACCAATCCCTACAGTTTCAGATTATTTTTTCCTACTGCACTGGGAAATGGAAACATAACTCCATGCAATTCTAACAGTTTACTATAAATTCCTAGTCTTTAAGCTAATGGTGAAATAATGCTCCTCTCATTAGTTTAATGATCGTATCATACTTTATACAAGCTTTCCCCTTCTCTTTTTTTCCTCTTTCATTAGCTTAGTCTAATAGTTGCAGACGATTTGCTTTCACTGTGAAGCTGTCAATCTTTTTCTTGTATGTAACATGTCAGTCTGTTATAGCACAGAAATAATGCAACACATTTATCAGACTAAGATCTCTTTTCATTTACTGACTCAAAAATTATTTTGAACTATCTGTGATAAAGTGTGTTAATGGAGCACATTATAAGGAGTGAATATTTAGATCAATTACAGATTTTCTTTTTTATCTGTGATATGTGCTTCCTCATCAGTGTTTGGTCTAAACCAAATCTAGCTGTCACTTGAAAAAAAGGAAGGGTAGATGGAACTGACACAGAGGAAAGTCCCTCAGCTCAGACAGAGCTGGGGCAGCTCAGACCTTCCCCTGAGGCACCCAGACAAAAGGCTTTTGCTTATGGCAGTCTGCAGCAATACAGAGCCACAGCAAAGTTTCCTTCTCTCATAATGTTGCAGCCTTTTCTTAGGAGCCTGAAAAAGAGGAAGAAAATAGGCATTTTTATATGCTAGATCTTAGAAGCAAAACCAGGTATTGTATTGGAATGGGTGAGGAAAAGGAAGAAGCAGTAACAGAGGGTGTGTCCAAAAGTTGTCATGTGAGATCCATTAGATGCTTAAGAACAGATGTATTTGGCTTGACCAGAAATTTGGAGATGCTTTATTCTGGGCCTTTCTGTTGGGATTGCCTACGTTCAGTAGTGCCACATCGTCCAAGTTGACACCTACTTGCTATGAAAGGACAGCCTTGCATTTCCATCTTCATTCTCAGTTTGCATTTCAGGCCAATCCTACCCCTGTCTCTTACACCTTTCTGTCTCTTGCTTATGTTTATCCCAGTTTCTTCAGAGCTCATACTGCTTTAATAAAAGAAATTTATCTTTGTCCATAGTCCTTCCTCTGGTCAGTTGCAGCAGTGGAATTTCCAGAAAAAGCTGCTGTTCTTTTCTTCAGTTCTTTAAAAGAAAAGACTTTGTCAAAAGAAAACCAGCATCTGGTGAAAAAGGTATTGCTTCAGTTGCAGGGAAATTTAAGGGGTGCTGTGCTTACCCTTTGTTTTTGATTACTGTTCTTCTCAGAGATTGCCATTCCCATCCAGATTTGTTTCTTCCCCATTTCCATAAAGGTTTGTTAAAACGATTCCATTTTAACTTTCCCCATTGCTTTTTCCCACCTAATGTATGAGGAACACTCCTAAGTGTCCATATCTCAAGCAACCTTTCCCAAGATGCCTGATCAAGCACAGTGTTCAGTCAATCTGTCAGTAATTTTATTATATTTTGGCCTTAAAAAATGAGGTACTTATGACTCATTCCAATATTTTTAGAGCTAAACCAGTGTATATTAAGCAAGCTGAGAAATTAAAACCTTGCAATTCTGGACTGACGTCAGAGGTTGTCAACTTTTTGAAACAAGAAGCACTCTTGATCCCTAAAATTCATACCAAGAGCCAAAATAATACTTTTGAAGGCTGTAAGAATACGGCAAGGAAGACATTAAATGGAGCGAATATCTCAAGCTACAGCTACTCTGTTACTTACATAGGAAAAGGAGCTAGGTATGAGGCTGCAGCACCCCTGAAATTTTCGTGGGGTATTCAGGATAAAGAAGGATGGCAAATAACAAAAAATTACTGGCTAGTACAGCTGAAGAGCTCTTCCTAGACATATCTTCCTCACTCCTTGAGGTAGAGCTGTGATGGCTATAGCAATGTCTCACAACCTCTGTGATCAGCTGAACCTTGTCCTTGCCATTCCCTCTGGATCCCAGCCATTTCACTCCCCTCTTTTGTAAAAGCGTGAGCATTTTGGAGGGAAGTGTTCCATTTCCTGATTCTTTGTTTTAAATTTGATCCACCAGCGTCATTCACATGGAGACTGTAGTTTCCAGCAAGGTCTGGAGGACATAGTCCCAATTCCTTGTCTTTAAATCTGTATCTCTCACTCTTGTCTCTCCTCCCTTTTCCCAGGCTTTGGAAGCAGCACAGGATTTCTGCTGAAGTCCACAAAATTATTGTTAGCCCATGACACCCCAGAGGCCAGCAGACTGTCACACCTTTGCTCTGCATTTGGCTGACTACTCATGCACTTCTCTCTACCCACTGCAGGGATGACAGGGAGAGCTCAGCCAAATCCTGACCCACTTTCTACCTCCACTCCAAACCAGGGGAGTCCCAAACCTGGGACCAAACTCCCAGAGCAGGATCTCTCTGAACAAGACCACCACTATAGGACAGAGCAGAGAAGGCTCTCTGAGCATGATTTAGCCGCCTTTCAATGCCACAGTAAAATCCCTTTCGGCATGTGTGCAGCCAGTGACTAAAAGACAAGTATTTGATTAAATCCAAGGTCATTTCAGGCACACAGCTGCAAATGAAATACACAGCAGCTCCTGCATGGTTCCTCCCACTGCACTCGAGACCAGACAAAACTGCTTTTTCAGTCACCTAGTGCAATTCACACTGCTCCAGGCACTGACATTCAAAGGTGAAGAATACCAATTCAAGGTCTACATACTTGAAAATACCACTTTTTTTTCCTTCTTGCACACATCCCTCTATTTCTTTTTTAGCCTGCCTTTTACACTGCGATTCAGCCACATGCCTCTCTTTCTGAAGCATATCACCTTTGCTCTTCCTCAAATGGCTATATATATTTACCTTAGCAAGTCAACATGTGTAAATGCCATTGTCTGTCATAGCTGATTGTTTCTCCTCCTCCCCAAAGAGGACAATGCAGTGCAATGAAAAAGTGCACACAGTTGGACAACATTGTGCTGCAGTCTATACTTTTTTCTTTCAGACTGAGATGGACAATAAATGCATGTCTACTCCTGGTATGAGAAGTCAGTAGAAGATCAGTGAAGGAGGCCAGTGTGTATCAACAGCTTTCAAACTCACAGTGCCTGTTCCCAAGCAGCTGAACTCTGACAAGCACTGTCAGAGTAACTGGCACTGAGTTAAAAAGTAAGTTAGATGTCTATATTTTCAGGAGGCTTCTCTTAAGAACGTAGACACTGAAGCCATTCAGGAGGACTTGCTCCTGGATTCATACTGATTTGTTCAACTATGAATTAATGTTACTCAGGTATTATTGAAAAGAAGGCTGAGAACGAATCAAAGAAACTGCTTTTCATCACAGTGCCAGAGCAATATAGCCTGGAGCACAGCAGACTTGAAAGTGCATGGTATGTCTAGTGAAATATTAAAAGGAGGCCCTGTATGGTTTTAGCATTTTCTCTTCCTTTTATGTATATGTAACTCTCTTGAAGGCTTGAGGAAGAATGTGATTCCCCCAAAGAGACATAGACAGAAGACTGCAAAACGTTACAGGTAATCTGTGACCTTCTGGAGAGAACTGTTCTCCTAGAACAGAGAGCACTGAGTATACCAGGTGTGTGTGTACCAGGGAGGGTGTGTGCTTTGGAGCAGGACTGTGGTCTAGCACATGCAGAGGTTACCATGTCACAGCACATTAACTGACCTGTTCATCATTGAGTGATGAGCAAAATACAGTGGCATTTCACTAGCAGTAAAGGATTCAAGTGGGAAGTTCAATATTTGGCAATGGGGAACATGAAAGAGAAACCACATTTACAAAATGCTTTTTCTTAAACATCAAAGTGAATGCTCACTCCTTCTAATGCTGTCTTTTCTCAACATTTCCAATGAGGCTGAGCAGCCATAGAGTTGCATGTTATTGCTTAAATGAAGGTAAAGAAAGCTCCTTATTTTCTTCTCATAAACAGTTCTTTGATTCCATCCCTTCTCTAGCTGAAATGACATTACAAACCTGTGACCAGGACACAGTTCTGACCTCCTGTGATTACATCAAACTGACTGTGCTGTCACCCAGTGCCATCAGTCCAGTCTGCTTCACCCACATCTGCTGCTAGAGAGTGAACTCATGTTCTGTGCTAAACAGAGAGGCTGGGATTGCATGCGTGTCAGCTAATGGAAAATGGGCTTTTCAGTCCACGACTTTCCAAAGCAAAGACGTTTTTAAGGCCTGAAGCACTGAATGGGTGCCATTTGAAGGAAAAGGGGCTAGTAGATGTTCAGATGAATTTAAAATTATTATCAAGCACTGAAACAAAGTAACTGAAGATACTGTTTACAAGAAATGCTGCACATTCTATCTGAAAACAATGTTGCACCACATGTACAAAGGGCCTACCTGACATCCATGCCATGCTCAGCACAGTCCAGCAGGAGAAGGTCTTGTGTATGGAACACCTTGGTTTGGGAAGAAGAATTCAGACTGTCAAGCTGAGGAACAAGAAAAGCTCTGCCTGATGAAGCCTAGAGAGCAAAGGAAGAGATTCACACAAGTTTTTCAAGTAGCATTAGCAAATTGCTCATTGCGTTCATGCAGTAGATTGCAGTACTTTAGAGACGACTTCATCTCTGCCAAGAAAATGCTGGAAGGGTCCTTAACAAGAGCTGGTTTTGTAAGTCTTTTAAAAACTGCGAGCCCTTAGAAACTCAGAGTTGATATACCCTGCATCTTTCACACACTTACCAATCACTCTGTGCTCTGCAATGCTTTTTGGCCGCTTCATGCTTAAAGCAACCTAAATATCTCAGTTGCAGGATAAGTTTCTTTAATGCAAGTGCTAGAGGCCAGCACTTGTGGCAAGTGGAGGGAGAGTCAACATAAGGCTGGCAGGTCACTTGGCACATATATCAGAGGCGTGTGCAGCCTGAGCTGAAACAGCAGGGAAGAGAAAAAGCTGCTTGAGGAGGCTCTGGAGGAAAATCAGAACAGTAATTCCTCTCCTTTTGTACGTACCAAGAACACAGTTTTGTGAGTTGCCTTTCTTCAATCCACCAGGATGGATGCTTTGGGGAAAAACATATATTTAACAAGTGTTCTCAAAATCATATATTTTAAGCCCTTTATAGCTGCCAGTCCTGTATTTCCTCCCCACTGCCAATTCTCAGCCAGATTTTTAAACAGCTGTCTTTAAACTTCTGGTGCTTCAGGTTTCTCTGCCAGATGTGATCAAGTTTGTGTCTGTATCTCTTGCTCATAGAGTCTGATCTGCCACTCTTGTCCAAATTATGGACAGTGCTTGTCCCTGTGGCATTCCTGTATGCTTGCTGGATGTTGCCCAGAAGCCTCTGCAGAAAAGAGATACCATATATACAAAAAGGCATAATCAAAATGCACTTTACATACACCAACTAAATCCCTTTGTCTAGCTATCGTGTAGCATTTTCTTAACCATCTGGTCTCTTTGACTGTGTCCACTTTGCCAGATGAACTGAATTCATTTAAATTACCTTTTTTTTTTTAAAGCTCTGTAATAGTAGGCATTTATTGAATTCCACAGGCCAATGAGTACAGCTAGGAGAATTATTTGCAGTTCACAGCTTACCTCATTTTTTTCTTCTTCATAAATTATCCACAAAGGACTTTGATTTCTACTAATCTGCTCATTATTCAAGGCTCTTCAGCAAAAAAATAGTGCAAACATATTTCAACATATGGATTCTGTCCATGGGCTAGTCACTTCAGCTGCCTCCTTGACTACCTGTTCTTTATGGCCTGAGAGTGGTCAGTTAAACAACATGGCATTCCCCACGCCTTGGCTGGATGTTTGGGCCACATCATTGGGACTTTCTTACACAGAAATGCCATTCAGCTTTGTCCAATACATTTCATTAAATCAGCTTCAGGCTTAAGGTATCAATTGCCAGAAACTTGTGGAAACTGGAGTAGTAGAAAGTGGGGGTAGCTGATGTTGGTCTCCTCATGACTTGAGCATAACTCAATTCCCTGCCTTACCTGTATTCACAGACCAGGGGTATTTCCTGCAGCTTCCCAGATGACGTATTCCATAAGTCAATAACACAAATTACGGGTAAACGAAGACCTTACTAAGCAAAGGTTTATTGCTTTGTCCGCTACTGCCCTGTTTCTTAGTCTCCCTCACCTTGTTTAAAGCTAGCTTGGATACGTATACATGAATGATGCAGATATATCTACAATTTATTCCAAAAATGAGAAAAAGATAGGTGGTATGTTTTGTTGATTTACAACAGAACAGGCAGTGTACTTACCCAAGTGAAATGAAGCTGTCAGGGACAGTTTCCCAGTGCACAGCACCAAGCTGGTTTCAGTAGATGCCCTGTGAAACATCCTCATCCAGCCTTTCCTCAGGATTCCCTGGTCACTGCTCATTCAGACTCTGGCAGTGATCAGTGAAGCCTCCTAGGTTCTCCCACTTCTGAGTGTCTTTGGTAAAAACAGGGCTTCACACCAAAACTAAAACATCTCTCCCTCCATAAAGTTATGAGTTTTAAGAGATTTTTAAGCAAGGCAACTGTTATACCCACCAGTTTCTGGAGAGGTTATACTTCTTATTTTTTCAAATTAAACAAGTCGAAGAGGCAGCCAGAGGGCTTTTGTACCTTTTTACAGAGAAGTGATGAAAGCCACTAAAATCATAATAGCTGGCTGCTTCTTGGTTAAAATGCTCTTGCTTGGCTTTAGAAAAGAGAAAACAATGCTTAAGTGTCATTTTGATCAGCACTGCCACCATCTGCACAAGCCTTAACTCAGACGGAAGGGATTTGCAGACAAATTTCAACCAAGGCAGCACCAACAGTGTTTTCAGAGCTGACAGAATCAAAGAATAAGGAATTAAACAAAGTGATTCACTGAAGAGCTGAATTGGCTGATCCATGTTGCCAATCCATCACTGCAAAAGTCACTGAAAAGCCTGATAGGAAAAAAAAAATAAAAGAAAACCACAAATGAGAAAAAAAAAAGTTTCCCCAACACAATCAGATCTGCTCAATGTGAAAGAGACAGAGAAAGCATATGTGTTTATCTGGTGCATTGTTGAGCTGTAGCTCTTCTTCCAGACTCAATCGATACATTTTCTCCTTAAATTCCCGTGTCCACTGTACAGAAGTCAGCTATGTTTGTTTACCAGCAGATAACCATCTTAATTAGACTACTGTATTGAAGTCCTGTTCTCGGGAGTACAGAAATAGTTTTGTTTCCTCTGGCATTGTTTTCCTTGGAGGTGTCTCCTGCTAAACGGAATCTTTTTCCTGTTTAATGAAACACAGTAATGTAAATGCCATCCTGTGATCTTTGTGTTTGTGTCAGTCCCACTCAAGTGAAACTAGACAGGACTCAGTTAATTAGTACAAGCCATTAAAACTAAAGAAAAAACAGCATTAATGGCCAGTTTATTTATTTCTAAGCATCTTATTTCCACACCATCAAAAACGATTGGATTCAAGTAAAAGAGCACTCAATTTTTTCTGTTTCAAGCTGGGAGCCTGGGCACACTGCAGACAAATTCTTGTGGAAGCCATAGTAACTTAAGAAGCAAGTCCTGAGTTATCAAGTAAGCTTTTCCAAGATCAACATTTCCACTATGCAGGAGTCCTCATAGCACAGACCCCTGTGCCGTGTGCTGCTACTAGAGGGCTAAATCACTATGTCACAAGAGTTATTGCAGCCTCATAGCTAGCCAAGGCCATTTCCCAACACCAGCAATGCTTGTCAACCCATGTTGAATTCGGTAAAGACCCACCTGTGAGAGAAGGCAAAATCCAACCCCTTAGTATCACATCCTACCAAAGAACTATTACTTCTCATACACATGCTCATTTTTTCTGATCTTCAGTATGTACTGCATATCAATCATGTAACAAGTACATATGGGACACATTTAGGAGGACAGAAGCACTATACTGCTTACAGGTCACAGCACATCTCCCAAAAACTCCTGATAAGGCAAGAAGGTGAGAAAGTACTTTTGAAACTATGGATAACTTACTTTTCCTGGGTCAAGTTTTCCATAGTCATAGGGCAAGCACTGTTCTGTTCTTTCCTCCTTTCTTCTCAATAGGGCTATGAATAGAAGAGCTTTTCAGGCAAGAAATCTAGAGCCCTGTCTCACCTTCTTTTGGACAAAGCTACCAAAAGTGCAGTGTCACATTCCTCCTCCAATTTCTTCCATCTGCATGTTAAAGCCAGGAGGAAGGTCCTTCTTCAAGAAGGAGCCCAAACACAATGATTGGTCATTTCAGTTCTCCACCTCTTCAGCAATAAAGAGCAACAAGCAGTAGTACCAGAGGAAGAAACATGCCAAGAGATCCACAAAAGAAAATTACTTTTCACAAAGTCAGTCACTGGGACAAGCGACTGAGGGGGAAGGAGGGTTAGATTGATAGTATAGGACTATGCCTAAGCTACGCTTTCTAAATCTGGGCATTTCTCTTTGAAACGAGGAGTCACAAAAGCTAGCAGAATATTTCTGTTAAGAGCATACTTAAATGGTTGCCATTTTTTTCTCAATATTGTGCTCTTGCCACCTGAGAAACTATAGGCTTTCAGTACACATTAAGAAGATTGGCAGTAATTCTTAATCTGTGACTGGCTTTTCTTGAAAATTGACTCCAGCAAACTGCTAGCTTTTTTACAGTCACAACCTGAAAATAATGTGAAGCAGATTAAAGAAGACAACGGTTCTGCAGAGCCATAGACAAAGATGTGGGTTAAATAGCTATTCTAGTGTATACTCTCCATCACCATTCACCCCTGCAGAGACACAATATTAAGAGGTAGGTAACACTTTTCCACATGGTTTTAGCATCAACCATAGCAGGCAGTGATGCCAGAAAAACACAGATTTCAGAGCAGACATGTTCCCCAATAACTACACATTGCTTTTCACCCAGGGCTTCCACTCCACTCCTCCCTAAATCTCTTGTACTACACACGGAGTTGGAAACAGGAACCCAGCCTCCCCCAAGCCAAGAACACCTCCTTCCTCATTTTGTGCTGACACCAATCTAAATATGGGCATTTTTCAAGGCCATGGCCTATAGACATTGGAAAATGGAGCAAGGAGGGCAATTCAGTGAACTAAAATGTCGCACTCAGATATTCACATTATAGCACCTGGACATTGTAGGTTTGATTTGGACCTCATCCAGCAGCCCTATTATTGTACTGTATCTATTAAGGCTATTGTATACTAACTAGCAGGAAGAATAATAAATGCATCTTTGTTTAAAAAAGAAAAAGTTGAATTTCATTTTCTCAGAAGCCTTGAAGCTGTACAATGAATGTTTGCCAATTCAAACACAACATTTACTCATCTGTCCTTTACTGCAAGCGTTTATAATCATAGAAATAGTTGGATATTCTTCAGCTGCTCCCCACTCCAATTTGCTTTTTAATTAGTACTGATTTCAGGAAATTAAGTTACTAGATTTTTCAATACTGTATGCCTTTATATGCTGTGATATTATACAGTGACATGATCTACAAACATCTCTTTCTGGCCCTGAAATATGGCACCCATGCCTATCCTGCTTGCTTGCCATCCATGGTCCAATGACAGCAGTTAGAAGATAAGTAAGCCCATTTGTATCCTTGTCATGCTGATGGGCACAGATGAGGTATGGAATCTAATAACAAAGTTTAAATTAGATCATACATGACTCCAAATATCTTGGTCAAAAACTGAATACAGTTAGCTTTGTTCTCAGACATCACCAAACAAAGTTCAGTTCCACTTAAAAGTGAATGCAGATGGTACATTTGCCTTGCTATCCTCCTGCACTTTCACATCTGCTAAAGAATCCCCCAGTTCTTCAAAGCTTTTTTTTAATTGTGCCTCAGCTTTAATATTGAGAAAGCCAAGTGAATTTTACAAATTTGAACTGGGCTGTGCTTTAATGCCATAGCATTTTTAATCCTTTGTTTTTTCAAAAATTGGCACGTCTCTTTTTTCCTCTCTTCCCTTTGCAGTCATGTTAAAATGGCTGCACATTGGTCTAGAAACTAGTGTTTGAGGAGGCCTTAGGAGATCAGATACCACTCACAGTAGTCCAGTTCTCCCTGGACCCATGCAGAGGGCAAGCACTTCGGTGCACCTGACCCAGCCTCTGAGGGTCCAATAAACTTGCTAATTTCCCATCTCCATGCTGACTTGGGTGGCATCAGTTACATGGCCCAGAAACCCAGGACATGACAGTGCACAAGATGCAGACCTTTTAGACTTTCAGTAGCTCTTTAGCTAGCAATAATAATTCATTCAGAATGACAATGCACATAGAGATCATGAAGATTTATTGAGTATAACCTACTGTAGTCTATCCATCAAAGTGACACTTAGTCTCTTACAAAGTTCCTGTGCTTACTGTACTTAATGAACACTTCACAAGTTCCTTCAGTATTATTTTTGCCTAATGGGAAAGCCACTCGTGACTCTTAGGGAGGCAAAAGAACTTTCCTAAGCAGTAAAGAGATCTGCCTGAGCCCTTGGGAATCACAGCACATGCTAATGTTTAATCAATGCTGCTCATATATCATCATTTCTCACTTTCTCTTTCCCAGCACATACTTTAAAATTAACATTTTTGTGGCTATTTTGCAATACAATCTCATGATCTGCTCCAGAGCAACAGTGGAACACCATCCCCTTGTTCTGACTGTCAGCTTCCTTAGAGTGAGTGTCCTGGTTTGGCCAGGACAGGGTTAATTTGGTGCAGCCAGGCTATTCTATACCATACTAACATCATGCCCCGGTGCCAGCTCCAGGTTCGGTGGTTCGGTGTGGGCGTGTGTGATCGCTCCGTCCCTTTGTCCCTGGTATTGCCTATTTCTGTGTGTTGCTTCTTTCTTACTGTTGTTATTGCTTTTTGTTACCATGATTGCTTCCTACATGTTTCTGTATTAAACTTGCCTTATCTCAAGTCAAAAAGGCATTTTAAAACTTTTTTTTTTCCTCTCTCCGCGGTAGGGAGGCTCAGCTGCCTGCAGCCACTGTGGCTTTACTAAACCACCACAGTGAGGATCAGAAACACAACTCCTGCTTTGTTTGAAATGTAGATGACTGCAATGATTATTTCCTGTCTTTCTAACAGGAGATACTCAGAGTCTTCTCATTTCCAGCCTTGTCTCTCAACAGCCCTACAAATAAACAATAAGTAACATTCTCCCTGGAGTCAAACAACTAAAAATAAGAAACTTCTTGTCTTCTTTTAAGCTATTACTGCCTACCCTTGAAGATGTCTCATCCTCCCTACATTGTCTCAAGTTTTCTTCTGAATAAGTGACTCTGCGACCACTTGTTCTTCCTCTGAGCTCTGCCATAAAACAGAGGACAACTCTTTCACACTTCCTAACTCTTACAGTGGCCATCTCTCATTTTTATTATTAGCAAGGACAACTGTGAGGCCAAGTCAAAAATCATCCTATCTACAAGTCCTGGAAGGCAACCAAAACTTCCACTCTGCTTTTCCTCAGAGTTATGAACAATATGCAGATGCGGCTTCTTGGGACAGCATGCCAGATTCAACAGTCCTCATTCAAGTTCAAAATCTCTAGCAATCCTCTAACAGAGTAACACCTTCCCTGCACCAGCAGGGGACATTGACCCTGGAAAAACATTGACACTGGTCAATTTGGAGAAAAACTTCAAAGAGAAGTTCCCATTTCTTCTGAACAAGCACATACATCACTACCCTACACTCCCAAGCACCTGAAGAAGAATGGTCATTAGAGAGTCACCGGCACTGCTGCTTAGCCATAGAGATAGACAGGCTCATTTATCCACCCCTGACACCCCACAAGCTCAAGACAAACCCAAATCCTCCTACTACCATCAAAATAACATTCTGCTAGGAAAAGAAAAAGTAAGCCTCTTGCATTGGAAAACTTCTGTTCTTTTCCAAATTTTTAGCAAGTCACAACAGTTTTCCTGGCCATTAATAAGATAAAGACTTGAGTGACACAGATGGCCTGAGAAAACAGCTATATGGCCCTGCTCATGTAACTTAGTAATTGACACTTGCTGGAGATGTCTCAGCAGCTTTTCTCTGTTCAATGCTGAGCACAGGCTATAACAAAGGTGTCCCAGTGAACAGCCTAGTTACTGCTCATATTTCTCTGGCATTCATACAAACAGAACAGCTGCAACAGGGACACCTCTCCCAGACTACACTATAGCCTCTGGTCTAAAGCAGGCAGATGCGATTTGACTGTCTCTCTGCTGCATCACCAAGTGTCACTATCGAAACAAAGAAGACTATACTCTGCCACCATTATTACCCTTCCCTGAATAGCATCTCTCTCCTAAGATACTCTCTTTTTTTTAATAGATTCTTTTATTCGGTGAACCTAACTCAGATTTGTGCCTAGCTTCAAGACAATTGAACTGGTGCTCAATAATTTGTCCAGAGATCTTCCAAATCCTCTCCACAGTCAAAAACAGGGGAGGTAGCACCTTTGCAGAGAAAGGTGTGGGCCACTCCAGTCACGTAAAAGATGCCAGCTGGAATAAGAACATGCATGTCCTAAAAATATTTGTATGTAGGTTGGATAGTCTTTAAATATGTATTGAAACATTATTAATGTCACTGACCTGTCTGATCACAAGTGCAGCTGCTGTCTCAAACCATCTCGAAATTTTTTCTTCTGAGAGCAAGTACCTGCTGCCCTTCAAAACCTTCCTTTATCTGCAGAGGGGTGTGTGGAAAATTTTTTCGCATCAGATATTCAGGTATACTTACTGATTTTAATTTAAAAAAGGAAACTTAAAAAATGACACTTTGTTTCCACTTAATGGCCCCCGAAGGTTTATCATTGGAGACATTTGGCAGCAGAACCAAGAAAAAGTTTGTGTTGCTGCTGTTCAGCTGCGCTTTGCCTCGGGTTAACTCCTACTTCACGTCCTGGTGCAGCTAATCTCCTGTTTTCCATGGGCACAAAATACTTACTTTCCTTGGGGATAAAAAATAAAGACAGAAAGACAACAAAAAAGCCCCATATGTACAGAGGTGTCAAAGGTTACTTGTAACTGCCATAATTTAAGGGCAAAAAGAATCCTCTTATCTTACCCGCAGAGTGAGAGCTGGAAGAGAAATTACTTGCTGAAAGGAAGTTTTAGAGGACATTATTAGGTCCAAATATGGATTTATGTGGCCTCCATGCACTTTGCCTTAGACAGATATTGAAAGGGAACTGGAGATGACACAAGTTCATCACCAATACACATTTAGTCATGACGTCTCTGTGACGTGTTTACTCAGTGCCCAGTAAAATGGTATATTGTCTCCAAATTAGGGTCCTAAACGTACAGTGAAATACCTAGGAAATTACTTCTATAAATATTTGGGGCAGGCAGGTGCACATGTGTCTATTCCCAAGTATACTACATCTGTGTTGGTAGAACTTATGCTGCAAATTATGCCTGTTTCTCCATTCCTAGCATCGTCCATCATTTGCTTCTGTGCAAAATGAGTGAAAATACACTAGTTTCATAATGGTGGTGCTTTACACAGAACTATTCAGATAAGTATCTCCAGGAATTATTGGCTGAGAGTAAAATTAATTCTTGAGGACATAAACTAACCTGCATCAATGTAAACATGTAAGTTCAGTGGCCTTGCGAGTGGTACAGAAACAGCTATCCTGGATGAACATGTTCTTCTATAAAGAAGATACCTCACAAGAGCAAAACTACATCACACCCACTATGTAAAGAATTTCTGCTAGCAAAATAAATGTTCTTATGCCCACAGATGTGTATATGCCCTATGGCACAACAGAACAATTTTACCTCCAAGTATCCCCAGAGGGTTAAGCAAAACAACCTTCACACATGGACAAGCCCTAAATAAGGAACACCTCTTCAGGAAGATGGCAGGCTACAATATCCTCATGCAATTAAGGAAGTAATCCTTAATCATGGTAATCCTGTTCATCTAACTGTGCAATTAGGATAATGTCACTTTCTATTTCCACTTTGTAAAATACTTTGAGATCTACAGATGAAAGCTCTGTACCAGCGTGAAGCATTCATTTATACCTACATCAATGAAGCAGATGGCATGTGGTATGCTTGTTTGTGTGTGAACCCTGTAGTCATCACTGTTATAATTACTTAAGAGTCATCTCCTGCTCCATTGCAAACTCCGCTGTTTGACAGCATTTGGTAGGGGCTGGCATTTCCACAGGAGCAACTGTATCTTGGTGACATATACTGACACTGCTTCCATCACTGTTATAGCTGTGTAGCTGCATTTTAAGAGTATTGTACATATATGGTTGAAACACAGTGCAACAAAGGCGTACATCAACTAAAGAAGACTAGAGGACACTTTGAGAGGCCATCTTGCCCGTTGTTCTGGGCTAAGCAGGATCAAGTACCCATCAGCATTTCCCAACCAGCTAGTCTAACCTATTTTAAAGGCTTTCAGTGACAGAAACTAATTGTCTTCTGCAAGGTTATTTTATACTAAATATGAGTTTTTCTACTATCCAATCTCAATTTCCTTTGGTAAAATACATGCCTGTTATTTCTAGTCTTCTTTCACATGGAATTTTTTCAATCCAAGGCCCTTACTCTTTTCAGCTATCTTTGTATACTTGTATTATTGTATCAAGCGCATTGTATTCTTTTTCATTTCATGGAGAAATACTAAAAGTGCTATGTACCTCTCAGCTCCCTCCATCTTTCTGCTGCAAGCCCATGGCTGAGTAAAAAGAACACTGGAAAATAAAAATTAAAAAAAAAAAAATCAAGCATAAGACCTATCTTTCAAAGTAATTGCTGTTCAGCAGACCAAGGCTGGAAAACAAGCATAAATGTGTTCTAATTATATCAGCCCCTGAGTTGTGTTTTGAGTTTATTCACATGAATGGGAATTACAGCGCTTCTGCCTTTGCCAACAGGAACAAAGCACCTTGAAGCAGACACAGCTAAATCTAGCTAAATAAGAGTAAATACATTACTGATACTGACTGGATGACAATCCACAAATAAGCACAAAAAGAAAATTTGAAATAAATTTGAGTAACTCATATAAACGTTATCACATGCAAGGACAAGGAAGAGGGTCAGCTGCAGTTCCCTCACAGCACAATGCATCCATGCAAATGCTCAGGACTCCTTTTGCATCTTAGAGCACCTACATCCTGTAATTAATTTCTACGTTATGGAGATTTTATAAGTTTAAGTGGTTCTTAGACAAAAAGTCATTCACTTACAGGAACATTACCTGTATTTGTAATTCAAGTTCTCCAGTTGCAATTATTCCTTTTCTCCTAGAAGAAAAGCAGCAATGCCTAAGACAAAAGAAAAGTGGCAGGACTTTGCTCTGCTCTGTGTTTTCCTGGATAATAATTCCTATGGAGGAAATTAATTGCTAGGCTGAATCAGGCAATAAGTCTGTTATGCACCCACAACAACAGGTGCTTCAAATCCTGACAGACAGTCACATGGTAGTGTTCCTATCAAGGATGTTTCTTCCAAAACCAAAGCACTTACGATTGATTAATATCACGAAGCAGAAGGGCACAGATCTTTAATATTTTACTTTATTCCAGCTAGTGCAGCTACAGACATTCACCTGAGTGGAATCCTCTCAAGTCAAATTCAGTACCTCCATAATGTGTTGAGAAGCAATGAGTTTCAGAGGTTTAGAAGAGGCACTAATAAAAAAAATTAAAGTATTTTAATAGAAATTTTCACCATTCTCCCCTTCACTTTACCAAGTTATCTTCATTTCTGAAATAACAATAAAAGACAAAAAGAAAGGTCCAAATCATCCTTTAAAATATTTCCTTACTTTATATACTTTTATTTTCATTACAATCTATCTTATCAAGTCCTAAAATTTCTACTGCTTACCTAAGATATTTCACGTCTTAAATCCAAAGCTATGTAAAGAGCTACCCTTAGTATGTTGTGGCTAAATTCCTTGAATCATTTAACTAAACATCAAGACCTCAGGAAATTCTCTATTCTATCTTCTAGCCAAGCACAGATCAACTTAACCAAAACACTTCCTTATTTGACTTACTTGTTCATAAAATCTTTAGGAAACAGAAGTTAATCAGGTCTACAAGTACACAACTCCAGCGCTTAACTGCTGCAAAACTTGTCTCAATGTTTAGTTTAAATTCCTGTTGCTGCAATTTAAACCCATCACGATTTTCCCTGTTCGTGTGTCGTTACATACCTGTCATGCAAACAGCTCCTTCTAAAACAGATTCCTATGCACCATTGACCTAAGTGTTTTGGCCACTAGGAGGTTTCAAATGACCATTAAAAGCACAATGAGCAGTCCAGATCGATTTCTGCCCACACAGTTGCAGTGTCCACGAGCACAACATTGGCAGTGATGTGATGGCTGCAGAGTTAAATACGCACCATGACTTGACATCTGTCCAAATGCGAGTCTGTGCACCAGTTCCACCTTCCAAGAGGATCTCCTGAGATCCACACCCTTTGCACACTGTATTTGTGAGGGCCAAACCCAGGATCTTCAGTGGAATTCTGTGGAAAGCCATAATCAATCATTGACTTGAGCAGTGAAACAGACACAAAATTCACATTATGTCTCTGTCCTCCTCTGTGAGCAAGTACATTCTGTCTCTCTGGATTGTTCTCAATATAAATAGTGTATCTCGTGCAATGAGCAGATTTGTTGGTGAAAAAAATAATCTTGGCTTAATGCAAAAATAGTTCATGCAGTATGATGTCAAAAAGGTTCATTTCTGTTTTAAGTTTTTTGTCTCTTCAACTTCTCCTTATTTTTTTAAAGGAATGGATCAAAGTGTCAAAGAAGTTGTTGCTTGGGATTAGGAAAACATAGCCTCTTCTTTAAAGAATCAACGTGTTCCTTAGAGAATATAAAAAGAAAGTACTTTTACTTTCTCAGAACTTTTTCTTCAATAATAGAAAGGAATGACAAAATGGTCACAAAAAATGTAGAAGATCCTTTGTCACCAAACATATTCAGATGCAGCATTTGGCATAAAACATGTCAGAAGAAAGAAGTCTACCAAGCTTCCACATTGTGGCTAAGGCTACCTGCTCATGCTAAACAGGAGTGACGCTTTACTTTTCAAGACCTAGATGACTGTGCAGTAAGATGAACAGATCATGAAGAAACACTTACCAGACGTAGCCACTGTTGCTCTGGAGCTGTTACTCTACATAGACATCCTGTGGTCTAGATGGTATTTTCATTATGATCTGTTAGCTCTTTGTAGTTAGCTGGTCTCACACCAGCTCTCTGTGCTTTAGAGTTGTCTTTATCTCCTGCATAGAGTAGATATTTCTCCAAGAAGCTTTATACCATCATCCAAAGCAAAGCAGGGGCTGATGGCTACCCAAATGCAGCAGTGTTTTAAAGTGTGCTATATTATTATGTATATATGTATGTGCATATGAATTATTGGTAAGCTTATGGGATAGGTCAGCACAGGCCAGAACAGGAAAAACCATGAGACTAGGTTGTCCTCCTGGGAACCTCTGATAGTCTTTAGTAGAAAGTAATTATATTACACTATAATATTGTTAATTTTTCAACATATTCCAAATAAAAGTGAGACACTGTCAAACACCTGATAAGGTCTTAACAATTACAAAGCTCCTTAAATATTGATGTAAATTGAATGGGTCATTTTATTTTTTTGGTTTAGCAACATTTTACCTTTTATTAATTTGAGAGTGCTCAAATATGGAAACAGGAGGAGGATGTACTATTATATGGGTAAACCGCCAGAGAGACCAATATGAAGAATAAATTGAAATCCAAATCTCATACACAAATTATTATTAACACTAATTTCCGCATATTACAAAGCGGCTTCTTTGCATGTATGACATTGCCTTTTGCACCCAAACATGACTTTAATTAAGATCTAACTTATTCATGACTATAATTCAGATCTAAGTGCTAGCCTAGTCAAAGGAGTGTAATTACTCCCAGAGGGCATATCTAAGAGAACTAGGTTTTCCTTTTCATCTCTACATTTAGGCAAACACAATAGATGTTGTAAGATCAATCTGAGAACCTGGAAATGTAAAGAGCTTTACAGAACTGGTGGGCAAATTCTAAACAAAAACATTGTTAGAAAGGATTTTCATAAAGACTCATTTAATTTAATTTATTCTTGCAGACTACACAATAGGAGTGAAACAATAGAGGTGATTAACCAACATGAAGTTGATAAACAAGGAAATAATTATGAAAAGTTTATTAAGAACAGAACCACACAAGTTTGTCTAGCCCATCCATATATTACATTAAAAGGGATTAATATGGTGGGTATCCATTTTTGTTTCCATCCTGCAGATATTACAAATAAACCAATCTCCTTCATAAGCTGACACTGGCATAACCAAGTCAGAACAAAGTCCTACAAATACTCCATATTTATCAAGCATTCATTATCCGGGTGTCCCAATTCACAGTGTACTCTGCCCAGAAGGCTAAATAATGAAGACAAATCCATCCATATGATTTGTTCTTTCTTCTAGTATATCATCCAGCCCCCTACAGCTGCTTTGCTTTTCACCCAATTCTTTCTCCCTACCCACTTCACAGCACCTTTGTCCTTTATTTACAAGGCACTATCTTCACCATCCCCTACCAAATCACTCCTCATCCTGTCCCTCTGTCCTAAATAGGGAAGCTAATGGAAACTAGTTTTGCAGCAAGGACCGCCTCATTTCCCAGCTGCTCCATTTTCAAAACAGATTCTAAGGCAGATTGCAAGGAGTTGCTGCTCAGGCTCAGCTTAAATCTTAGTGCACTCTGCCATGACACCGTGCTCTGTGACCCACCAGTTCAGATGACCACACCTTCATTGTTGTAGCCATAAACTGTCCTCTGGGTTGGTCACTGGTTATGTGTGAAATGTAAGGTGATGCATGATCTCTCACACACTGAACCCTGGAGACTGGTGTTCTCCTGACCTTCACAGCTAGCTTTTAACCTGTCAATAGAGGGGACTCAACAAGGTGCTTGAGAAGAGCCAAACTCAAGAGAGTTTCTGGTGGAAAAGACCATCACATGCCCACCCTAACTCACCCTCTGGTCCAGCCAGAGGACTGAGAGCTAAGGCACTGAATATTTTGCTGGTCTTATCTGAGATAAATCAACTTCCTAGCGCAAACACTATCGCATTCAGTTGAACAACTTTGGTCTTCAGAGTGATATAGCCCTGGGCATCACTACATATATAACAGCAACTATTCTTCTTTTTATATTCAGTGCAGAAGAAACTCCATATTTCCCAAGAATAAATCCACCAACACAGTTCCTAAAGTTCAATGACAGACAGGCACTTCTTTCTAGAAACGTGCACATGTTCTTAATACTCATTTGTAAATAGGACTTGCTACGTGTCTAGTTTCAAGCTTATGGTAACTGTCTTCCTAAACTAAGACTTCTTTGAGTATCTGTAAGTGCAACTCCTTTTGAAATTATTCTCAGAGAGAAGAAAAAACAAACAAAAACAAAACAAAAAAGCAAGAAGTCAATTTCGCAAGGAAAGTTGAACTCACAGAGTACAGATGGCAGCTAACGCATAAGGCCACACTCAACTGATGTGGTGCCTCTATGGGAGGTATTATTAAATGGCTGTGAACTTGTATCATGTTTGACAAAAGTTTGAGAGGTTCCTTTTAAGTTATATTTCAGGACAAATACACACAAAATGAAGACTCTTTAGCCACTGTTTTGGAGTGAACTCAGTTAACTGAGTGCTAAAAATTAGAGTTTGATTCTGCTCTCAGCATGACTTTCCACCTGTATTCTCCCGTCATGTTCACTAGTTTTCACCTTTGAATGCAAAAAGACAAATTCTCCAGAGAGTAATCATTTTGTTACTTGTTTGCCATTTGTCACAAGGTCTCTGTTACGAATAAGCGTGACAGGTATTCAGTCAGTCATGAACACAAGACAGTTGTTTTGATCTCAACCCCAACCCAGAGAAGAGTATTCAAAGTTTAACAGGAACATGTAAGGCTTGCTCAATTTCCACAGGCATTTCTGAATTTTTACATCCCACACAACCCTATCAAGAAAAGACAATGACAATTTAGGAGGAGGTAACTGGATTGTGCTTACTAAATTACTTTTGGCTCAGTAAGGTTTTAAGGTGATATACTGCCTGAAATATTTTTTTCTAAGAAATATACTGAATAAAGCATATATGAGGTTATTCATAGTAATTGACTCTACACAGTGCTAAAGAAAAGCTGCATCTGAAACAGGCCTAAGAGGCTGAGGGATCGAAAATGGCATTTACATTGCTACTTGTAACAAGTCAGAGATTAGGCTGTACTCTACACATCCTTTATCAGGGGTTGTACGACAGACATAATGCTTAGCAGACGCTTGTGTACATAGTAATAGTAGTATACTGCTTGATATGCAAATTTGAACAGTTTGTACATGCTGCATAATGAAAAACAATGGAGAGCAAAAAAAATCTGAGAATAAAAACATATTATGTTATCTATTTCATCCCTTACCACTATAAGATTTCACTCTATAATAATTTCAAACCATTTATTCCAGTCTAGTTTAAACATGCCTAGGGTGAAGAAGCTTCCCCTGGGATATTATTCACAGCTTGATAGATCTCAGTGTGAGCCACCAGTGTGCAATGGCAGCCCAGAAGGCCAATCACATCCTAGGCTGCATCAAGAGAACTGTGGCCAGCAGATCAAGAGAGGTGATTCTGCCCCTCTACTCTGCCCTGGGGAGACCTCACCTGGAGTATTGCATCCAGTTCTGGAGCCCCCAGCACAAGAAAGATGTGGACGTATTGGAGTGTGTCCAGAGGAGAGCCACCAAAATGATCAGGGGAATGGAGCATCTCTCCTACGAAGAAAGGCTGAGGGAGTTGGGGCTGTTCAGTCTGGAGAAGAGAAGGCTCCAGGGGGACCTTATACTGACCTTCCAGTACCTGAAGGGGGCCTACAGGAAGGCAGGGGAAGGTCTGTTCACAAGGGTTTGTAGTGATAGGACAAGGAGTAATGGTTTTAAGCTAGGAAAAGATAGATTTAGGTTGGATATTAGAAAAAAGTTCTTTAACATGAGGGTCATAGAGCACTGGAACGGGCTGCCCAGAGAGGTGGTGGAGGCCCCATCCCTGGAGTCATTCAAGGTCAGGCTTGATGAGGCTCTGAGTAACCTGACCTAAGAAGATGTCCGTACTTGTGTAGGGAGGTTGGAGTAGATGACCTCTGGAGGTCCCTTCCAGCCTGAAACATTCTATGATTCTATGAGGAAGCATTTCCTAATACACAACACTCATGTTTCCCTTTGAAACTTCATCCCATTACTCCTGGGCACCCACCCTAAATCAATATTTCTTTTCCTTCCATTATTTGTCACCTTCAAGTTTCAGCAGTCCACTCCTCCTGCTCCCATTTAACAATCCCTTAATATGCCACAGTTTTAATCTCTTCTAGTAGCAGAGATTGACTCCTCTCAACACCTCTGTTACTCATGCCTTTCCCTCTAAATTGCTCACGACCCTTAGCCAAGTGCAGGGCAAGAAAGGGCTCTGGGGAGCCCCAGCCACAGCCATCTCTGGCGGGGGTCAAGGTTCTTCACCTTGCAAATGTATTCTGCTTCTTTGCATAATGTGCATGCAAGGGTATAAATACATATGTAAATCCTCGACTGCACATTTATTTTTAAAATGGATGTATAGGCCACATGGCGATTCAGGCAGATTCACTTAAAGGCTGGCAGGTGGCAGTACATCCTTAGGAATGAGCTATGAAAACACGGTCACTGCAATTGCTATTTATCATTTGTTGATTGAAGGCCGTCGCCCTTTTTTCTTTTCCCCTTCTTAATTCATTTCACATTTCTTCCTTTTCATATTTTTATGTTTCTTCCTAAACTCAAAGCCTTTTTTCACATTCCTTCATTTATTTATGGAAAACAACACAAAAACATGTTTCAGGTCCTGACTACAAATATTCAGGTATAATGACATTTTTTGTTTATTTCTAAAGATGGTCTCTCCTCATGGACATTTGAAGAAGTTAACCTGCTGTTTTGCTGATTACCTGGCTCAGCATAAAGGACACAGCCACTAGCAGCAAGTATAAGTTAATTTTATTATCTAAGTCCAATGGGTACAGGGATGACATGACATAGTTAGTAGCGGGAGAAATAAGCAACGTTATGAATCTAAACATAGTAGAGGATATAATGGAAGAAGGAATAAGCCAAGTTAGGAGCCCAAACGTAGTCATACCAAAGCCATTGGGGTAATTGCTGCAAAGATACATTGCCAAGTACATTACCCTTATCCTGTCCTCTTTGGTGTCTTGTCCCACCATCGCTGGGGAACCCCGGTTGCAGCAAGAAGTCTGGAGGCCTTTTCGGTAATGGGGAGTCCTACGCGGTGCGTCCACCCATAGGTAGGCTTCTGACATTGCTGCAAACGGGTCCAGCTTTTATAGCATGGAATAAACAACTCTAGTCACATGAACAACCTTAAAAATAACTTCAAAGGCAGGACACCTGGCAGCTTTCCTCCTCATCAGACTCCGTCCAACGTCGGCCAAGCCTAGGAAGGAGCCCAAAAAGGGGGAATCTCTATCCATGTCGGTTTTGATTACATATTTCTAAGCCTAGCTGGGTGTCTGTTCCCACAGCTAATCAGCTAATTTCCCAGCAGAAAAAGTCCTCCACTGGTTTCCATGAGAAAAAACACCCTGTCTGGTTGTGAGATTCATCCACAGGTCAGCTTCAATTCAGGGCCTATTGCTCAGGCCCTAGCACTTCACCTGCAAGGTCAGTAAGACAGTCACTGAAATGAATCAAGGTATTTTGGACACAAGCTGAAAGGAGAAGGAAATTAGAATTAACAATCTTGCTAATGCAAAGGATATCAGCCAGCTAGCTCAGTCTGCCATGGAAATATGCATTGCTGATCTTTGATAAAAGAGTAAAAACTTATCTGGCTTCTTCAGGAAGCCCAGGTGAGGCTAAATACACCACAGGATAGGAGAAAAACAGCACTGATACCATTCGTGTCTTGCCTCACCTCAGGCAGGGAGGACAGTCTCTGTTTCAGGTAATGTAGGTGGTTTCTTAGGAAGGATGGTGGAGCATCCCAGCAGCATTTTCTGAGACAGAGACCATTCCCAGGCACTGCAGGCTCCAAGGAACTTTTTTTTGGCTTAATTCCTGGCCCCAGCCCTGGGTGGTGGGATAAGGAAGAGACTGTCAGACTGCCAGCTACTGTATAGGTAGGTCAGTAGAGCCAGGGCACTCCTGCTGCACTTGGTTCAGCTCAAGGGGAGAAAGCAGAGGACAAAGCAGCTTCTGGCATTGCCCCCAGCTTCCATGACTGCAGTGATAGCCAAAAAGCCCCCTTACACAGGTTTAAATCACTTTGCTCCTCACCTTCCTGATCCTGGCTATAATGTAGGAAGCAAGTGCTCAAGCACTGGGCTTGTGACTTGTGTCCAAAATACCTTGATTCATTTTAGTGCCTGTCTTACTGACTTGAAAAGAAAGAGCAAAAGGAGATGGGGCATCAGTTCAGGAGCGAGAAAGCTCAAGGTCTGGCTTTCTGAGGATGGAGGAAGCCAGGGGGATCATGCCCAAATGAGAAGGTGCTGGAAGCAAGCAAGGCACAAACAGGAGAAGAAATGGCACATGACTACATGGCAAGAGCAGAAGGGTGTCCAGCTGGAAAGGTGAGAGCAGAATAGAAACCCACAGCCCAAGGAAAGAAACCACTTCCTCTTCCACTGGATGCTGGGCCCATGGATAGATAAGCTGGCACAGCACATGACTGCTTGAGACAGCAGCCTGGTGGGGAGTGAGAAAATGTCACCTCTATTGCCTGCAGTCTCTTCCCATCTCCCATCTATACAGCCTTTTGCTGAAAGACAAATTCACATGGGTGACTTTTACGCCCAACACCACAGGAGCAAAACATCTTGCTTTCCAGATGTACTGCCTAGCCCTGACCATCTGCCTTTCCAGACACAGCTTTTTCCTCCCCACACTCAGGGCAGGTGTGGAGTCTGGCTTCAGGAGCAGAGAGAACCTGCATTGACCCACAGTCACAACCCTCCCAAAGCTGCTGAAATCCCACCAGCTCTACAGATTTCTTCTCCCCTTACTCCAACAAAGCAAACCATTGTTGTACTGTCAGTTTGTGACCAAATCCTCCTAGCCCTCTAGGGAGCCCCTTGGCTCCCCATTCTACCCCACAGCCCTCCCAAATTCTCCTCACACCCTAGAGCTTTCTGGGAGCACCCCCTGCTGCACTGCTCCCAGCTGACCACTGCCAAGCAGAGCTCTGCTCACCCTGCCAAAACACATTCAGCCTCCTCCAGCTGCAAAAATTACTCTGGTCTTTTTTTTTTTTTTACAGGATTATTGGCTCATTGCTCTTGCCTCTTGGTTACGGCTGTGAAAGACATCCTTCAACTTCTCCATCTTTGCACTGTGAGGTAGGCTCCCATTTCAGTGCTTTAAGTGTTTCGCTATGGTCTTGATCCAAAATCAATGGAGACTTTCCTCTGGCTACAGTGCCTTCTGGATCAGACCCACAGCCTTGGCACAGCAGCATGTTGCACATTGCTGAGTGGTCTGAGTGAGCTGTTATCCAAAAAGAGTTCAGAAGAAAATAGCCAGTAACATTTGAAGCTGGGGCAGAGTGTTATGGAAGAGATCAGCTGCAGGAATTTAAAAAGCACCATGAGGTGGAAAGCAATGGCTCCCTGAAGTGGTTCAAGATGTCCCTTGCAAGGAGATTTAAATGTGAATAGCATGTCTAAAAATATGGCCAGCTTGGCTGAACAAGCACTTAGGGGACAGACCAAGTAAGATCAGAGGCAGAACTGGAATGAAATTTATGACTTAACACCAAGAAAAAAGATTCCCGAGCAGATCGTTGGAGAATACTCTCCAACAGAAATGAATGCCAAGCTATCAATTGGTATATGTAAATGCAGATTTGGCAAAACACCAATAAATACTCTATTGGGAACAATTTTACAGTGACAAGGCTACAGATGCTCTTACAAAGACTTTTCTAGCACTAGATTTTGTGATTTTTAGGTTACTAAATAAAAAAAATGACAATCATTCCCTCCTATGAGATAAAAACCAAAGGAGCCGTGCCAAATTACTGTACCATATATGCAAATATCTGAATACAAATTATGTTGTTATCCTTGTCTATACTCCCAAGGAGCCATAGCATCTTTTAAGCTCTTTCTTCCTCACATACAGTGCATGTAGCCGTCCGTGACAAATTTGTGTTTTCTTTTCTGAGAAGTAATATACTGTATTCCTCAGTGGCAGAGAAGTGACTGGAGCTGTCATTTACAAAATTTAAATGTTTACACCCAGAGGGCAATTAAGTTAGTTTTATATGATAATGTTATAAATGAAATGCTAATAAGTACTGTAAATGGCCATGTAATCACATCCCATCATTTGCCAATTATTGGGGGGAAAAGGGGGGAGAGATGAAAACCAGCTGTAGAGTTTACTACTTCAACTGAGCAAATGCAGGTACTGTGTTATGCACAGCTCTGACAGTAGCAGTTTACAGGAGGAATTCAATTTTCTAAGCAGTGTCTGATTTCACCTTTTATTATCATGTCAATAGTAATAATAATTCGCTCTGACACAAGCATTTTCTTACAAGGATCGCCAAGGGATTTATAAAGCCAAAAGTTGGGATTTCAAGGAAACTGCATAGATGCTTTGTTCTGCAACTATGTTTGAGCGAGAAGTCCTTAAACAGAACTTATTTGCCATATGCCTGTCACTAAATGGTTTCCAGACCGTCACTCTCTACCACCTCAAGGGGCAAGTTTAGTCTGCTCTTACGAGCTGTAGAAACTCACCTTTAGTAAGGGCTTAGATTCTTAAGTTGCATGGGACTTTACTAAAGTTTTTCTGAACATCAGTAGATGAAGCCAGTTCAGGCTGCTAACTGCCTTGCACATCAAACCTTCTTAAACTAATCAGGCTGTGGCCACAGAAGATCCACTGCACGGAAAAGAGGAGAAAAGGGTATGAACCACACATTGTCCTATCGGGAACTACTGTTGGTCCCATTACAAATGTGGGTAAACAAAAACTGAAGCCCACATCTGACCTCTTCTCCAAATGAAGTCTTCTCCCAAAGAGTCAGGCAGGGCCTTGAATCACTTGTGCTAGCACCACTCAGTTGCCATGAAAGCTGCTCATCAATTCAGAAACTGCAGGTCAGAATTTCACTTCGTCTGGGACACTTCCCTGGACAATGTTTTGGGGACACTGGGGAGGGAAATTGTTGGGTTACTGAGAAAAGAAAAATATAATCAAGATTCACCAAACTAAAAACTGAAAGGATATATCTCATCATATCTATTGCAGCTTGAGGTCTTAAGTAGAACAGAAGGTACCTTGTCTCCATCCTAGAGTTCACGTGTATCAAGACACTGTTTCCCAAAGCCAGCGCAGTTTGTGCAAAGCAACCAGCAGAGGAGGAAAAGCCTTCCACACAGGTGCAGGATTTTGTAGGTCTACAACAGCAGCAGACACCCATTTTGCACCAGAATGCAGATTTGGGTGCCTCAGTGCCAGCCTGTCTTTTTCACTAGTGCAGCAAATTAATTGTCTTTCCATCATAATGGGAACTAAGTTAGGCACTTTAAGGCTGTAATGCTTTCTTCAAGCCATGAAAAGTCACATCAGATATCAGAATGCATAAAATTTGAAAATAATACCTCTAACATTTCTTCCTTCAGCCTTTGAGCCCTTAGAGAGCACATTTTCAAAATCCTCTTCACCACTAAAAAAGATCAGGATCTTTCTAAACAAAGCCTGAGAATCTCACCTAATCATAAAACTCCAGAAAAAGAGACACTTTTTTTTAGAGTAACAAGAATCAATGGATGTATAGCAACACAGAGCTGGCAAAACTGTCCATAGGTAAAGACTAAGAGCGAACGGGAGCTTCATGTTCAGAGCTGCACCAGGAGACAGCAAGTGAAATAGGAATTACAACACTATCCCAGGAACTATACCAATTCTATATACTCACACTATTTCACAAATAAAAGACCTTCAGACTCTCAAGACAGTTTTGTGTCTGAGCACCTAGGACACAATAACAAAACTGAGAATAATACCATTGTATTTCTCAGGCTGAACCAAACTATAGTACTTTTGACTGGGCTTTGCTAGTAAGACCCTGATTTTTCTACATTCTCTTCCTTTATGGGTATCGATCATGAGCACTGGCCAGAGGACTGCAATAAACATGCATAATAAACAAATTTAACTACTATACAGGAGAAAATTACTTGAATTGATGGTAATTAGCAGGCAATTTCCATGCTTATATTTGGTTTGAATCAAGACCATGACATATTTTTTGTTCCTATTGTGATAGCTGAAGCATGACAGACAAAGCAAGTCAAGTACTTCACCTCTGACTCCATGTAAAAAGAGAAAGAAGTTCTAAAATCACTGGGCAAAGTACATTGTTATATTTTATACAACTCAGCAACTCTAGGGAATAAGGTAGCAAAGATTCTAAAAAAATACTGAAGCTACAAGTCATGCTGGAGGAGTCTACCTGCCAATTGACAGCCAGTGAATGAGAAATTGGTACGTACTGGTCATGAAGCCTTATCTATTTTAGCAGTGATGTAATGAAATCTGCAGCACTTGTTGTCTGGATAGGTAAGAAAAGGGTGAGCATGGAATCATAGAATCATTTTGGTTGAAAGAGACCTTTAAGATCATCAAGTCCAACCATTAGCACGGCACTGCCAGGTCACCACTAAACCACATCCCTGAGCTCTACATCTTCTAAATATCTCTACACATCTTCTAAATACCTCCAGTGATGGTGACTCCACAACTTCCCTTAGAAGCCTGTGTCTGTGCTTTACAAGCCTTTTGGTGACGAAATGTTTCCTAATATCCAATCTAAACCTCCCCTGGTGCAACTTGATGCCATTTCATCTTTTCCTATTGCTTGTTACTTGGGAGAAAAGACCAACCCCATTCCTTCTAGGTAATTGTAGAGAGCAATGAGGTCTCCCCTCAGCCTC
>VZZY01015768.1:3298-14612 GCA_013400335.1 Eurystomus gularis
AATCCATGAGGCTCAATTCTACTGCCAGCAAGGCAATGGCTTTTTTTTCCAAGACTGCATATTTTATCTGCCCTCTTTTCAGACAGGAATACATATAAGCCAACAAAACACCAACGACAGCAAACAGCAACTTTATGTCCTCAAAGTTGCAGGTATTGCCTGCAAAATAACAAAATATGTGGTAATGTACTACAATATATTTTTTGTTGGATGTAAACAGTTTGCCAAAAGTATGGCCTAAGGCTGCTTTGATTTAGGATTTTCAGTTTTCCTGCAACAGTGACCAGCACTTAACAATAACAACTGCAAGAATTTCACACATACAAATTTACAACAAAACCAAACTAAACCTAAACCATCTGATCCCTCTGTTTTCCCAAAAAGCAAAACGGAGCACCAACAGTACTACTTTAACTGAGGTTCTGTTACACAAAATATGCTGCCTTCTACTAGATGCATCGTTGACCGATAGTTGCAAAGATTTATTGCTAGATCATACAGAGAAATGAACAATTTCTTTAAATTATCTCCTGACCATCTATGTGTAATAAATTATCAGCAACTCAGTGACAGCTCCTATGAGGAAAAGACTGATGGTATGCTAGCTCTATAGAAGTGTAAGCATCTATCAATGCACATAAAATTACATACGTGATGAATCATACTCCTCTTACCAGGTACTCTGAATGGCACTTATCTTTTTCCACCACGAGCTACCGAGGGGTGGAACTGTGATTTCATACAGTTGTTTAAGTACCTAGTGTGATGGAGTACTTTGGTATGAAAATTAATAGTAGTTAAAACATTTGTTTCTGTGTTCAAATGAAACAATATGGAGTCAAGAGCATTCTATAAGAAGGAATTCTTATTGATAGCCCAAATTTCCAGAATTTTGAAATACACAGCTAAGTATAAATAAAATTTCTATGGTTTGCATGGATAAAGAAAGATAGTGATTTTCAAGAAAAGTACTTAATGAGGGGTTTTGGATTAAGACCACAAAACCAGTCACCTTTCTTTTTCTAAATAATCTGTATCTCACCTTATGATGCATAACAACTGATCTGTGCATAATACATTCATTAGTTATCTGACTTTGCTCTATATTGTCATTTTAGGTTCTAAAAATGTTGGCAGTTACAAGAATGGATTTGAATCTCTAGTTTGTGCTGATAGCACACCTAGTGCTGCGCAGATTAATGGAACCAGCCATTAAGTTAAATAATAAAATGTGATATTTAAATAAGAGCCGGCTGAAATACAATGGAATATAGATAATCTAGGTTAAGGTGAAGGAAACAACTCTTTATCCCACAGAATTAGTAACACCACACTAGTCATAGTTTACATGTTAGGCAAAACATTGCAGATGACTGGGAAGAAATTAAGAAGTCTTTTTTTAGTATTAAAGTATACTGTATAAATAGCAAAAAAAGGTTGCTAAATAGAAAAGAGATGTCTTAATCAATTGCTATAGGTATTACAGATGTTTCCTTCTACTCTTCTCTAATACATCTTCCTGTCTGTTCTATACCTCGTGTATAAAATGCATTTAATATTCATTCATGCCACGAAGATCTTGGAAATGTAAACTTCCCGACTTCCTTTGTCTCCATGTATCTTAGGTTTACTGACTAAAATGAGATTTTGAATTTTAGTCAAAAGGACCACAGGAAGCTATTTTATTTTTTAAACACTAGTACAGCACTGATTGCTGTTTACTAGAAAGCACTCGCTGGTTCTGTACGTTTGTTGTTGGTACTTAATGGGTAAAATGTTAATAAATGTCCAAATCTATGTTGCCTTACACCATCTTTGTAAAATATACAAATGTCCAACCACAAGTCACAGAGAACAAGAGCTCAGATGTTCACTCTAAGTTTAGTCTTTTCAAAAGGACAGAGGCTCTCTAATTTCTATGGTTAAAAAGCTGGGCTTTCAGTGAACACCAGACAAGAATGGGCACATATCTGACTTTTAAGAACTGTCTTGATCATTACACTTTTCCACTACTACATTGCTTTTGATATAGGACTTTCTTCAGTATGAATATACTATCCATTAAGCAGTAACACATTCAAATCAGTTATGATCTCACTCTACACTCACAAAATCAAAAGGCCTGAATTCTAGGAAACAGTTTCAGAAGGAGAAAGTACCCTTGAAATGCTGTTTTCTCATCTCTACAGCTGGCAGTGCAAAGCTGACTCCTTCTAATAAAACCAAAACTTCAGATCATTAACAGGACAGAAGAACTTCCTCAAACCTAAATTTTTGGCAAGTGGCCCTGCTGACATAATGCTGGCTGCACAGGGAGTGTCACCACTTGGAAAGCCCAAGGCCACCCTCAAGTCAGCAGTGCCCAAAACATCACTGTACTGTGGCACCCTCAATACTGCAACAAGCACAGGTCTAGGGCAGCTTCCACGACCCACATCTCATACTTCAGGAAAGACGGGTACCAACACACACCATTTAAACACATGGTGTGGAGGGCTTGCTATTGCCTTTTAAAACAAACCCAGAAAAAGCAGGGGAGTCAGCTGTGCCTTGCCACCCAAACTTTTTATATGATGAGCTGGGCACCACGAAGTGAGCAGCAAATGAAGCTCTGTATATAATTACATAAAAGTTGAGCACTCTTACCGTGAGAAGCTGAAGAACTGATAAAAGCCACTGGATTAGTATTAGTCTGAGAGGTAAATCTGGAGAACTAGCTTGTGGAAAAAACTAGTAGGCTAGATGGAAAAGCAGTTCCATGCTGCTCCACCTCTGTCTGGCATTTCTGAGCAAGCCTGGGAGCAAAACTGTGGCATCTGAAGATCTCTGTTTAAAAGCTGAGGTTCCTTCAGAGCTTAAGTACCCCCATGCAGGCAGATATTTTGAAGTCTGGTATACTGATTTGGGGATTGAAATTCCACCTAGAATCTCCTGTAGCTCCCACATTCTGTTGAGGATCCAGACCAAAGTATCCAAGACAGAAGGAAAAACATCTATAAACTCTGGAGATTTGGGGACTGTATCTTCCTCTCTTTGTACAGCTTTTAGCACAATGAATGTAATCATGCCTGGAGTTCTTCTGAAACACAGCATGGTGAACATTTGCCAGCACAGCTGTTTTTGTGCAGCTTCTAAGAAATATCATCGGATTTCTTTTTAATTACATACCTTTTTTATTTTTAAATATATGATGGATAAATTGTGCACACCATTAAAGGTGGCACAGTTTTAGACTTTGCTTTCCCAGCACAATTAGCAAGGATTGCCTAAGGAATCTAAATGGATGGCCATGATTTTAGAGCGTTTAATCTACACTGCATTTCCATGCTGTCACTTTCTGCTCATTACCAGGGTACACACATACAAAACCAAGAGACTCCAGTGGCGAAAACCACTATAATCATTGTTTTGTAGTCAATAAATTACTGAGAGGCACTAAAATAAACAGAGAATAGTATCCATTTCACTGTACTAATGGTTGCATATATAAAGTATGAGCCTTTGGGTATGTCAGTAGTAGCCATAAATGGAATCAACAATGCTAAATACTTAAGGCAAATAAACAATTACTGCTACTGGAGTAACACTAAGTTAAGACAGAAGTAATTTGCAAGTTTTGGAGATAATAAGCAGATAAAACGTAACAGAAAACTAGGCTTTTATCTAAACAAAACATGGAACAAGGGCTGTGATGACGCCCATGTTCCAAAACACATACTTATGACAATGCAACCATCTTGCATACACTGGTACGCATACAAGATACAGATACTCACAGCTCTATATCCACACACATGCTTGCACAAGTAGACTAACTTGAAGCGTCTGTCAAGTAAGACTTCAATCTCCTTATGAACTATGAAACACTGCTTTAAAACAACTTTTGGTGGTGATGAGTGAAGAAAGGCTATTCTATAGGTAGAATTACCGTTACTGGGTCTGTGAATTCAACATTAAGAAGCCCTGAAAAAGAACTCTTCAGGGAGTTCAAACCAACTACAAACTCAGACCTTTTTCAGATTTCAGTTTTTCCTGTATGCATGCAGGTAATTTGTCTTTTTTCTTTAAATAAACACATATTAGATCATTATAACAGTGACTATGCAGGTACAGTGTTAACACAGCCACCAACTACATAAGTACCTAAAAATACTGTTAACCTTTCCTTTAGAATGCACATACTGCCATTAAATAAATGTGGCAGCACTTGAGATCAATATAGATCTTAAAATATTACACACAAACTATTCCAATTTAAGACAATGAAATTGGCAATCAAATAATGTCAAACTATGTCTTGTTGGTAAAAATAGCTCATTTTCCAAATGCAGTTCTCTGTAAATGTAGAAAAATTGTAACTGTCTTGTATATACCATAAGGTATTTATCTTAAACGGTACTGTCAGTGAAACGGATGTCATAGCACAATATCCCTGCGCCACCCACATTCTGTTCTCCTAGTTGCCAAACAGAACTGTTTGAGTTATTTACTGAGTGATCAGATTCAAGTATTTCTACAATAATCTCCAGGATACATTAAAGAAAAAAAAAACACTTAAAAACTGAAATGTAGATTAACATGGTGTTTTACCATGATCTAATAAATTCAACATGCCCTCACCAGTCTAGACTATGAAGACTGAAACCTCAACACAAGGTCTAAAGAGTCTTATTTTTAAGAACTTTGTACACCAGCTTTTTCAATTTTTCTCTTCCTGTTCATTATATTCAATTTCAAGTTTCTGTTTTTAAAGACCTTAACTGAAGGAGATGTAGAATGAATATCAAAATTTCCTCTGCAGTATTAAAAAAATAATTTGTTCTTTGCAAAATAACTACACAAAACCTAAAAATCATGCCACAGAATAAGTTAGGCTGGAAGGGACTTTTGGAGATATCTGGTGGTTGGATCACAGTTATGTACTGTAGGACCCATTCAGGGCAGTCCACAGGGCTCCATGTCACTTGTCAGGGACTGCATATGCCATATGCCGCCCTACATTGTGAAACTCAGCCGTCTGGCTTTTATTCTGCCTTTTCAGGCTGTCTTGCTTTTTCATCTTTCCTCCTTTTCTCCGTCCTTGTCATAGTGATTTCTGGAGTTCATGAGCATCACACCTGCAATCATGTTTCCTTGAGGGTGAGAGGGGGCATGTGACTATCCACAGCTCTAACAAGACTTTGCCAGTGTACCCCATGAACTCTAAACGCAAAAAGCCTGTAGTCCATTCTCATCAGTGTTATCAAATTTTTGCCAAAATTCAGGTTCCCAGATTTTCTCAACCTGTACCCTTTAAGACTCTAGACCATACTTGTTTGAAAGCTTGCAAAAGAAAACAGTGAGCACAATGAAATTCGTATCGAGTACTGTGTCTGCATTCACAGACCAGGAAAAGTATTTAAGTTCAAATATTCACAGTTTTCTAGTACAAAAAAGTGCTTTAATTCTTAAAACCTGGGATGAGAGAAAGGAATCTAAAATACATCTAGAGATATCTAGATGCGTTCACTGGGTTGCTAGAATGCATAGAGCAAATGACAGCTAAGCAGAAAGATAATCTCATGTCTAAGACCTTTTTATCATGGGAAATACTGTGCTTCTTGAGAATGTGGAACTTTCTTCAACCTTCCAAGACAACTGAGAATAAAAGTACCAAAATTAAAACTAAAATACATTTTAGTATCTCAAGAGGTTTTTATCTGATCAGATTTTTATTCTGTGATGCTTGTTTGCTAATAAGCCACCTAACCCTTCAACTATCCAGCTTTACAATGCCTTAATTAGACCTCTCAACTTTGGTGAGCTGCTTTCAGATTACAACACAAAGTCTTAAAGATAAACAGACCAGGCACTTTTTTTTTAGCAGAACACTTGCCAGTTTGGCTACAGCAGAATCCACAACAGATAGGCAGAAGCAGTATTGGTTAGAAAAAAGAAGGGAATTTTCTATACGCTCCTGAAATAAAGTTCTTTCAAGACACTCTAGCCCACTATTTCCAGAGAGCTGCCTAACAATTCTCTGCCCTAATGGAGAAAAAGTAAATAAATTTAGTTTCCATTAGAAACAACTGAAATAGCACATTCTGCATTTCATATACCAATTTGATTATATACAATTGTATTTTGCATTGACATAGCACACTTGATGACTAGAAGCCATCTAGGCTAACAGCTAACACTGTAGAAATGAAGCATCCTTTGCCACTAAGAGGCAAGTCTATCAGTTCTGCAATACTTATAATCCCCACTGGCTAGGAAATAAGTACCCATGTGCACTGCATTCACTACTAGGCACCAGATCTCAGACTACAAAACCATTTTATCTTTTGCTTTAGGCAGCAACATTCAAGCCCCAAATCCGAGCCATTTATGTCAGTGTTGGGATCACATGTCATAGTTGTTTGGGGTTTGGTTTTTTTTGTTTGGTTGGTTTTTGTTTTAACTAAAAAGGCAACAAAACCAAGAAACTGATAATGGTAAATAAATCCACTCATAACTTCAGTAAGATTCCTTCCAAAGAACATAATATCTGACATCCTTGCTATCAGTAAATCAGTTCATTCATCCTGCTAAATGTTGTTCAACTGAATAGTAAAATAATTCATAATGAGTTATAATTGTTAGCTGAATATTCAAAAATCTGTCTTTACAGCACAGCGCATAGAAGAAATACATGGTCTGATATCTTCAGAAGCTATTTTTCTCAAGGAGAAAATATGTATTAGCTAAACTGCGACAAAATTAGAGCATCTCTTTCTTATCCCTTTACTCCTCAATGATTTACAAATACATTATTTTCTTGTTTTAATTAACTTCAAATTAATTCAATAAAAATATCTCATGAAACATACGATGCACAGCTTGTGCTTTTGGGAAAAACAGCCAGTTTTCTGATTTTTTCATACCAACCTTAATTCTGTGCACTTATAACATGAATAAACTAAGAAAAATTGATTATTATATCAAACAATAAATATGACTGCTCCTCAAGGTATCTTTTAAAAATCAAGTCCATCTTCATCTAGAGTACTTTAAACATTATGTTCAATGTGGCTCACAGATGATAAAGTCTTCTATCCCACTGAAAATATTGAGCACTTACCATGATATATAGCTACCCTACCCCACCCTACAGCCCGGACGACCCAAGGCAGCTGCTTTTTGCAGTGACAGTTGTTTAGGACCAGTTATAGGTTCACATCTCCTTCAAATTCAGTTTATGGACAGATGAAGGTGCATTATATGGTTGCTTCATATGCCATAGCCTCTTCCTATCATTACACACATTTAGCACAAACTGTCAAAGTACTTACAATGCACCGTGAAACATTAACTACATTAGTTGGTATTGAAATAATGTAAAGAAGCCCTTCATTCTTTAGGGCCTTGACCCTTCTTTTCATTTACTTATAAAATCCCAGTTATGCATTTTGAGAAAGATGAGGATGAGCATGCTGGTTTTGGAAAAGGAACAGAACAAAAAGGAAAATACAAAAATTACAAGTAAGTGTATAGTGTTAAACTTGGTTAAAAAAAAAAGAAATAATTTTCTCATTTTATTTTTTGTGGACAATTTTGTGGCTTGTCCTAAAACTGAAAGCACCTATCTATACTGCTATAACATTAATCTCTCTCTTCAAAATTAGGCATATAGGCACAATTATCATTTTTCTGTGAGTCACAGGCAGGTAGGCCCTCTCTGTGGTTATAGGTGCTTCATCTCTCTATCCTCCTGTCTGTATGCCTGTACACCTGTATCAGTGAATTGTGTCTCTTTGGAACTACTCATGCAGGACTGTTAAACAAAAGAAATAAAACAGTGAACAGTTCCTTGATACTCTGAATAATTACTGGATAATAAAACCTTACCCAACAAATAATCCTATTGTCATATAAAACCAGACATTTCAATTTCAGTATTAAACATCCAATTAACATACTGATACATATCGAAGTATTTCTAGATTCAGCATCGTAAGTCCCTTAAATATAGCCTGTTTTAAGAAGAGAGCTGTTTAAAAGACAGTAATAATTGCTGAAGACTCACTGAGCCCTCTGTGCATAAATTCTCTTCTCTAATTGTGGCCAGGTATTAGGCCAAAAATTAGTTTGCTTAGTTGCAAATACCATGAGTGGGAAACCAACTTGCTTAAACAGAGGATGTCTGCCTTTTGCCATTGTGGTCACTATCTTTCCAGAGATTTTTTTTTTCTTCATGTAATTGCCACTAATTACAACTGAAAATTAATACTGTATGTCAGCATCAGTAGATGAAAAACATGGATAAAAAAACCTTTGTATGCTGTTCTGAGTGATTTGCTTTTTTTCAGGAAACAGTGCATTAGAAGTCTTTAAAAAGGCAAATTTTGTCACAAGATCCTCCCTAGATATTGTTATTGCTTAATCCAAAAGCTTAGGGGAAAAAACAGCAGCCAAATCTCAGGCCTCATTAATGTGCCAAAATGCTGAGTAAAGGTTTATGCCTTTTTGCTGGCATTTTTTCTTGCTTTCATCATGATTAGGATTACTCTGGATTTAAAAGCTATTGATTCACTTGAGGGCTACCTCATGTTTTATATTTTCAATTCTGTGGGACTGATTAAACAAAAAGATCTTTTAGCAGCTCATGGAACTTTTTTATACTGCTTGCTATATCAAGATCCTTATGATATAGAAGGGCTCAGCAACTACAAGGACATTATTACATACATGCTGATTAAAAATTGACCAACCTTTCCTTCAGCATCTGCTGTTGTTACCTTCTCCACCTTGTTCCTGTTCAAAAGTTTCTTCACCCATTCTTCTACTTGAACATTGAACTTCATGAAAGTCACATAGCAAAAATATGCTGTTAGGAGTGTTAAACTTTCCCACCACATGATCAAGTTATCCAGGAAAAAGATGATTAGCAAGATCAAGTCAATGATGTAAAAGGACACATCCCGAAAGAGTGGCCACCAAGTAAGGTTCAAGATCTCTCTAGAAAATAAAGCACACATTCCAATAACAAACAGGATATTGAACACGGCAGATCCCACTATTGTACCAATGCCAACATTGCTGTGGGATATAAACACTCCTATTAAAGAGGTGAAGAGTTCTGGGGCTGACCCACCAGCAGCCATGAAGGTTGCCCCTGCCACATCATCAGATATGGCCAGTTTTTCAGTGATGACAGTCAAGGAAGGAACGAAGAACTCATCACAGACTATGGCTAAGGCTATAAACATGTAAATCATTCCAATTATATGGAGGATCACTGCTCCCTGTCTTCTCTCTTCTAGAGAGAAAAGGTCCTCAGGGTACTCTCCCTTGGAATGACCACCTGTTGCATTGTTGTCCTCAGCTTCGTATTTCATAGAAACATGTGGGTCTGGCGTGCCATTTTCATTCTCTTCTGTGAAATCCAACAGAGTTCTTTGGTGCCCACGCACCAGCTTTTGGCTATCTAGGCTGCTGGCTAATGCCATGCTATGTGGTTCCATCTTGAAAAAGGCACTAATTGAAAGAGATAAAGTACTAATGGCCACTACACTGACAAGAAGCCCTATAATTCGTATCATTCTCAGTTTTTTCCTAACATTCGGGTGCTGTCTGCAACCAAACAGTGGTTCCTCCAAACACCACTCCTCCAAGACACCAGCAACAGTTTTTTTCTGAAGAGCCATTTTGTATTCTGTGCGAGATGCTGAGGGAGTCAGATGCAGTGTTCCTTCATACTTTTCTTCAGTTTTGAAGTCGGAAGTGCTTTAAGAGTTTTCCCAGAATCAAGTACTTTTATTCTTCACAGGAAGTATTTTCTTCATTCGTCTTAAAAGGACAAACAGGTATTATTAATATTACTGAAACACATGTGATCAGAAGCTTCTAAAAGCATTCTACAAAGCAGGTTAAATTTAGAATTTAAAGGACAATTATTGCCAAGTGTAACATAAAACCCTGTCACACCCCATCAGATGCAGCAACGATATGTTTGTTTTAGCAGCAACCCTGCAGACAACGGTCTATCAATACTTGGATCATTTTATGCCTCTACTATGCCTCTAAGCCACTGCTCTCCTCAGCTGCTGACAAAAAAATCCTAGTGGAAGGTAAAAGCTACCCCCATATGTTGCATAAAAATGAAGAAACTACTTTTTTAATGGCTACACCAAAGATTATTACCTTCTACAATTACTTTCCATCATGATCACGTGACATCCAAACCCCAAATGCAGGGGCAATAATGTAGGAAAAAATCAAAGTGCTAACAAGCACCTCATCAGACATTTAGGCACCATTAAACGTTACACATGCACAGAGTAAGTGTTCTTGATGCGTACGTAAAACACTGTGCCATTGGAACAGGATAGAAATGAAGATCTAACATATCCACCATTTAATTCCTCTGCAAAATTGACTCAAGTTTCCACAGAGAACTCAGCCTGCTTCTGATCAGACCTAGGACACTAGCTTGGACTAAGACAAAATTTTCATTCACCTCTGGTTTTGTGTTGGTTTATGTCACACATTCAGCTATAAATATAGGAAGTTACTAAGAAGACCTATGTGGTAAGTATCTTTTTAAAGTGCTCCTCTTACAGATCCTTAAGAAAATAGTTTAAATTCACACAGGAGTTGATCCTAAAACAAATGACACAGTGAGAATTTAAACTATGTGAGAAGGAGTATTCATGTATGCCGGAGCTGAGCATGTTAGACCAATGGCACTTTCAAAACAAGAAAAAATACCTCTACACGATGACAGGTGCTTAGGTTACTGAATTTGAAGCATATATGTAATGTCAGAATTAGGTTCGCATGCATTATGCATTGTAAGTTGCGTTTTATGACACAAGATATAAAATACTTACTCCATAAAACTATTAGTCCTCCCCGTTACAGTAAAAAAACACCGTCACAGCACTTACACAAAGCATTTCTAGTAATAGCTGAAGACTAAACAGTCTAATTATCAGTAGAATATTGGGTTTGCATTCTCAAACACAGAATTATAACTATTACACGCAGTTATCTACAAAGAAGTTAAGTCACACGCCGTTTCTCCTATTTTTACAGCTTCCGTACTAAGAAGATGCCACAGTGACACGCTCCCACCGGCAAGCACCACAGCGGAGACTCTTCACTCTCCACCGTGAGAGTTACTGCTCGCCGGACTGCCACGGCACCAAGCAGGGCAGGTACCGCGGCGGCACGACGGGGTCATCCCACACGGTCCTAAATCACGCGAACGGGGAACGGGAGAAGCGCCCGAGGTGTCCCCTGCCCTGAAACTCACCCAGCAGCGCCAGCCACACCGCTCCCCGCGCCGCCG
>VZZY01015770.1:1209-15454 GCA_013400335.1 Eurystomus gularis
AAAGGAGGCTCAGGGGAGACCTCCTTGCTCTTGACAGCTCCCTGAAAGGAGGTTGGAGCCAAGTGAGCTCTTCTCCCAATGAAAAAGTGATAGGAGAAGAGGAAACAGCCTCAAGTTGTGCCAGGAGAGGTTGAGGTTGGACACGAGGACAAATGTCTTGTTGGCAAGGTTTGTGAAGGGCTGTGCCAGGCTGGGCAGGGCAGTGGTGGAGTCCCCATTCCTGGAGGGCTTTCCAAGCCGTGGAGATGTGGTGCTGAGGGCCATGGGTTAGTGGTGCCCTGGCAGTGCTGGTTAATGGTTGGACTGGATGATCTTAAAGTTCTCTTCCAACCAGAACGATTCTATAGGGATGCTCAAGGGAGCAGCTCTCGCTCTCCCCTGACAAACCCACCAGCAACCATGGCCCCCCCAGCTCCATCACCCCTGGGTGGAAGAGCTGCCGTTTCTCCTCCGGTGCCCCTCAGAGCCCGGTCAGTTGTCTCTGGCAGCTCGGGCGGTGTCTGGTGGAGCCGGGCTGTGCGTGCCGACTGCCGGAGCAGCGGCGGAGCACGGCAGAGCGTGACCTCTACTCTTATTAAAATGCACTGACCTAATTTAACTGATGGATCTCTGGATTTACATGGGCTGCCCATGGCACAGGCTGGCACTGACCAGATTAACGACAATTATTCGGGATTTACAGAGACTGTTTGCAGAATAAACTGGCACTGAGCAGATTAACTAACTAAAATAATTTGGGATTCAGGCAGACTTCCCACGGCAAATAGACTGACACAAATAAAATTAAGAGAGGACCGGGGGGAAATACATTTGTTCTGCTTATTCATTGCAGTTAAATTTTTCGATAGTCCCTCTCCCCGCAGATCTCTCCTTTACCTTGTCCCCCGAACAAATAAAAGGTATTAAGTATATGGAGCGATCAATCCTTCCTCCCATCTCCACCGCGATCCAACACAATAAGAAAACAATTACAGATGGGTCGTTTACTCCAAGATACTCGCAAGCTTCTGATTTTATTTGTTGTTGCTGTTGCCCTTGGAAACCCTTTGCATGCCCCGCTCTCCCGCCTGCGCTCGCAAAATGATGCTCCTTCACCTCCCGGCGCACGGAGAGCAATTAGGGGCCTGGGGATGAGACCAGGGGAGCCATGTGGAGAGGATAGGGTTGGGGGGCTGGGCACAGTTCCCCCCCGGGGTGCAGGACCACCTAACCCTGTGGGCAGGGTGGGTGTGCTTCGCTGGACCCTTGCAGGGTGATGCCCAAGGCAGGGAGTGGTGCTGCTGGGACACATCCCTGGAGGGAGAGGATGGGACCATTCCTGGTGGGAATGGTCACTTCATCCCCAATCCTGTGCCAGGGGGATGCACAAGAGCATGGGTCTACTCAGGGGTTGATGCTGCTGGGACACATCCCTGGAGGGAGGGGATAGAGGAACGGCTGCCTCACCCCAAGTCTGGCTGGGGTGAGGCACAAGAGTGTGGGCTGGACCCCAGAATGCACTGACCTTGCAGCAGGTCTGGCTCAGAGGGATGCAGCCACCCCATTTACCCCCCCGCCATGCCCTGGATCTTGCTGAGGGGCAGCCCAGGTCGCCGCTGCCCCCCCAGGGACTGACTGGAGCTGGATTCAGCACTTTTTCTCTCTAAGTCAAATTTTCACTTTGTGCTTTTGCAGGAATCCTGTTTATTCCAACGCTTTCCACCTCCCCTGGTTATTTTAGCATCCTTTTTTTTTCCCCCCGTTTTGCTGCCTTTTTATTTTTTCCACATTGCATCTTCCTGGCAGAGAATAATACTGACAGGTTCTGTGTGTGTCACCTGAGCCTTCCTGAAAGGGGTGGGGGGAAAATCCGGTGGCACAAAGCAGGCTCAGAACAGTGCCGAGGGTTCGTGCCACCGGACCCATCGCTGCAGCAAAACTTCCAGGCATTCCCTGGCTTTGCAAAGCCGCAGACATCTCAAGATAGATTAAAAAAAAATAATAAAAATTTAAAAAAATCCCCTTGCTGTATCTAAGCCACCCAGGGCACAGCAAGGAGACCACAAGAAAGCCCAGGACAGCGTAGCCGGAGGTCACACGGCGGCGGGGATAGCAGATGTGTGTCAAAACAGACCCTCAGCCTGCAGCATCCCACCGAGCATCCCACACAGCATCCCACAGTGCCATCTAGCGCGGTCCAGCCCGGCAGGACCAGTGGCCTGGGCAAGCAGCGGTGGAAGTGCAGTTGGTCTATGTGTGTGCCAGGTACGTGTCTGTGCTGACCACGCACACCTGTTCGGGTCCAGAATCTCCCCAGATATGGAAAAGTGGGTTGTTTTTTTTTTTTCCATGCTTGATGTTGTGACTTTGCAAAATCATCCATCCTTGCTTGCTCTGCTGGGGAGCACGTGGCTTGGTTTGTAGGTTGGAGAGGCTCTTGGCTCCCTGCTCCAGTGGGAGAAGCGTGGGGTGGTGGCTGGGAGGGAGGGAGGGAAGGATGCTCTGCTCTTCTCTGCCGTGGTGGTCGACCCCTTTGCTCCTGTAGCCTGCCCAGGTTGGTACCCAGCAGAAAGAGCTCAGAGGGCGACTCATTTAGTAACCTCTTCCTGAGCACAAGAGCCTGCTTGAAACTCCTAAATGCCCCCATAAATGTAGTCAGGCATATATTGCCATACTGATACTGGATAATAAACACAGTGGGAGCCTAAAGTACCTTGAGGGACATCCTGCTGTGCTTATTATCCTGTACTTCTCCGCTAATTACTAGAGCCTAAACTTTAATACTCATGGCTTTGTTTACCTCCCACTTTATCAGCTGCTGGATGTGTTTTCGCAGCTTCCCGGTGACTGTGCTGACATTGCCACGCTCTCCCTCCCGACGGGCTGCGGTTCCTGGCTGAGCCGCCCGCTCCCATCCATGAGCTGAGGAAGTAAATCCATGAGGAAGATGGCACGAGGTGAGGAGCACCAGGGAACAGAGGTGTTGTCCTGATGGATGGTGTGCCCGGCATGATGGTGACGGCAATGCAGCAGGGGTTGCATCATGGGTGGTGTGAACCCACATGGACCATGCAAACCCATGTGGGTGATGCAGACCCCATGGGCGCTACAGAGACGTGGCACCAACCTGCAGAGCTGGGAGATGTTCTGTACGCAGAGGACAACACATGCTGCAGGTCCCTGAAAGGTAGGATGGGCAACTATTGTGTGATGTGGTAAGGAAAGGGTGGGTGGGAGAACCAGCCATAGGGGGAAAGAGGGTGGATGGAGGACCCCCAGCAGCACAGGGGTTGGAAGGATGTGGAGCTGGCTTTTCTGATGCTCCTCATGAAGCCTGCTGACCATGGGTGGCAAAGCCCATGAGCAGCAGATGCTGGGGACCATCCTGGCTGCCTTGAAGGACTAAAAAAGGTCCTGCCAGCCCCTGGAGCTGCCAGCAGCCCTTGCTGCCCCTTCTCCTTCAGTTGGCAGGCCAAGCACCACCACGCCACCCCATTTAGCTGGCCAAATTCAATGCATTCGCGGCCAATAAATTGGATTATCGCCCTTTTGCTGGATTAAGATGAATGACTTTCCAAATTCTTGGCCTGTTTACTTTGGCTGCGCTTGAATCCTGTGAACTCGGCTTCTGATAACCGTGTTAGAAAGAGGGATATGTGGAAAAAAAGATTGAAATAGAAATGTGTAATCACCAAATGGCTTTCTGGTGGCCTTTTGTTTTATGTCAGAGCTCAGAGTCCGTCCGTAATTACCTTCATTACTCTTGACCTGAGAACAAACTCAAAGGCACTTTTAAAAGAGATTAATACAAGAATTTCTGGGGAAGGAGAGGCATTGCAAACCATTTTCATGTCTGTCCCGCATCAATTGAATCAAAGTCCATGTGGTGACCAGGGCTGTCTGGCTGCTGCCTGCCAGGCTCTGTCCTGGAGGGGCTCCCAGAAAACCTTCCCCTTTGGCCCCCGGTGCTGCAAACCTGCTTTCAAATGCCAAACTCCAACCACTGAGGCTGAAAAACCTGATTTTACATCCACAAACCAGCAAGATGCATCCTCCATCTTCATCTCCACGGCCATAGCAGCTCCAGCTCAGCCTTTGGTGTGGAGCATCACAGGACCAGGTGCAGGATTTGGCCACTGTTTGAGATGTTCTTACACCCAGGGCACTGCTGTCCATATATGCATGGACAAATGACACTATAACGGACCTGAAAGCTGGATGGAGACTTGTCTGGCATGAGGAAAGGTGCCGAGTGAGGCTCCAGCACGGCGAGCGGGTGCACAAGCCAAAACTGAGTTCACGCCATCTCATCCACTACAATCAGAGAAAAAGACCTTCAGGTGCTCAACGTGGTCACAGCTGGTTGCCATCAAGTGTGGATTATTCTCATGGAGTCCATGCAGAAGGTGAGGTGGCCACATCATAGAATCACAGAATCATTTAGGTTGGAAAAGACCTCTAGGTTCATCAAGTCCAACCTTCATCCCAACACAGTGACAGGATGAGTGGTAATGTTTTTAAGCTAGAAAAGGGTAGATTTAGGTTGGACATTAGGAAAAAGTGCTTTAATATGAGGGTGATTGAGCACTGGAGCATGTTGCCCAGAGAGGTTGGTGGAGGCCCCATCCCTGGAGACATTCAAGGTCAGGCTTGATGGGGCTCTGAGCAACCTGACCTAGTTAGAGATGTCCCTGCTAATTGTAGGGGGGTTGGACTAGATGATCTCTAGAGGTCCCTTCCAACCTGATACGTTCTATGATCTCCCTGACCATGCTCTGGAGTGGGCAGCCGATGTCCCCCTGACCTGCAGCATCTCTTTGGACAGCTCAGGAGCGTGGAAATGTATGAGCAGCTGAACTACGTGAGAAAGCCTGGCCCTGGGTGCCTGCTTTGCAAAACTAGTGCCTCTGTTTTGGGGGTTAAGCCATCTGCTCACCTTGTTTCTGTTTGGAAGGGAATTAATGACAGGCCATCTCCTTTACTGGAAACAGAACCTGCCTAATGGGTTTATTACCAGGACCTGTTTCTAAAGGGTGTCCTGTCCCCATCTGATGCAGCAAGCTAATTACAAAAGCTGGTTTGGATTAACTTGAAAGGTATTGTGACATCCAGCTTTGAACATCTGGAATGAAAAATGGGATTCCTTTTAAAAAGGAACAACCCGAGACAGCTCGCGAGGCGGTAGGAATACAAGATTTCCTTCAAAACAATACCTGCAGAAATGAAGGGCTCACCCAAGCCCTCCACAGACGTGTTCTCATCCCCTCATTGATCACCACTTACCTCCTCCTGCACTTGTCTTTATCTTTCTCAACTCACACTGCAACAAGGACCGCGTTGTTTTGTAGGCATAAGGAACATGGCGTAATAAAATGGGACCCTAATACTAATTAATGACTCAACGAGCCAGGCAGCAGGCAAAGTGGGCAGAGCCGGGACCCCTTCCCAAAGCTGGGTGGAGGAATCCTGGTGGGAATCACCCAGGACACGACGTCCAGCAGCAGCAGAAGAACCAGCCAAGAGCAGCCTTCACGCAACGAAAGGGAACCAGACGACGAACTGTTGAAAGCAAAACCACATGAATTATTGAAGAAAAGGCTTGTGACACCCCCCGGGGGAGGAAATGGGAAAGAACAACCAGAGCGCAAGAAAAATGTTGGAAATGGCAAAAAAAAAATAATATCAAAGGGCATCCTTCAGGCAAGGGACAAACTTCCTTCCTCCCATGCTGCGTGGGAGGCTGCTCCCATCATGCCCGCGGCTGCTGGCACCAGGAGGTGCCTGGCCCCTGGCAGTGGGTCCTTGGTCCATGGCCTTGCTGCTGTAGGACGCGGGGTGCACCGAACACGACGCGTTGCTTCACAGAAGTCTGACTCCAGCTCAGCTCTGCAATGTGGATGCCCCAGTCCTGCTGCTGGCTGATGCCTGAAGACCACACAGCTCATTAGCTGCTCTGGATGTGTCCGTGGGGGACACCAGCCAGAACCTGCCTGTCCTCGCGTTCAGCCTAACACCCTGTATCTCCTCATGCTGAAGGTGGAGGATTCTTGTGCTCCTCCAGAGCTTGAAGTCCTCTGACCTGTGACAGCGACACCTACACGCAGCAACAGAGCAAAGAAATAGCCATAAACACAGACGAGGCTGGACTAGATGACCTTTAAAGGTCCCTTCCAACCCAAACCAGTCCAGGATTCTAGAAAATAGCAGTGAAGTCTATCCAGAAGGTTTCCAGCCCATCCCTGCACCAAGGAGCAGGACCAGGGCCTGGTCACTCACCAAGAGGACGCTCACAGGAGCAGCACATTCTGGTGTGAACGTTACAGGTACTTTGCATTCCCTAGTTCTGGTTTGGTTTTGTTTTGTTTTTTTTTTTTTTAACTCCTGGGAGAGCTAATTTCGAACAATTTAATTAAGATCTCTCGCTCACTAATGTTCTAGCAGTTCGGCAAGTTTGGGTTCGCTCAGCAGGTTGCAAAGGTTTTACCCGATGAGTTATCAGGGGGGATAACTCAGCCCGTGTCTGCTGTGTCTTTGCTCATCCCCCGTGGTCCCGGGGAGCTGCACGGTTCAAAACACCCTCAAGCAACAGGGCCAGGGACACCTCTATTTTGGGGTGGACATCTGGCATGGGGTCAGCTCACCCAGCTCCATCACCTTGCACCCCAGCAAGCACTAGCCTGGGGAAAGTTTAAAGCTTTGTGTTAAAGCAAGCGGATAAAAAGCCCAACAAACTCTCACCTTGTTAGAAAGGACCCGGAGGGTTAAAAAACTACAAGTGAGAAAGGAAAGAGCTTGGGGAAAAGCTGGAGCCAGTTCCTTGGCTATCAGCACACCAGGGGAAAGAGAAAGCTGAGCCCTAAACCCCTGGAAATTAGGAGAAAAACCATCACAAGTGTCTGAGAAAAGAGAGGAAATGTATTTTTAGCCCATTGAGAAATCTGGTTTGGTTTTGGTTTGAATTAGCTCAAAAATCTGCTTTGGGTTTGCCTGATGCTTTGAGTTCAGCGAGGAGCTCTTGAGCAACGCGCCAGCTCCACAGCCCAGCGGTGGCCACGGCTTTGGAGGAACAGCCTCCAGCATCCCCCAGCGCTGCCGCCGCCTTAACGAACTCTGCTAATTTGGGTGCTGGGTGGGACCCTGAAGAGCAGCATCCCCCAGCCCCGTTGGCCAACCTGCAATAAAAGCCAAGTTATCCACCAGCCAACCTTGTGCTTCAGCATCTGCCCCATGGAGGGGAAATTCTGTGGGACGTGGAGGTGGGTTTAACTTGTGCATTGCCGGGCAGGAGACATGTTATTGACCTTTTTGTTTGGTTTTCCTTTGCTTTTACAGTATCTATATCTATTAGATCAGCAGTGCCTCCTCTCACAGCTGGCTGTCAAGAGGAAATGAATACAGAAATCATTAGAAGCGGTCTCGCAGGAGAACATAGGCCAATGGTATTTTATTGTGATTTAATGAAAAACTGAAGTGCCTTGAGCACATGGTGCCATTCTTTTTTTCATAACGGCTGATTATGGGGTTACAATCAGTGATGCCCTGTTGCTCTGTGGTGTGGTCAGGGCTCGGCTGAGCCCGGCCCCGTGACACCACTGGTCACCTTGGAGAAGAGAAGGCTCCAGGGAGACCTTCTTGGGGCCTTTTAGTGTTTAAAAGGGGCTAATAAGAAAGATGGGGACAAGCTTTTTAGCAGGAATTGTTTCAGCAGGACAAGGGGTGATGGTTTTAAGCTAGAAGTGGGAAATTTAGCCTAGAGAGAAGGGAGAAATTGTTGACGCTGAGGGTGGTGAGAGCCTGGCCCAGGTTGCCCAGAGAGGTGGTCACTGCCCCATCCCTGGCACCATTGCAGGTGAGGTTGGCCGGGGCTCTGAGCAACCTGCTCTAGTTGCAGATGTCCCTGCTCCCTGAAGGGGGGTTGGACGAGATGACCTTGAAAGGTTCTTTCCAAACCCAAACCTTCTGTGATTCCCTGTGGGAATGTTGGGATCAAAAGGCTCCTTCAAGTCCCTGCTGCCCAGCCACACAGAAACCTGCGCTCACCCTGCGGGTGTTCGTCAGATGAAGCAGTGGTGGTTTTTTTATGTGAAATCTTGTATTTTAGGCAAGTTGGAACACAACACATGGCTCTGCACCAGATCAAAGTTAAACCGCATTTGGGATGTCACACCTTACCCCTCTGATGCTCCATGTGAGCTGGGATCCTGCGGCTCATCTTGGGATGCTCCAAAGCCTTGACCTCCCGATGGGCACAACAATACCCAGTGACCTCGGCCATGGTTCACCAGATCTATCTCCAGCCGACAAGGTGTCTTATGGATTTCACCAGATGAGTCCTTTCCACCGGGATCTGAATTTATTTCCAAGTGAAGAGAATGCAAATCACCGCAGAAGGTAATGATGTCAATGCCGCTGGATAATCTCAAAGAAGAGCAATATACGGTGAAAGGGCGGCGAGGGAGATGCTAAACACAATAACCATACAGAGGGAGAAATAGATGTTTGGGGAGTCACCTGCAGCCTTGATTGAAAAATCAGAGTTACATTAAAATTTGTCCTATTTAATTAGCTTGCAGATAATATCACTTAGATTGAGTTTCATATCTGAGCAAATTAGTTGTGCCACTATTATTAAAACCTACTTAGGAAAGTCAATCAGTGAAAACTACCACTTGGAGGCTTCACACGTGCTAGGAACACAACCGGAGAGGTTTGCTTTTTTTGTGTGTTTTTGAAAATGAGCTAAAGTAACTTTATGATACAGATAAATGTAATATGAGCGACTCCAAATTAACACTGCTTTAGAAATTGCTTTTCTGTTTAGCAGCGCTCCACAAAGTTTGGCTCGAAGAATTTCACGTGGCCCTGGTCAGGCTTTGGGCTGCTGGACCTGGTTCTCTGCAGCCACCCAAGATGTGAAGCCCTGCAGTAAATGGAAATGCCATGGATTACCTACACAGGGCTGGAGGACTCTCTTCTTGAAGGACTCTTGCCCCAAAGAATAGTATGGAAAATTTAAAAAATTGCCATCACATCCACATGGTTCATGTTCCACTTCCCAGCCCGTCCCTCCTGCTCTGCCTCTCGCTGCCGGAGCCACATCAAGCCCTTGGTGCATCTTCAGCTTGATGCAGGAAAGGCTTCACCAAGGTCAGTTTTGCCCAGCTGCAGGCTGCACTACAGATTCATTTCTTCTGTATTTCTTATTTGCTTATTTTATGCTCCAATCAGATTTATTTTTTTCCCTCCAAATGAGTGCTGTTTCCTGCCCTTCTTCATTTCCAGAAGTAACCAGTGTGGGCTTTTGCTGATGTCCCATTGTGCAGCCTGCTCTGGGTGACCCGCTGGAGCAGCGAGGCTGGACAAGAGGATCTCCAGAGGTTCCTTCTAACCCTCTCCATTCTGGGATTCTGAGATTTCAGCAAATATCCTGAAAGTTGTGGTCTGCTTGCCAGCCCATCCACTCCAGACAGCTCCAGCTCTGCGGAATGTGGGGAAACGCTGGAAGGACTCTGGGGCCAACATCGCTCTCCATGAAGGGGGTCAACCTCCCCTATTTCCCTGGGAGAACAGAGCCCTAAACCCTGCTGGGGTGGTGATTTCCAAACCGCTGTACGCAATGAGATGAACTTGCGGAGGTCCCTCACACCCTTGGGATGAAGACACAGGGGCAGGACCACACTGACACGAGTCCAGCCAACACAGAGGTACAAAAACAAGTACAAACACTTGGTTCGACAAAGCCACAAAATGTTGCAGCCCTGAGGGAAGGTGCAGAGATGGCAGCAGCCTCAAGAGAGAGGCAAAGCGATGCTGAGCTGAGACCATCCGTGCCCTGTCAGGTTTGGAACAGGGGAGAGGTGGGTCCCTGGTTTCACCTGCACCTTTTTCTGTCTGCCTTGGAAATATCACCCCTTCTCTCAATTTTTTTTTTCATTATGAGAATCTCCTCTCCTTCCACACGTAAGGAGCGAAGTGTTGCAGCCACCTTAAGCCTGTGCGAGGAATAAATGCAATTAAAATTGCAGCTGCACCATCTATCGTGAGTTCTATCACAAAGCTTTCACCTTAAGGCTTCCTGCATTCGTTTTCATCTATAAATGCCTCATCACAAGGTGATTCGTACCACCCAGCTTGATAACGCGATGTAGAATGTCCAAAGCTCCCTGGACCTTCTCTTAACTGCAAAATACTCTGATGTTTCACAGCTTTGAGGATCTCACATGTTCAGCTCTACTTCTCAGTTACCTTCAGAGCTGAAGTTCCCCAGCTTAATACAGCTCCAACCCTTTTTACTCCATCACTTCTACTGAAGGGTTTCAAGGCTGTGTCTGGTAGCTTGACCTGCTGCTGATCCTGCATCCCAGCCTGGGGAAGGACTCATGACGAGGGAAGTGAAGAGGGATTGTGGGTGTCTGCTGCTGGCCAGGGTGAAGGCAGGTCCCCTCTGAGGTTTTACAGGGACTTCTAAGGTGTTCAGACCTGGAAACTGGTCGATCAGGGTAATGCCATCACCCAGTCAGGGGTCTGCTTCTGTGCTGATTGCCTCTTTAAACTTGTCCCTCTCAAGCAGGCACTGATGTTTCTTCTCCATCACAGGCACTTATGGATGGGGCTGGTGGTCAGGATGCAAAGTGCACAAGAAGTCTTGCCTGTGATGATGGTGTCTGCAGGATGAAGGTCCTACCAATATTTGGGTGAGCTGTTTAGAGGAGCAAAGAGAGGCCAGGTGAGCTGAGATGGGGAGCTGGACCAGTGATGATGCTTTAGAGGCTGACTTGACCATGGGGAAAGAACTGTAGAATATCTCCAGTTGGAAAGGACCCATAAGGGTCATCCAGTCCAACTCCCAAAGGGAAAGGACTCCCTTTGGAGACCTGCATCCTCCCCAGCCCACGTGCGACTCCAGCCAGGAGTAGGAGGACAACTCCATCAAGGCCAAGGACTCCTGTGTGGTGCCACACAAGCGCCATCTCTTCCTGATAGCATTTCCTCTGACCCCAGAGTGAACATCCTGATGTAAAACCGGCTCACAACCCCGTGGGCAGCAGCCTGGTGAGCTCACGAGAGGGCTCTGGCAGCGGGCTGGGGACAGCTCCGACTGTCCCACCTCTCCTGTGTGACAGCATCCCCATCGCTGTGGCTAACGGTTTGCTGCCAGATTGTGGATGGGGCTGGGTTTTCAAAATTCAAACCAAAACCAGAAATTATTTCAGTTCTGCGCCCTAAAACACATGCGCAGGCTTCTATCTTATTCCACGCTCTCAATACCGCAATACGCGTACTAACTTTTCAGCTGACATAAGAAAACGGCGTTTCAAAGCGCTGCAAATTTAGATAAACCCCCTCGCATTTCGATGCCCGCCATTCCGTACGAAACAAGCGGCATTCACAGGACTACTTCTCTGTGTAATTACACAATTATTAAAAGCATAGCAGCGAAGTAGGAGGCTTTTATCAAGTCATTCAAATTAGAGCTGTTTCATTCTAATCACTATCTACTTGAATACGTATCGCTTGGATGAAACTGTGAAAAAGCTCATTAAATATATTTTCCTTTAAAATTTAATTACTGGGAACTTCTTCGGCGAATAATGATTCTGGATCATAATTAGGATCTTTGTTTCTGGTTGTGCTTAGGCTGGAAGGTACAAAAGCTTGGAGAAGAAGAGAGAAATTGCCGATCCAACATTTGGGAAAGAAGCTGGCAGGAGGGGAAGGGAATATTAACAAGCTCGATCCAGCATTCCAAGGCAGAAAGACGGTGCCAGAACTTGATAGACTTATTAAGCCCTTCGTTGCTGGTGTTAGGAAAGTTGTGCCTTAGTCCTCTGCACGTGTGAGGTGCTAACTGGGTGCCGTTTCCACACAACGCATTTCATAGAATCATAGAATCACAGAGTCACAGGATGTGAGGGGTTGGAAGGGACCTCTGGAGACCATCAAGTCCAACTCCCTTCCGAGCAGGACCAGAGAATCTAGGGCAGGTCACACAGGAATGCATCCAGACAGGTCTGGAAAGTCTCCAGAGAAGGAGACTCCACAACCTCTCTGGGGAGCCCGTTTCTGTGCGTTAACTTCGTTTTCGGCATGGAGGATGCTTCTTGCGACCTGGGTTCGACGGTCGGGGGTTGTCGTTCGTGTGATGAGTCTTTTGCCAAAAACTGGGACATAACGATGGAAATATTTGCTATCGTGTGCCGTTTCAGCCAGGTAGGCAGAGAAAAATCAGTCACTGTCTTTTTTCCCCACGATGATGGCAAGGGATGAAAGCTGCCCCGGCGCAGAGCGGGAGGTGGGTGTCAAGGGATAGCGGCGCTGGCAGAGGCAGAGCGAGGAGTTCTTATGGGAACCATTCCACAAGGTGAAAATGGGCAAAATGATAACACAAAAAAGTCCTTAAAAAATAATGAGGAAAGGAGAAGGGCCTGAGCCTGCAAACCCTAATGCAAATATCCATTCCAGAGGTGATGGGATGGCGAGAACTGCTCTCTGAAGGCTGCAGGCTTAGTCATCTTGAAATTAAGAATTGCATGCAAATTATATCAATCACCTACTCTTTTCTTATTTGTTAAGGCTGAATCTTTATTGACGATTTTAACTCAGCTTAAAAAGATGGATTTGTTTACTGGAAATGCATTTGGAGATGTTGGGAAAAGCTCCGGGTACCGAAGTGAGATGAGAAGGCACATCTTCATCCGCATTAAAATGCGGAGACAAAAGTGTGGGCTGGGAGAGAAAGTAGAATTCCCGGGACAAGGAAACTATCTTTCCATTCTTATGGCAGGAATCATCACCCCATGGCACCTTCTGCACCCCGAGGTGGGCAGCACTGAGCTTCAGTGGTGAAACCTCAGGTTTTGGCTGATGTCTTTGGGACATTGCCTGCCATAAAATCTGACCATTAGTGGTGGAGTCCCCATCCCTGCAGGCATTTCAAAGCCGTGGAGATGTGGTGCTGAGGGCCACGGTTTAGTGGTGACCTGGCAGTGCTGGGTTAATGGTTGGACTTAATGATCTTGAAGATCTCTTCCAACCAGAACAATTCTATAATTCTATGATTAAATCTGAAATGTTTTCTCTTAGACCAAAGTGAAGAGGCTGCAGCTGCCTGGGAGATGAACCCAGCAGCACCCATAAGACCCCTGGGAACTGGGTCATCTCTCGCCAACACCAAGAAGGCTCTACAGAAGCAACAGTGGAGTAGGTCCTGGGCAATGAAGCCAATCTCCTCGTAGGCGGGTGTCCTCAAACCATCACTCCTTTTTCCTCAGTGTGAACCAGAGTTCATGCATCTTTCTACAACCAGCTTCACCACCAGTGACATGAAGGTCAGTGCTCTTCATCCCTCCCTTCCCATTAACCATCCCAGCTGCTGGTGGGTCAACAGGACCTGTCGGGGCTGAACACTCAGTGACACTGTTTAAAGTGTGATAGTGCAAAACCGTGGTTCTTTTTTGAGGTGATGTGTTGAGGAACTTCCCCTCCACCCCGAAAGCTGCTAGCTGTACATTTTTCTTCTGGAGATGAATCATAGGCAATTAACAGGAACAATTCTAATTAACTGACATAATTAAAAAACTAATAATGTTTAACATTATTGTTTTATACAATGACATTAGCTTTAACAGCCTAGCAACACATCAAGGCTTCATTTGCATAGTCACTGAGTATATTATTTATTCGTGGTTTCTTTGGTAACCAAATTGACAATAAGAACTGCGATGTGAATTCCTAAATTGTTTTGCCATATAGCTTCATAATTTATGCCATTGGCAGTAATTGTAATGTCTGTATAATTTCCTTTTAATTATCAGCTAATGAAATTTACATTCATTTGGGTAAAAAACAAATATTCGTGTTCGACTTCCAATCACCTGTCCAAATTTCCAATCAATTTGCCGATGTTTGCCGCGCCTTATGTTTATTTATATTTTCGAATATCAAAATGGGGGGAGAAGTGCTGCAACCTCCTTGGCTGTTAATGGCTGGGGGAATGGTGCTTCCTGGCGCTCCTGCCACCCAGCTCTTCTTCCTCCCACATTTAGGAGCTGCTCCTTTCCAAAAGAAGACAGAAGATACGGACTTTATCACATTAAACTCGATGGATTTTAAGTGGAATTAATTCTGTAAACTTTAATTGCAGACTAATCTCTGCCTGTTCCCTTATCTCTTGATTTATTGCAGGCATTTATTTCTAGTTTGAAAATTTCTCATCAGTTTCCCAGGGAATTAATTTAGTTTTTCAAAAAGAGGAAAAAAAAAAAAG
>VZZY01015771.1:0-20504 GCA_013400335.1 Eurystomus gularis
CTTACAAAGAGCAGCTGAGGGACTTGGGGACGTTTAGTCTGAAGAAAAGCAGGCTGAGTAGAGACCTTATCGCTCTCTATAACTACCTTAAAGGAGGTTGTAGGGAGATGGGTGTTGGTCTCTTCTCACAAGTCACAACTGATAGGACAAGAGGAAACAGTGTCAATTTACATCAGGGGAGGTTTAGGTAAGACATTAGGAAAAACTTCTACACCAAAAGGTTTATCAAAGACTGGAACAGGCTGCCCAGGGTAGTGGTGGAATCACCATCCCTGGTTGTATTTAAAAGCCATCTAGATATGGTACTCAAGGATATAATGTAGAAGTGGGCCTGTAGAGATAGATAACAGTTGGACTTGGTGATCTTAAAGGTCTTTTGCAACCATAGCAATTCTGTGATTCTATGTGCAGCATTTTATTGTATCTATACCCATCTCCTACCACATACATATATTATTTATGTATGTGAGATAACTTGTGGCATTTATCTATATGCAACTTGTGAAATATCCAGTTGTTTTGAAATACCATGTGACTATGGAATTCACCATTTATAGAATCAGAGAATCGTTTAGGTTGGAAAAGACCTTCAAGATCATCAAGTCCAAGCATTAACCCAGCACTGTCAAGCCCCCCACTAAACCATGTCCCACCGCACCACACCTACATGTCTTTTTAATACCTCCAGGGATGGTGACTCCACCACTTCCCTTTGCAGCCTGTTCCAATGCGTGACAACACTTTCAGTGAAGAATTTTTTCCTAATATTCAAACTAAACCTCCCCTGGCACAAATTGAGGCCATTTCCTCCTGTCCTATCGCTTGTTACTTGGGAGAAGAGACTGACCCCCACCTCACTACAGCTTCCTTTCAGGTAGTTTTAGAGAGTGATAAGGTCTCCTCTCAGCCTCCTTTTCTCCAGGCTAAACAACTCCAGTTCCTTCAGCTGCTCCTCATAGGACTTGTTCTATAGACCCTTCACCAGCTTCATCACCTTTCTTTGGACAAGCTCCAGCACCTTAGTGTCATTCTTGTAGTGAGGGGACCAAAACTGAACCCAGTATTCAAGGTGCGGCCACACCAGTGCTGAGTACAGGGGAATGATCACTATTGCTGATACAAGCCAGGATGCTGTTGGCTCATATTCAGATGGCTGTTGACCAACATCCCCAGGTGCTTTTCCACCAGGGGGTTGTTGTGACCCAAGTGAAGAACCTGGCACTTAGCCTTATTGAACCTCATACCATTGGCCTCGGCCAATCAATCCAGCCTGTCAAGATCCCTCTGTAGAGCCTCAAGTAGGTCAACACTCCTGCCCAACTTGGTATCATCTTCAAATTTACTGAGGGTGCCCTCGATACCCTTGTTCAGTTCATTGATAAAGATGTTAAACAGAACTAGCTCCAATACTGAGCCCTGGGGAGCACCACTTGTAACCAGCCACCAACTGGATTAACTCCATTCACCACCACTCCAGCCAGTTTTTTACCCAGTAAAACATACAACCGTGCGAGCCACGAGCAGCCAGCTTCTCCAGGGGGATGCTGTGGGAAACAATGTCAAAAGCTTTACTAAAGTCCAGATAACATCCACAGCCTTTCCTTCATTCATTAAGCGTGTCATCTTGTCACACAAGCGTGTCACCTCAAGTTAGTCAGGCAGAACCTGCCTTTCATAAACCCATGCTGACTGGACCTGATTGCCTGGTTGTCCTGTACAAGCCACGTGATGGCAGTGAAGGTGATCTGCTCTATAACCTTCCCTGGCACAGTGTCACAGAAGGGCTGAGGTCAGAAGGCACCTCTGGAGGGCATCTGGTCCAACCCCCCTGGCCAAGCAGGGCCACCTAGATCTGGTTGCCCAGCACTATGTCCAGACAGCTTCTGAATATCTCCAAGCATGGAGACTCCACAATCTCTCTGGGCAACCTGTGCCAGTGCTCCATCACCCTCACATTGAAAAAGTGTTTCCTGCTGTTCAGAGGGAACCTCCTGTGTTTCACTTTGTGCCCATTGCCTCTGGTCTTGCCACTAGGCACCACTGAAAAGAGCCTGGCTCCATCCTCTTTCTACCCTCCTTCTCATACATTGATGAGATACCCGTGAATTGCCTTTCCTCCAGGCTAAACAGTCCCACCTCTCCCAGCCCTTTCTCACAGGAGAGATGCTCCAGTCTCTTCATCATCATCATGACTTTTCATTGCGGTCTCTCTGGTATGTCTGTCTCTCTTGCACTGAGGAGCCCAAAACTGGACACAGCGCTCCAGGTGTGGCCTCACCAGTGCTGAGTAGAGGGGAAGGATCACCTCACTCAACCTGTTGGAAACACCCTTCCTAATGCAGTCCAGGACATCTTGCACCCTCTTTGCAGCAAGGGCACATCACTGGCTCATGCTTTATTGAGGGGTGGGGGAAAGGGAAGGGTTATCATGTCAGTGTATTTCCTGGGCTATCAAAGTAAAAATTAGACCTTTTTAGAGTCTGACTAAAGTCTGGTATCTAACAGATAGCCCTGAAAAATACACTGTAACCATAACACAGGTATATTGCTGCTCTGGAGGAATGTGTGTGGTACCAGGTATGGGAGGCATTGACAGTAACTCTATAAAGAGGTGAAAAAGAGGGAGCCTCTGTGCTGAAAGTGAGCTAGAGGACTTAAGCCAAGGTGTTCATGATACCATGGGACATGGAGTAGAAACAAATGAAAAGTATTTTACTCCCTTGATAATTTGTTCTTGACTCAGTCAGTTTAGTAAGGATGATTTGTGAGACTTAAAAATGGTCTAATCTTCGGAGCCCACCAAGGACCTAGCAAGAAACACAGCTCAGATTGTCAGGCCTCCTCTCTGGTCAGAGCCAACAGGGACAAGATCCATCTCTGCTGTCATGGAACAACTGAAAGCCAAGATAAAGGCACATGCCATACCCCCCTGCTAAACTTTGAGCTTCCACATCTCCAAATGAAGGGCATCACGAGGCCCCGATCTGGTATCACAATATTGACAAGAGGTGAATGTTCTCACAGCAATAACTGCCAAAGGGCAAAGTCTTCCTCCTTAAAGATAACATCACCCAAAACAGTCCCACTTTTTATTTTTAAATAGACTAAAGAGCCACTGTATCTGGGTGGATCACACAGCTATTGTATGAGTCAGACCTTGAGATTTATTCAGTTATTACTCCATTAAGACAAACTGTCAATGAAGTCAGTGGGACTTTAATCTGAAAGGGGAAGTGGAGAGTGGAACAAGGGAAACATTTACCCCCTGGCCATGTAGATCTTATTTCAGTCTTATTATATGGCAGAAAAGCACTTCAGGTGGTCTGTAAGGCTGAAATGTGCTCCTCTTAATAGCAGTCTGTTTCTGTGAAGACAGAAGATTCTGCCAAATTCTGCACATGTTTTCAAACATCTTTAATTTTGCCCAGGAGTATCCCAAAACAACCAGGATTGAGTTTAAGATGATCTGGCCAAATAACAGCATGTTATATTTTGACCTATTTTGGCACTGTTTGTTTGGCTTTAAAACATAGTTTAAATTCACATCACCTTTAGTCTCTAATTTTTAAAGTAATCTTCTCTTGCAGTTGTAAAATAATTATATCCTTTAAAAGGTCCAGTTCTACTTGCACAACAGTGGCTGGCTTCATTTTGCTGTGAGAGGAAGAACTGACCTTAATGCTCTGCTTGATCAAAAGTAATTGTGTTTGAAAGTAAGTTTTAAAGGTCAGATGAACTAAGGAGCTTCAAATAATTGCAAAGGCAGTTGGCATAATAAATAGTAAACTCACTATAAGCTTTCTCCCGTGCACTGTTCTGATCAAACTGGCAGGATGCTTATAAGCTACACCTCTTCAACAGCAGTGTCCAAAACAAGCAAACCCTGCATGGTTTGGTTTGTACTATTCTTGTTTAATCTGGAACAATCTTGTTTAAAAAAGAATTGATCAGTGCCCCACAAGATTTTGTGATTAAAATCAAAACAAAACATTTTGGGTCATCTTTCCTCCTGATGTCTTTTTACTCATTTCAATAAAACAACACTAGGAATGCCTAGGATCTGTGCTACATACTTGCCAACAAACTCTGCTCAATATACTACTGAGATAATAAAAATAATAACAAAAAAGCCAATAGTGAAACTGGCCTCTTTCCTGCTCCCAGTGGAGGCAGAGTGAAGACCTGCCATTTGCTTGGAACAGCTAGCATGAATAATAGGCATATGAATGCTAATTAAAGCAACCAAGCGTTTCCTCTTTAATTTTTGTAGTTTGATGATACGAACGGCCACCTATATCTTTGGTGCTTCTCAACAAAACATTGCCTTATTTTCCCTTGAAAAGCAGTGTGGGCTGGACTGTGCTGCCTTTCACCAATTTTACAGTGGTTGCAGTGGAATTATCCTGTATTTACACTGGCAGAAATGTCAGAGAGCAGTAAATCTCTACCTATAAAGATACATGCTTATGCTCATTCAATAGTGGATCTGTAAAAGCTAGTCACAACTCCTCTGGAGCATACACCAGTGTTAGAAGCTACGCTGCCAGCCTCCTCAGAAACTCTTTTCTGCTTTGCTGACATCCCACCTGGTGTGAGGCAGAGTGGAGCAATGACTAGGACATAACAGTCCATTCCTGAGACTGAGCTCCCAGCTCTACTGTGGACTTTGGTCAAGACCTTGATCTTAGTTCTCATCTTCCCTAAAACATCCCCTAACAAATGCTTTGAGAGCTACAAAAGAAAGCCTTGATATAAGAAGGACTGTCTCAGGCAAGCAGTAATCTAAATGATTTAAAACAGCTACATTCTCACCCAGTCATAGCTGCTTTCAGAGAGGACAAGAACTAGATACACTTGAGTCAGCTGTGATTTGCTGACCTTGGAGGAGGAACTAAAAGTGATTATCCTGTTTTGCTTGGCATTTCTGAAATACAGGGGGAGGGAATGAAAGAAAGTGAAGCACTCGTGTCATGATTAAAGGTTGACTAGGCTAAAATTGGTTAGTTGATTTCAGTGTGATTCGAAGTGGCTCATCCATTTTGAAACACCAAAGGTCTGTTGCTTCGTCTTCCAGGAAACAAGGGAACAGTTGAGGTGCAAGGCATTTATGGGGATTAGGGGCCAACTGGGAAGAGCCGATGACCTGAGAAACAGTGGAAACCCACTAACCCTAGTTAGCCATTACTTACAGAAAATTCTCTACACAGAGGCTGCTATTGCTACTGCAGTCTGAAATTGAGGAGAAAAAAAGAAATAAGTAAGAAAGATGGGGGACAGTTTTTGAGGTGATGTCCCTTGTGTTTACTGAGCCATTTCCTGACAAGCAGTGGTCTGCAACCACTTGAATCCCTTGAATCATTTCTTACTGATCTCTCTGTGTTTCACACAGAGTACACGTGGAAGAAAGGAACGGAAGTGTATTTTGAAGTATGTGTATGTATATGCAGATAAATAAATAAACGTATATAAGTATAGGTATATGTATACATATATATGTATGTGCATATACATACTTAAAAGTATATATATATATGTAGATATATGATGTATCAATAGATATGTAACTCTCTTCAGAGTAAACAGAAAACTGCATCAAACAACCTCAAGTTGTGCCAAAATCCAGATTCTACAAGCAGGCACTGCAAAGCCTGCCACCTTGGTTCACTACAGCATTTTACACTTAAACCCAATTCTACCTAGCCTGTATTTTCAATGTTTTCCAGTTTGCACCCTAGCAAATGTCTGGTGGAGCTGCAGACCCCTCAGTAGTGATTCAGTTCCTGTGCCAGTGGGCTCACTTTCTTTAAACACCTTCCAGTGACTGCATAGGAACAGTCACAGACCAACAAGATGCTCACAAACTGCAGGTTGACAGTTTCTGTGTATATATATGGCTATTCAATGATGATTTTTTTCACCTGTTTGTCACTCAGGCTCATGAGAATACCCATATGGCATTTTTTCTACTTGCACATCCACCTCAGGCTCCCATTCTTCCACCCAGGAAATCTCTCTACCATGAGATCACGCAGTGCTGGAACAGCTCTTGCGTTAGTGTGGGCACAGGGATCAACCCTGCAGACTAACAGCAGTGTGTGTAGCACAGCCCCAACATTCTGGACTCATCACACATCCTTTGCACAGTTATTCTACACAGGCACAGTGGCCGTCTCTGTGGGACTGGAGACATCTGCCTAGCAGCTGGAAGTTCAAGGCAGATGCCTACCTTCTTCCTTTTGTGCCAGCACAAATTTTCTGGGTGGAAGAAGTTATATCTGGGTGTCTGACAGTCCTGCTTCTGGATGAGATGTTGCGTGCACAGTAACAGTGGCAGATTTTAACTGTTACATTTCTGTTGAAAATAAACAAAGTCTCTTAAACTCCTGTTTAAATCTTTAAAAGTCTGACCTATATTTCCTTGTTTTGACCATTGTGTTAGTAGCCATTCTTTAGTCCTTTTTCTCTATAACACTTTACATCTAATTAGCAGCTGAACCATTCCAGTTGTTAACTATCATCACTGTTCCTGCAGCTGTAGAATTTGTCCATACAAAGTCTTCGATCAATGAAAGAAAACAGAAAAGGAAACTCCAGGAATATTTTCTCCCTCCTAATAGTTAATTATAACTACAAATCCAAAATTTGCAAGCTTTTTTCCTGTCCGTCAAATACCAGTACCACAAAATATTTAACAAGATTTGGATCCTGAAAAGATTTATTTCTAGACTTAACTTTCAGCAAACAATTACTTGCATTCTTAAACCCAGGGTTAGTTTTGTGTGGAAAGAGGTGTCAGAATGCCAATACATATGGCCAGGGACATTTTAGCTGATTGAGAAATACATGCCTCTTTTTTTTGCCCTTGTGTTTTTTTTTTCCCCTGGAAACAGATAGGTCCATTCTAGAACTTTCTGTTCCCAAATTAACCCTGTTAAAATTTCAATACTGGAAAAAATTGTCCAAGAAATGGGGTCTTTATCTTCCTTCTTTGCATCAGAAGTTATTCCAAACCTCTGGCCAACAATTTTACATGTTGTGTATTGATTTTCCTTTGCTGGCACCTCCCAAGAAGGCAGCAAAGCCCAGAGGCGGCTAGCTGAGCTCAAGGGTATTCACAGCATTTATTGCAATAGACACCCCCCTCAGTGGGAACCCACACGGGAATGTTTAATCTGGCCAGTCAGAATAGGCCAGTTAAACATCAGCTGGAAAAAGCACTTGACAATATCCTGTGGAGAAGCAGCTCAGCACTGACTGACGGGGGCTGATGAGCAACTATATTTTCCCAACCCCGTTTCTTGTGACTTGCTCTTCAGAACTGTTTAGTGGATTACAATATGCAAGTCATAAATATCGATATTTAGGTTTTGTTTATTCTTGTCTTTCAAACCATCACAGTGGTTTGAAAGACATTTTAAAGATACATTAAGTTAGATTCCTCTGAAGAGGTCACTGTTCATCAAGTATAAAATGAAGCTAAGGGAGAAGATGAAAACACCTGGGAGGAAGGACTGAATGGCTGTGTGACAGTCAGATGCAATGAATGGCTCTTGAAACTTGAGGATGAACAGGAGTCCCTCTGATCTGCAGGTAGAATATAACAGGAATTTTAGTGGACTGTCAAGGCTGGAAACATGATCACAAAGGTCATGAAGGGGAAGTCAGCGTGACAGGAAGCCAGCAGCAAATTTTAGCCTGTCTGTGTGACAGGGAGCCTCTACAAGGAGTCAGAACTCCTCCTGTCTGTCCTCCTTCTGTCCTAACACCAACACAGTGAGGAGACTTGTAAGAGAATGACTGCTGTGTAAACGAAACCGTGGGTTAATTCTTCAAGCCTCTCTCCAATTTTAGAGCAAAGCAGTTGCAATGGTTCTAACTAAATCACCTGTGATCTTCATGGGGCATCTCAGGCCCATGAGCTCCATGTGCCCCATGAGATCAGAATCAAACTCTTTCTTTTTCTGAACTAAAAGAAGAAAAAAAACCCATTGACTACATAGCATATATTACAAAGATGTACAATCTGCAGGAGTAAGGAGCACAACGACACGCTAACTAAAGCATAGGTTGGCATCAATTTCATTGACATGCTGTCAGCGATGGGTTCACGTTACACCTGAGCAGAAACGTTACTACGGAGAACAACAGTGTAATATCAAAAGCTAGATCACATTACTCACCCAAACTGAAACAACAGATTTATCGACAGAGAGTAAGCTGGCTATGGTAGTGCTGCTATTACCCCTAATCAGTACAGCTACGTTCATGAATCAGAAAGATTTCTGTAACTGTTTTTCCAATAACTGAGTTTTTCAGTGAATTCTTAGTTCGTAGCAACAGCATGGTGAGATGGCAGCAACACTAACACGATTTTAAGGAACAAACAAAATGGCTCCAACATCTATAAACCAGCAATCGGCAGCCTCCTGTGTATTGGAAGAATATCCAGGAGGGTGTTACTGTCACTGATCCAGGACCAGGGCAAAAAAATGCATGCTTAGATATTTCTGTAATGCATGTTCATCTTCCAAACCAGCTTTTAGGACTCTGGTATTAAAAATGACTGAAGAAAGGAAGGAGTTATACTATTTTTATTTTAATTTTCCTCTCATTTAAAAAAAGGAAAAACATCTTGAAATATCTACATCTACAAAACTCCTGATTTTTTTTTTCTTGTCTGCTTAGGAGGAGTGTTTCTTAAAACAAACAAAAGAACCCATAATTTTTTGTTATTTTTCAATTCAGTGTTATTTGAGATATAAACATAAATAAATTTTAAAGTAAATATAAGTAGAAGTAAATATTTTTAAAACCCCAAAACATCATAAATGTGAGACTGCTAGCAATATTTAAAATATAATTTTGCATACAGAGCCTTTGTGCATATCTTTATAAGAAAACCCAGGCTGGCTACTCTACAATACCAAATCAAAAGTGCAAAGCAAAATCCAAGTAACATATTTAAAATAAGCATCAGAAGAATATGATCACAGCAAAGTCACATATAGCTCAAACAGTAGTCAGGAGGTAAAGAGAGGAACTGTAGTTTGAGGATCAAATGGCCTGAATTTTGCAGGAAGCCTGATGAGATGATCATAATGGTCCAAATAGGTTTAATTAGCCTTTTAGTGCATTTGAATTATTATATGCTTTAATTACACGATCAGATACTCTTTTATCAAGAACATCTGCTACATTCAGTGCTCAGGACCAACAGCAGTGAGCTAAAGAACAAGTTGACTTTTTCCTTTCGTCTTCACTATATAGCTTGTGACTTCTGCATTACAGTCGGGATGTATACTCCCAGTCCTGCACTGGGAGGTTTCTTGAAGGCGTTTCTACCGCACTTTCACCCTGACAGACAGGAGTCTGAAAACACTACACAGTGGTCACCACTGGCTTCAAGTCAATGAGGTGGTTGTTCTATGAACAAATAGCAGGTGACTGCTTATTTAAAAGCTTGTCCTAAAACACATGTGCAGAGGTGGCAAAGGATGAGGCTAGTCTCATTTATCCGTTCTCAGGGGTTTGGCTCATAACTTTAATACTTTTTGTTAAAGTATCAGGGAGAGTCAGGGAGACCAATACCGCCACAAACACATACACATCCTATCTGATTGCACTTGATTTTTATTAAGTGCTGGTTTTCACTTTTTTTCCCAATTATTCATTTCAGGACTTCTTCCAGGTAAAGTAGGTGACATACAACCTCTCTGACATACCACATCTTTATAGTAGATCTCTTTCTGCTTCTGAACATCACTACATGTTGTCCCTTATCCATGCATACTAGACAGATACAAAGGAAAGGGAAACACGCAGATAATTTTTGGAGGAGACCAGCAGTGGATTCAGATCTTGTGGATTTATCTGTGAAAAGTTTGTTCTGTTAGAGTTGGTTTTCAGATTACGTTGACCCTGAGTCATTTGGAAAGAAAGAAGACTGTGACATCTCTTGTGGCATGAAACAATCCAACCAACCTTATTTCTTGCAAACAAATAGAAGAAAGGGGAAAAAATGAAGCTGTGATGATCACCTTGAGGAAGTAGGACAGAAATGTTGCCTCTTCTTAAAAAAATTAATTGCAGTTTCCCAGTAACTATAGTAGAGTTTGTAGCAGCCTCCTCCCTTACTTTCTCACAGCAGATGCCTGTAAAACCAGATTAATGGATCCTCTCTCACACTCAGGTGGTAATGAAATGATGATACAATATTTCCAGCTCTTAGCACAACCTCCAACTTGTAAAATGCTGAGGCGTGCCCATAAAATGTAGGCAAAAGTATGTGGGGCTACTGCTTAATGGTAGTCATAATAATAAGATATTAATGATACTGAAAACTGAGTAGTATTTACCATGAAACTCACAGAGAGAAAAAGTCCTTCGGCTATTTTCTCGTTTCATTAGAGATTAGCTTGTTTCTTTTTTTACTTCTGCCCAACAAAACATTATTCTGCTTTCTGCACAGACTTAGGCACTTGCATGTTGCCGTATCTGGCACTGTTTTGTGGTAAAGTGTAATTTATCTTTTAAATTTTGCTGTGGTGACTCTCAGCCCTCAGGAAAGGATGAGATAGATCATAATTTGTATTAAGACTCCACAGAGGTCTTGCAGCAGGTAAAAATGACTTTTGCGCTCACAGCAAAGTACCTTCCTGCTGCTGAAGTCCTCATGTTGGCAGGAACCAGGCATGGCACCCTGGCTGTCCTAGACACTGTCTGGTGTTCTACTACCACTCAAGGGGGTCCCTCTGGAGCAATTCACACCTCTGCTTGAATAACAAGGGGAAGCCATTCCTTCAGACATCAGAGAACGAACAGAGTTATAGGCCTTTCATTTTTCCCTTGGCCATCATTCACCAAAAGTACAGCAGCTCCATCCATTCTCAAGTGACCAGTGTTGAGAGGCTTTGTGAAGCGACAGAAAGATTTGCAAATGTATGGTGAAATTCTGTAATTTTTTCATGCACCTTAGATTTAACTGTGACCACTGTCAATATTTGTCGAACTATTTTATGGAAGAAATACCTTGCTTAAAATTTAGCAATAAAAACAGGCAATCATTCCAATTACAGTCCTTCAGGTTAAAAAAAAAGCCAGATCAAAAATATTCTTTTTGTCTCACCCAACAAAAATGGCTGCAAAACCAGAACAGGCTTGTACCTGTGCCTGAAGCACAGGTACAAGTGGGATATTATACTTGTCTGTAGCAGTAGATTTTTCTCTCAATTGTTAGGTACATATACTCTTCTCAGCACAAACTTCTAACATCTTGTCCTAGGATTAAGTTTGCCTCATGTACAAACAAAGACTGAGGAGCCTGACAGAGGAGCTGAGCCTTGGGCACTGGATTCATTTTAGTATGCCACAATTTGATGAAAAACGTGAAATGGAAGTTCTGTTGCTGTCTTTGTTCTGCTGTTGGACAAATGCCATTGAACGCCACCAGAATGGTTTCTGTATCAAACTGCAGCCGCTGTACCCCTCCAGGATCTGTAGTGTGAAGACATACCACCCTACTGTAGAAAAGCCTGATTTATCTGGTTCCACCGTACACCTGAAGATGCAGTAAGGTGTGCCTACAATAGGATGTGTTGCGCTAAAAATAAATTCCAGCTCTCTTCAAGAATAATTGCTGGACAAAACAGTTTTGCTGACTCCATCACTGCTGTCATATCTGCAAGTGTAAGCGAAGGGTAGCGCAGCTGTTCATCTCACAAACCGTTGTGTATTTTGACAGTGTGGTTTTCCCCTCTTGCTTCCCTCTTTGCTTGGCTCAAACAACGAGTCTGTCCGCTGATGTGCAGCAGAAAAACACAGTGTTCAGATGCCAGAAACTATCTGCTGCCTTTTATCAGCTCTTTTGTGTCCCTTCCTTCTTGCCACCTGCTAACAGCATCTGTAACAATATGTCAAAAAAATTGAACATTTTAGGTGTGGAGATTTCAGAACTATTCAAACCCTGTCCTGTGCAGGACCCTTTGCAGATGCCTCTTTTGCCCTCGGACAAGACAGCTCCTAGTTCTTGGTCTGCACACCTGAAGTGAGTTACAGATGCCATCTTCAATGTAGCTCTGGGGACCAGGGTCTCTGTCGTTTGCTTTCTGGAACAACACTTCAACTTCTTATTGAATAGGATAGGATTGGTCTTCTCTTTTGTGTGTGTGTGTGCGTGCAACAGCTGGTTATGCAATCATTTCAGGGTGGGGGCTTGGCAGGCAGACTCCACTGAAATCACATTCATCAGTCTGAAAAACCACCACTGATGTTTGTAATACAAGCACTCATTCAACAATGCCACGGTGTGGAGGACCCTCAGAAATATCCCAGAATGTCGAGCAAATGTCCCTATCTTTGTGTACACAAACACACAGTCCTCACAACAGGATTTGTTTATGCTAGTCAAAGGAAGAAAGAGTAGGGGGGTATACGTTGCGTGTATTATTCTGTCTGTCACATCACCTTCACTGCCTCATTATTTATTTATTTCTGTTAAAGCCAACCTGTATTCCATCTCAAGCACGGCAAGTGTTTATATCTGAGGAATCACACCCACATTTTACATACAGGAGCTCAGCTCAGCCTGGGGCCAGCCGCTTGTGATTCCCACTACAGTCAACAGGAGCTGCATATGTCCACCTGGGAGGCAGCGCCCTCAACCTCCTGGTGCCGCGCCTGCTGGCAAGCAGAAAATTAATATTTTATAGCAGAGAAAAATAACTGGAAGCAGCCCTGCTACACCGTAGTAGCCAGCGCTGTGCGTGATGTATAGCATGCTGCCTAGCAATGTTGCTAAGCAACACAGCACCATCCAAGAAAATCCTGCATTAGCTTGTAGTGGTTGGTGGGGTGGGTTAGACGTGACACTTTGCACACAGAGCTCTGTGGAGAGAGGTGTGCTTTGCTCAGGACTATTACGGCCGTCTCCGATTGCGAATATGTCTCCCCTATTATTCTCCCACACTGCCGAACCACATCATGATGCACCGTGCGCTGCAATAATTTTCCACTGAAAAAATGCTTCCCCCCACCCCACCCCCCACGCTTCCTGTTTCTTAATGCTCTTCAAACCTGATTTAGAGAGTAGCAAGTAGTGGAATTTTACAGCTACATCCCATGATGCTCTCGCTCTCGCTCTCAATCCCATGGCCTGGCTCATACCTCAAACTAACCGTAAAGTCAGATCACAATGATGTGACTCACTATTATAACTAAAGATAGATCTTGTCAAAAGCAGTCATGAGCCCTGGATGCTAGAGGTTGTTTATTCAGCGTTGTGTTTTGGGGTCGGGTTTTTCCCCTCTCTCTCCTGTCTCCCTAACTTTCAACTAGATGAACTTAGAGGTCTTTCCCAACCTGAATGATTCTATGACTCCATGACTTTCAGAGGCCTGTCCTGTGTTAGTGAGTATTTGGGTGAGAAGGCAGGTATGGCACATGCTTTTGGTGATCTGGAGGAAACCACAGATGGGCTGCAGAGAAGTCTAGCTGTGGGTGTGAGTTCAGCCTCACATGGGCCCCAGGTCAGAGGTTCACAGTGTCATGGGCTGGGGACTCCCAAACACCGTGTGAGCATGGTGCAGGATAAACATAGAAGGGAGGGAGAAATGTTTTTAAGAGAGGTTTCTTCTAAGACCAACAACCTTTTTTTTTTTTTTTTTTTTAATGTTTACATACCTGCTGTTCTCAAGTGTGAGCATTCATCTGGATCGTTTAATACCCACACAGAACAAAGCAACACTGGTGCGGGAGACAGAAAGAAACAACCTAGACATCAACTGAGAAAAGACCAGGAGCTTCTGCTAAGGCCACAGAATGGCTCAGCATGAGACAGGAGCAGGTAAGTGGCTGGAGAGGCAAGACCTGCTTGCCACCCTGGCCACCTCTAGTGACAGTGAGCAGGCAACAGGGACATGGGGAATACAGGCTCTGGTGAAGCTTCATGGCTGTAACTCTGCAGGGCAAACACACCTGGGAAGATGCTGTCCTGAAGGAGAGCAGGTCCCGCTGGTGCAAAGCGATCTGAATTCCCCCCAGCCTCAGCCACCCAAGCATGGAGAAAGGAGGATTGTCTTTATGCCATAAACATAGATATGGAAACTGGCAGGTGAGAGAGCCGAAGTTCTTTGGACATATTGGATCCATTTCAGGCCTGTATAATTCCACTAGTGTCAAAGGCATTACATCAGGGACAAAACCAACTCACTATTTTTAACCTGGCCATTTCCTTCTATGCCCTTCATTCAGGAAATCCCTATGCAAGTGCATGATTTTAGTCATGTGAATATTCTCACTGGAGGCAGTGTGACTGCTCATGTACCTAGAGTTAAATGCATGCATAGATACACGAGGGACTGAGGCCTAAAAGAGCATTGGAGAGAAAGAAGAAATAAAAGTAGCATGGGAATACCTGAACAACATACTTCAGGGTCTGTAAAAGGTGCCTGCTCACTTGGGTGACAGTAATATTTCCAGCTATGTTTCCCCTTTTAAGCTTGATAATTTCTCTGAGACCAGCAGTATCTTTAGGAAAGCATTTTAAGGTATGACTGCTGTAAATGGGGGCAGTGGAGAACAAAATACCCAAAATGGTGCTAAAGTATTTCATAAAAATTTTAACAAAGCAGCCAGTTATGCAAAGGTCCTTTGGGGACTGCAATCTATGTCTGTGACTTTCACAACCTTGCCCTGATTCCCTCTCCTGCACTTGCAGGGAACACCCTAGGGGTCTTCTTAGGAAGGCTCAACGTGTGTGTTTTGCTGCATTGCTTCTGGCTTCACACTTCTGCTCTTCCTCAAAAATCATGACGTCCAAATACCAAGAATTATGATCACTAACCACTGTCATATGTCAGCAATGCTCTACAGAAATTTTCTGAACAGCAACTTGCATGTATTTGTATCTTGCAGAAATCTATAAGATAGACCAGGAAAACATCAACCAAAAAAATTTGGTTGATGAATCCCCATTCAGTTTCTGTATTACATGCAGACTATTTTTAAAATCCTTGTTTGCAAAAGCACTGCTTTCACCACTTCACAAGACCATTTTCAAAAGGCTGCGCACCTGTTATAACATCTGGCTGCAAAATGAAATGTCACAACAAATCTTGACCTATCAGTTTTAAGCCTTCAACATGTGATCTGAACCAGGGTGACTTTCACAGATACCATACCACAAGATAAGTGATTCAATGAAGTTCCTGAAATCAGCAGATACTCTGGCTTGTAGCAGAGTAAATGATATCAAGTTTGCCATAATAAATGAATCCATAAAGAACACGCTCACATAGATCGCAAATCAGGCTAACAAGGGTCAGAAGACTTGCCAAATTAATTTGTCATTGTTATGGGCCACTACAGCTACTAGAAATAGTTATGTCTGTGACACCTAGAATAGTCTTTAATTTGTCATCCTCATCCAAATGAGGGAAAACACCATCTTTATTTTTTTCGAAGTGCTGTGCCCACCAAACTTCCCCTTACTTGCATGTGGACTGTTTAAATTTGTTAAGAAAGCAATCACCTTAGTTTCACCCCAACTTTCTGTTTCAGGTTTATGTATTTGCCATTCAAACGAGACAGGCAAATCCATGAAATTCATTTCACAGAACATTGAGCAAATGGAATGTGGAATAATGTTCTTTAGTTTCTGACATATGATCAAATGCAAGTTTGTTACAAGGAAAGAGAAGGAGATATGCAAGAGCCTTGAAATAGATAAAAACCTTGCCACAATAACCATAGTTAATATATGAATAAAGTTATATTCTTGGTATTGGTTTCCCTCTTGTGGTAATGAGCAAGCTGTAGCCCTAATATGTAACCAGAATCTGCTGAGGCATCTGTCAAACACAAAATGCTGCAATATGCTCATTGGGCAAGACCCTTGCATCTATGCACAAGACAGCTCATTTCAGTTCAAGGCAGATAGGAAGATCTACCTGTGGCGAGTGGATGGCAGGCTGGGGCCTCAGCTCTGCAGAGGTACCTCTGACTTGAGTACTTCAGAGATCTACCCCGCTACGACTCAGGCCAGTATCTGGCCCAAGTTTAAACTGAAGGAAGAGAGGTCTTCCACTTGAAGGCGCACTTTCACTTGAAGGTTCATGTTCTAGATCTGTCCAGAAAATGATCGCTGCTGATTCTGACACTTTAGTGGGAATCACTGAAGTGGTCACTTGAGATCTGTGACAGATCTCAAGAATATGGTCAAATTCACTGTATATGTTCCCATTCTGACTCCAGAGGTGAGTCTAGATTAACATCTCATTTTCCACAGCAGTGATGGAGCAGGCATGGTGATCCTTCTCTTATTTCCTCCATAGCCACTTGCATATTACCATAATTTGACTGACATTTGGGAATTTACGATTACACTTTTTTAATGGCAGCATGTGTGAGAAGGTATCACTGCTATTAATAAAGTGTGTTTCATCAGCAGAATTTAAAGCCATTTATAAAGGATGTTGGTCTTATTCTTGCATTTTTACGGATGTGGGAACTGAGGCACAGTGTAATTAGAAGCCAATCAGCAGTCCCAGTGCACAGCTGAAAATAGATCCCAAATCTGCCGAGTCTCAGTGCAATGTTCTAACTGCTCCTCTGCCAACGTGTGATATGGTAAAGCTCAGCTATTAGTACTACCTACACCAAAGCATGTCTATTATTCACTTTTTTTCCCCAAACCAGTTCTTTTTACCATTGATAATCCATGGACAACCTCTAAAACAGTTAAATGTCCAAGTGAGCCCACATCATCTTTTCTAGTATAAAGCCTTGCAGATAAGTGCTTATTTCACCAACCTATAAAAATCACATCAGAGCTCACCCTTAAATTAGATTTTCAGGCTTTCTAGGGTATCTTAGAAGAGTGTAGATTTTTTTAAGCCTACACTTCAAAAGTGTAGATACTTTGCCAAGGAAGCTACAAGTACCCAGCTGTGGTTTTCTTCCCCTTTTACAACAGATTACTATGGTAGTAAGGAAAATAAACTAGAACAGTGTCAGCACCCCAGGAAGTATCACATGCACAATAATATTATAACAGTTAATAATTTTATCATGTAACAATGCTAGATTGAAACTTCCCTTGCAGGGCAGTAAAACGTAGGCATAGGTGTTTTGTTTTGCAAATATTCCTGTGAAGAGCTTTCAGCAGAGTGTTCTGATGGTATAGTCAGTGAGTTCAGTCACCTAACTTGATTAATATTGTTCCTGCTCCTATTCTGAATTCCCCTAACAATTTTTGTGGGTTTACAATCATTCTTTCCAGTTTGGAGGGAAAAAAAAAAAGTTTTCTGTCCCCTGCCACTGAGTGAAAAACCCTTTTCTTAATGGGAAAATGAGTCAGGTCTTCCCTAAGCAGCAAGATTTTAGTGGGTGGGTCGCTCTGCCTGTAAAGGCTTAGTCCCTGGGGAGTCAGCATGACAGAGTACTTGAACTTACCTGCCCGAGCGGAACTGCTTATGGAGCAGAGGTATGGAAAACAACCAGGTGAATTAGATCAGCTAGAGTACCAACTGTTCCTGCGGAAGATAAAGGGCAGCCCCTAGGACAGAAAAAAAAAAAACCAAAACAACAAACAAAAACCTTACTTCAGGAACAAAAATACAGTAGCAACAGGGAGGTGAGTTGGGTCATAGCTTTTCTGTGCCACATTCTCTGAGCTTAACTTGAGCACCATGAGAAGAAAACTCCTCCACTTCTTGTAAATAACATAAACCTTTTACAGAGGCCAGGAACTTGTTTGCAGCTACACCCTGGCTCCTCTGGGACTCTCCCATGCTGAATCTGGGAATCCCAGGCTCAGTCAAAGGGCAATGGCCGAGTGCAATTCCTGACTAGCAGGTACAGAACAGCATTCAAAACAGGATGAAAGCTTATGTTTCATGTGAGTTGCACGGTGAAGGAGAAAAGTATTCAGTGTTTTCAGTGTTGCTTAAAAATTTGGGGTCACTAATATAATTACAAGAGGTTTTTATCTGTGTTTGTGTTTTTCTTAAGGAGCTGGCCATAGTCTGGTAGAGGGTAAGACTGGCATGCTTTGTGGCACTGACCTGATAAGCAATCACTACAAGGACCCCAGATGCATTGCTACAAACCTCATCTCTTTTTACCTCTACATGCTGCAAGTTCTTTGTGGAATGGCCTAAGTCTTGCCACAAGTTTTATGACACCTCATGCAGCTGGGCCCAGATCAAAATGCATCCCCACCACTACCCCAGTTGAAGAATCATCACATTCTTTCTAGAGACATAAAAGTGCTGATTACAGTGAACTCTGAGGCTGTAAGGCCTGTGTGAAGGCCATGTGTCTTCAATAAAAGCACAAGGGTGTGTCTAAATGTATCTTAAACTCAGACCAGTTATTTTCAAGATTTCTCAAAAAAAGGAAAATAAAATATATTTTGCATGATTTAACTTCTAGTCTGTCTCAACAGGAGAAAAATGTGATGTTTATAGCATCACTACATTTACTGAGACTGAGTACTTTAAGGTTACAATCCTGCAAGCACTAAAGCGTCAGACCCACAAGTGAATGTTCTCTCGATGTTTCTCATCGAAGAGCTTGTAAATGTTCAAGTGCTCACCAAGTGACCAAATTGAAACCAGGGTGAAAGATAAATGGCAAATAATGAGTGACTGGCAGTATGGGGGGGGTTAGTTGCTTTATAGAGGAAAAAAACCTCCTAAAACCTCCCATGAAATGATGATGGAGAAATCCATTATTATAACAGCTATCCAAATACAAGAACAGATTTTATCAGGATTTAAATTTTCCTTCCAGTGTAAGTCATAAAGGTACAAACTGTTTATCACTTGTGGGATTTTACTTGTCTAAAATTAACCTGTGAAAGGTAGTCTGAGCTTAATTCTTGAAAGCACTATCAGGATTTTACCCAATCTCTAGTTCACTAAAGTACCGTCAGCTCTCAGTGATTTGACTGGCTTCAGTAAGCCAGATTTTCTGTTTATTAAAATGCTACAAGGTCACAGAGCATTTCTGAATTACACTAAGAAAACTTGGAATACGGAACCCCACTTTAAATAAATCCATTCTCTGCACCGTTCCAAAACTTCAGTGCATGCCTGTTATCACAAAAAATATTTTTGCAAAAGAAAAACAAGTATTTTTCTACATTTTAGATATGCTTTTCTTAGTCCTGTAGTTATTAAAATTATTGAGAAGCGTGGTGTTGTCAGTCTTAAACCTGTTATGGCTATTCTTCTGCCTTTGAGTGCCACCACAGCAAATATAGCCAAGGATAGAAGAGGGAACTAAATTCTGACATCCAGAATACAGCCTGTTGATTATCTGCTCTCTTAGTTCTAGCGGGACGGTAAACTGTTTCCTAAAGAGCATTATTCTCTGTTTTCGAAGTAGCTGAACCCATCACTTCGCTCTCAATTTGTAGCAACAGCAACATCTAGTGTTCAAAGTGTGCCCTGCAGACTTCATGCAGCACGCTTTTCATTAACGCCGTGCTTTGTATTTCAACAGCAGCACCCATTTGCGCTGCTCATGCCACAGAAAATAATTACTCAAACCTGCTAACAGCTCTGCGAAGCAAGCAGGCGTTTTACCTTCTTTTACGGAAAAGGTGGAAGAATTAGAGAAAGATTTTAACCATTCGGGATAGTTCCGCAGTAGGCAGGACCTGAGTGAGTTGCTCAAGGTCACACGGAGAGACTGACAAATTCAGAGCTGCCTACCCTATGCTGTACCTGGAAGATTGGCATTTGCCCCAGGAGACACTTGGATCTAGTTTATCCGGGGGCAGGAAATAGCTTATTGTGTCTCAGAAGCAGTTTCACCGTGTTAGAGGGGAGCAGAAATATCTGTTCGGAAAGCACAGCTGACTGAAGAACTGTCGTGACACTTGCTCCCCTAGTGCATCTGAGGAATGTGCATGGGGGTGTGAGTCACGGGACCCTCACAGGAATGTGAGAAGGGGCAGTGGGTCACTGCACCCTGTTACAGCAATTGCAAGGCCTCCAGGCAGCCTCTGTCACTCGGGCCGCTCTTCCCATCCCGTGGCCCCTCCTCCTGCCAAGAGCCACAAGCACACGCGTGGCCAGCCGAGAGGCTGGGTGTAACTGCGAGCACGGAACAGCCAGAGGCTGGAGCGAGGCACTGCAGGGTGCTCCCGTTGCCCCGGTCATTACGGTCCTCTCCAGAGCCCTGCACCGCTACCCTCTGCCTGAAGAAAGCCACCTTCGGCACCAGGGTGTGAGAAGGGGCAACGAGGAGGACATTTGAACTGGAGCTCCACACGGATGCCACGCGGGCCCCCCTCCCGTTTCCTTCCTCCGAGGGTTCAGCGCGGGCCGCCCCGGCCCCGTTTCCCACGGGAGGAGCCCCGGGGCACTGCCGCCCGATGGAGAGGCCCGGCCTCACCCTTCGGGCTCGCCGGGCGGTGAGGGCGCCTTAGCGCTCGGCTTTCGCACCACGGGCCAGCAGAGCCTGGCGAGGCTCCCTGGAGGGCGCTGCGGAAGGGGACA
>VZZY01015771.1:21129-89444 GCA_013400335.1 Eurystomus gularis
CCCGCAGCCCCCCCTGGTAGCGGGGCTTGCCGGCCGCCGGTGAACGGGGGGGGAGGCGGGCTCTGCCCCGGAGTACCGGGGAGTCCCGCCGGGGGAGGGGGGACACGACTCACCTCAGGCTTGGCACCCCTGAGCACTAAGGTGCTTGGAAGTGGTACGGGAGGAGCGTCAGCTCCAAAAGAAGCCTACAGTGCCTCAGCTACACCTGGAGCTGCCGCTCCACTCCCCGTCAGCTTCAGAGCTCTCACTTTCACTCCAGGAGTGACCGTGGTGTCTGCTTTGGGTAGTCCAGATAGGCCTTGTAATGCCTGGGAAAGCTCCTGGTCTTTGTCACGTTGCTTGTGTATCCTCTTAGACTCTCTTGAAGGACCCCAAGCTATCCAGTGTTGTTATGAACCCTCACACCAAGAGCACGGTTAAACAAAAAGCTGTGAGTGATGCCTTGGCAAAGGAGAAGATGTCCCCTATTACTGTCAACCTGATGAGTGAGTAACTATTTGACTTGAGAAGAACATCTAAGGCTACTTGTTCTTACTGTCTGCTAACCAAACCTGCTCCTCCTGGGTGCTTCAAACCCGCTCAATGTACCTGCCTCTTCCAGATTTGCTCGCTGAGAACGGTCGCTTGCGTTACACACCAGACATTGTTTCTGCGTTTGGGAAGATCATGAGCGCATACCGAGGAGAAGTGCTGTGCACGGTCACCACTGCACAGGTGAGTTCGGAACCTCTAGATCAATCTTAACAGCTAACGGCATAAAAGGTGAACATCTTTAGTTTAATTTTGCTCTTGTGTTCAAGTACTTGCTACATGGCTAGTGAGGAAATGTCACACTTCTACCAAAATGCAAGTCTTTCTGCAAATAGTTTTCTGATACCCAACAATTACTGGTCAAAAATTAACCCTGTTCCGGCCGTTTCAGGAGGAACATCTTTCTTTCCTGTCTGTGAACCAGGTGGCCGATAAAAGTCAGCCTGGTCTGCAGATACAACTGCCCCTCTTTCTTCTGTCATCAGGATTGTACAGATTGGGTCAGAACTAACAGATGAGCTGTTAGCTAGATAGAGTAAGGCAGATACCTGGTAGGACTGAGAAGGCCTTTGGTGCTGTGCTTCATGGGGAGCAGCTCCAGTAATTCACCACCTCCAGTAACTGGGACAAGCAGTTAACTCCAAAGCTGTAGGAAGACTTTCAAAAGTAGCAGACAGGCAAGTCTGCCTGGTGCTCGGGAAGGTGAGAGGGAAGATGGTGTCTCCATGAGCTGTAAACGCCAGGCTGGAGACATGGTGGTTCCGGCACTTCAGTAACTGCTTTGTTAATGGATCCATGCCCAGGTCTGTTTGAGCAGGCAGCTGGTCAGCCAGGTACATCATGGAGATCTGGAGGCCTCAGGTAGGGCTGCCATGAACTGCCCGCCTGGGCTCTGGATAAGAGACTGATCCACTTCAGGTTAACTGGCTTCCTGTAGGCTGTGAGCACAGATTGTCAGTCTGGTTGGTAGCTCTCAAGGGACATGTGGACTCAGAAGCCTGTGCAAACCTTTCCACAAGCTTTCCTAAGTATTTCATGTGTAAAGTCACTTCCCTGCTGCTCGTTGTTTCTTTTGACTCTCAAACTGTGAGCTATTAAATAGAAATTACTGAAATTGCCAGGAGCACAAAGTGACTGCTCTGTGGTGAAGTTTTCATTTCTATCTTGGTGGTATCTGAGCAACTTGTAGGGATAGCGGGGACAAATTCACACTGTCTCTCCCACAGGCATGTAGAGTTCTTCTGTGGTGGTGGAGAGAGGAGCTTCTGCTCAGCCAGGAGCGTTCTGCAAGCTTGCAGCAGGGCTGAGAGCTCACTGCCAGTGTCCTCAGTCACTGCCCAGTGCTTTGCATGAAACAGTCTTTCTTCTCAAGCTTAACTGTTGGAAGCAGCAGAACGATGTCTTTCCTTGTACAGCCTGAAGGCCGCTGTGAGGCAGGTCTCAAGGTCTGCCATTAAATGCTTACTCTGGCAAGTATGGATTCCTGACGCTTGCCATCTGAAGATGTCAGCATCAAACCTCTGCTGGGAATTTGTGTGCAAATAACACAATGTTTCGTAAAATTAGGAGGGCACAAGGTGGCGGCTGTTCCTGCCCTGTCCTTTGGTTACTCCTGTTCAAGAGGGCTCCTTAATCTGCCTTCCTGGTGGAAGGGCCTGTCTTTAGAAGAATCTGAATAGAAAATTGGGTTCTTGTTATAGCATTTGAATATTTTTCAGGTCCTTTATTTTCCTTGTTTTCTGTTCCTGTTTTTCAGCCCTTGGATGATGCCAGCCTTACTGAGCTAAAAAGTGTTTTGAATGGATTCTTGGCTAAGGGAGAGGTCTTGAAGCTGGAGACCAAGGTCTGGATTTTTGATTTGTAAATAAATTCCATCAAATTCATGTTAAGCTGGCCTCCTCTTTCTCTAATCTCGGGAAAAAAAAAAAAATCATCATTTTACTGAATCCAGTTGATGTAATATGTAGTTCTGTGCTTTCTTGTAGACTTGATGATGCTTTAATTACGAAAACGTTAACCTTGGAAACCTTAACTGCAAAGTTGTCTTACAAATGGCTCTTTTAAAAGCTTTTTTCTTTTCTGTTAGTGTAAAAATTGTCTACTAGGCTAACAGATTTTTGCTAATAGAATTTCTGTTCAATGATTTTTTTTTTTAGACTGACCCATCAATCCTTGGTGGCATGATTGTCAATATTGGGGAGAAGTACGTGGACATGTCAACAAGGTCGAAGATCCAGAAGCTCACCAAAATCATGAGAGAGACTGTCTAGCAAGCTGTTCTAGTCACTCACAGTGAAACCTGTCCAGTGGAAACAATAAAATTATTTCTCCTTGAATAGACAGTGTAAAGTGTTTTGGTTTGGGGAATGCAGCACTGAGGGAGAAAGATGATGGAGCTGCAGAGAGTTTCACTTAATTCTCACTCAACATTTCATGACACAGCTTGGGAATCTTGCTCACCCTGAATGCAGGGGAAGGTGGCTCTGTAGGAAAGGGAGAGTGATGCTGGCGGAGCTGGTAACGGGGTCATGCCAGCCTCTCCTGCTGCCGCACGCGCTGTTTCTGTCTGCGCGCGCTGAAACTGCGACAGGTAGTCCTATATTCTTGGGCAGCAGAGCTGTTACAACAGCCATGTCATTGGTGCGTTCTCAGCGGCAAGTGCTGTATCAGGCCCCGTTTGCTTCCACGTCCGTCATTGGAGAGGGTTGTGTGTATGTCTTAACTAAAATCACCCTCTCAAACTACCGCTTACTAATGAGAAGCTAAGGTGTTTGTAACTTAAAATGGCATATGACAGCGTTTGCAACAGGACGGGTTCAGGACCAGCGAGCGCTGCGGCAGTGCTGTCATGGCCACCTGTCTGCTTCACAGTGGACATGTTGATGTGGATTTACAAGTGTTCGGTTCCTGTATTGAAGCGTTGTGCCTCTGTTTTCCGCTTAGATGGTCTTCCAGGGCTTGTGAGGGAGTGTAACTGCCTGTTTCTCCCTGTTGGTCCTTGGTCAAGAACTGACATTTGGCTTAATTTTGGATGGATACCATTCTGGTGGGGGCAGGGTGTTAAACTGGGAGCAATAATGCAACTGACCTGAGCTAGTGAGACCCGCTAACCAGCCACCTTTTTTGGGTTTTTCAGAACGTTTTTAATGAAAAGAAGTAGGCCCTGAAGGGGAAAGACTATTTATCCCTGTGCTTTCTCTGGTACTTCATGCTGGAAGTATGTTCACCGGCAGAGCCAGCCAGGGCTGGTGGCTGTACCTCCCGCCTGGAGGGTCTGTAGGAGAGGGAAGTGCTGTGCTCAGCTTCTCACCAGCTCTCCCAAGGGTGGTGGGAGCAGCGGGGTGGGCTTGGGCTGGGGAAGGAGCGTTGAAGCTTGATGGGTCAGTGGTGAGGTTGGGTGGCACTTGGGTTCCCCAGGAAGCTCAGGCAGGGCCGAGGCACTGCTGGTGGCCTGCAGCCCTGGGAAAGGGACGGGCTGAGCAGGCCATGGAGCAGTGGGTGGCCCAAAGGGGCCTCCTGCACCCCACTGTCTCCATAGCAGCAGTGAGGTGCAGTGAGCTGTACCTGAGGCAGCACAGCTTTCCAGAGCTCAGTGCAGCAGAGAGCTGGGCCCTTGCCCAGGTGGCTTAACATCTGGACAACATAGCCCCAAACAGCTGGTGAGCTTCCTGACGAGGGTCCCATCTCATGCTCCACCACAGTGGCTGTGATTTACAAACCGCACTTTGGCTGCAGCCCTGTCCTGTTGTGCCAACCCGCCCTCAAAACAGCTGTGAAAAAAACACACCCTCAAGGTGCCAGCATTAGCAGGTGCTGAGCTGGATGAAGAGACCACTCCTTAACAGGGTACCACGAGTATTGCCCTCAGGGCAGCTGGCCACTTTCAGTAATTATTAACAAAAATTAGGGGTGGGACCTCCTATATTCTTGGGCAGCAGAGCCACAGGCGGTCGCTAACAAGCTGTGCAGGTGTTGCCACCGGCGTGCCTGGCCACAGAGCAAAGTCACCATACACACAAGGCAATGGCACCTTGACGTCATCTTCTGTGAAGTCACCATATGCACAAGGAAATGGCACCTGGCCTATTAAGCAAGTGCCATTGGTTGGGTTTTGGAGGTGGGGTGGGTGGTTTTTTAACTATTATTTTTTGATAATTTATTTTTGCTGTCTTACTACAGATTGGGTCATGCCTCAAATTTCCAACTCTGAAAAAAATGCGAACGATGCATTGGGTGAATAGCGGCATATGTCAGACACTGAACACTGAGGGGATTTCCCTGCTGCTGGGTCTAGCCGTTTGCTTATACCTACCTAGTCCTTTTGTCCAAAATACTCACCTGAAGATGTACTTAATGTGTCTGACACTGTGTCACTCTTCTTCAGCGCTTCTCAAGAACGTAACAGTACGCAGTTAAACTTTAAAAAAAAAAACAGCTGGGTTTATTCTTGCATAATTCCACTTGCACAACTACAGTCTCATTCATGTCAAACAAATTGCACAGCCTAAAACTGTATCGGCAGTTTCCAGCCTGGTGGCTGCAGCCTGGGAAGCGGCACAATTCCGCAAATAGGTGGACACCTTTTAGGGACTTTCCCTTAATTGGACCTTGTCCGTAAATAGAATTATTTAACCAAGTGTGGCTGAGAAAACAGCACATTCACAGCAACCGAAATACCATTAAAATTGTCTTGTGAGAAACAGTGGTGTCTGATTCATCGTTATTCATTACATCCATCACAAATGCTTTAGAACACAACAAGAGAAGCCAGCTTCACAGTGCGGACGTTTTACTGTAGAAGAGTTAGATGTCGTGTGAATGAACAATACAAATTTATTACATTTTCTCTGAAAATAAAGAAAAGTAACTTTTCTCCTATTTGGACAGACCTTATTTTACAATGCCTTTGTCATCTTTAGGATCATATGAATACTACAGACAGTACCATACTTCCTTTTTTAAGAAAGAAAAAAAAAAAAAGGAAACTAATTGATACCACTTTTTTTGGCAGCAAAGAGCGCACTAAAAAGTCACACCACCACCAGTGGGGAGGGGGATTCCCCAGTTCTAAGTATTAACATTGAAAAAAGTACTACAGCTATCTCTTTTTTCAACAATTTACCAACACGAAGTAGAAAGTACCCATTACACAGTCTGCAAAGGCTGCCCAGAATCTAAATTCCTTTTCCGGGGCTTGAGGACTGGAAGAGGGTCATCCTGCACGAGCTGTTAATGGAGCCAGAACTTCCTGGGAAAACCTGCCGCATGGGAGGTGGCTTTGCCTTTTCCCCATAGGACAGGGGTTGTCTCACCAAGGCGGAGCACATACCTTTGGCAGTGGCTTGCCATGGGCCTTGCCTAGGTGGAATGGCTGCATGTGGTGCAGGAGGGTCAGTGCAGGTCCCTCCCCACTGGTGCAACCTTTCAGGTAGTGCTGCCCTGTCACCCCAAAATCAGCCCATCCCGGGGTGAGCGTGCTGGTGCAAACCTAGGAAAGCCTGAAAGACACACTGAGATGGGGTGAGAGCACAGGCAGAGATTTGGCCAAGCACCCTGACCAGCACTATGATCTCACACCCAACTGTCCCTCTTCCTCCTGGCAAGAACAGGCCACATGATGGGGCCCTTCCTATGTGGCAGCCACCACAGTTTGGAGGGATTTCCCTTCCAATCCATCACCTGATGGACACCCACCCATGTTTCTGGCGGGGGCAGGGATCCTGCTGATCACCAAACTCCTCCTTTTTAGCTCTCCACCCTATTTCTTCCCTTTGTCCCCTACTTCCCCCTCATGACAGCTCTCCTCTTTCACCTGCGCTCACCACAGCAGGCAGCAGCTGCTGCCCAGGGGTCTGACGGAGGAGTCTCAGAGGAAGCACCAGCTCCCTTCGCTAGCATGACACGCTAAGATCCCAGAACCAACCACTAAATCCAGGGTTAGTGACACTTTTGCATCTTTACACGCAGCGCAAGGAATCCACCTACGGTCACAGCAGAGCCTTTGACCACTATGTCAAGCAACTAGGCTAGTTTAACATATCCTTACTGCAGTTCTTTATTCTTTTAAATTAGGTCCTAAATATATCCTCCTATGTACAGAAAAATAATTTCCCAAGGACAGTCTTTATTTTAAAATATTTAAATGAACGAACAAAACTAGGTGTCTATAAACACTCTTCTGTTAGATTTACTCAGTATTTGACAATGAGAACATATCTATGTTTTTATATTATATATACAAATAATCACACATATATATATATAAGCACATATTTAACTATAGATACATCGATATGCATATAGGACAGAGTGTTGCGGCTAAACAAACGCCAGGATACACTTGGAATGTAGGTACAGAGCAAACCCCTCAAAGCTAAGGTGATTTAACCAGATTCCCAGCTTTTCTGTGTTTCAAGGGTTTTGACTGCTGGATTTGAATAAACCGAAATACCACAGTGGCAAGCAGAGCAGTATGAAACTAGACACCACTGTTGCGGTAAAAGTCTGGACTTGTCACATCTTAGTTTTGAAAATGTATTTAATAATATTACAAAAACTGCATTAACCACAACGGTTCCCCCCCAACCCTGCTCACACGTAACAAAAAGTGATTTATTTTTAAAGGGTAAAAAAATTGTAAAATGAACATTTAAAAAGTTCCCTCATAAAAACTCATGTTGAGAAAATATATAGTAATTAAGTGCATCTAGAAAAAAGGTCTGTAATTTCTCAGTTATTTGGCTTAGTGTCAGCTCAGCGACATGCTCTGCCTTTCAAGGTGCCCAAGTCAACTCACCAGCTGCCTGCGACCTCTCCGGGCTTTACTGATGGGCTCTCTGCCAGCACTGTACTTGGCAAAGGACTTGGTATTTCCAAGGCCAAGGTCAGCCTAGTGGCTTTTTTTTATTTTACAGTGGTCCCAAATGTCTTCCAATCTGTAAGAGTAAGAATTTGCCCAGTAAATACAGTTCTGGTGAGTTAAGTGGCTATAACCGCTTTGGGGATGATAAGGAAGAAAACATCCAGCTGCAAAGACTATAAACTATTTCTGTATTTTATCTTAATCTTGACTTTTTGTTTGATGCTTTATTGCAATCTTCCAATCCTTAGAGCGTGAACCAACTTCATAATGTGGGCTCTACATCATCAAAGCTTTTTTAATTCTTCCATGCCTCCCCAGCAAAGCGTGTAGCCACCCAGCTGGCTTTATGTATGGCTTTGAACTGAACTGGGGCATGAATTAAAGTTAAGCATCTGCTGAAGCTCCTTGTTGAGCCAGGGGCTGCAGGGCTGCTGCAGAGATGGCAGCTGCCAGATGAGCTGTGAGGGAGAAGCCTGGAAAGGAGTCCCTAAACCAGCACTGCTTCATACTGCTGAGCTTTGGGGAGTTGGGGTTTAAAGGAACGAAAGAGTGATGCCTTTTGAAGGACTTAATTAATTACAGGACAGAAGCACCAGTTTACTTACAAGATGTACACAGAAGAAAAACCTGGTGGGACCACAACAGAGCAAGGCAGCGAGATGAGCTAAGATGTGTTCTCTGGTCACCCGCTGTGTTCCTTCATGTAGCGCAGCCAGTGTTTGGCTTGGAGGGAGCTAACAGGTGGGGAAAGTCAGGGACCTGGCTGATCTCAAACATGAGCCGCAACCCTAATGGCAATGAAGCAGAGGCTATGAGCTCACAGCTTGGCACTGCTGGGAAGGACAGCAGGGACGCGTGCTCAGGTGGCACCTGGACCCCTGAAAAGGGGAGAGCTGAACATGCCCTGGACATAATGACTTCCAGCTACATCTGACCAAGCACAGAGGAAAATGAGCTCAGGTAGCTTCCCTTGAGAGACGTCTCTGAAGGGCTGACTCCTGTCCACAGGAAGAAAACACTCTTCAGTCAGATTGACAAGACCAGGCTGATTCTTACTGAAACCAGAGCAGTGATGAAGAGGTCCTAAATGAGGAGGGACACTGGTGAAAGGACAGACATCCACCCTGCCAATGTATGATGCTATTGCTGGCAAATACGCGACTACAAGCTGGGGGAACAAGTCCTTGGAGAGACAGAAAACTGGCACATTGATGCTGGTGCAGCCAATTCTCTGTATGGAAAGGGCACGTACCCATGTACCTCCTGGATGGTCATGAGAGCTCTCTGGATGGCACCAGGAAAGCAAAGAGCTTGACAGCAATGTTTATGAGCCTGTAGAGTCCTTGCGAAAGCAACTTGAAACAACACAGTGCCTAAGCACCTCAGAGGTATATCTCAGAAGGTAATTCTTGGGGGAGTATAAGGGCTGTCACAAACACCAAAAAGCTGCACTTCTACAAAAAAGTGTGTGCAAACTCCTGCTTAAATACAGAGTTGCACTTAACCCAGTGTGGCTCTCCCAGGCTGAGAACAAACACGTGGTTTGTTATTAATCACTGTTATATTATGGATGCCTGCAGTCTCGGATAATTGAAGTTCTGCTGTGAGACTGTGGATCTGATTTTAAACTAACCCCCCCCCCCAAAAAAAAAACCAAACCTAAAAGAAAGATTCTTTTCCTTTCTCTTCAGTATCCTATCCTGTCTGCAGCCACAAGAATGTTGACATTCTGCCAGTTCTCAGCTACCAGCATCATTCAAAAGTCATTTTAACAATCTCTAAAAGTGGTCCAGTTTTTGACCCATTAACTCAGTTCTACTACAAGGCTTAAAACCAAGAAAGCACTAGGGAGAAACACTATTCTCCTTGTTAAAATTAATGTACCTAATGGAAAAATGCAATTCCCAGAACTACAGCTTGGAAACCAAACTACCAGTGCAATTTTTTTCCGATGCATGTTTTCTTACAGCTGCAGATTTTGCTCTTCCCTCTCTCAGGGCATTTTTCTCCCAGTTTGTCCAAAGCAAGACCACTGTTTCCACCAGGGCAGTGAACGCATTAAAAAGTCACGGTGTTAGTTTTAGAAAGGCTTGATTGTCAGCCAAGGAGTTTGATGCTGAAGAATCACTTCTAAGTAAAACATCTTCTCTAAAAAAGTAGAGCGCTGAAAGACAGAAATGAAACTGCAGCTTGAGGGCCAGGCCCAGTGGCCCATGTAGCAGTTCAGTCTCACCAGTGCCTCATTTTAAGGATGAGTAATGGAGAGACCTTGTACTCAGCCTCTCTACAAGGATGAATTTTACCAAAGCTAATGCAGACAGCCAGCCCCAGAACTCCACAATATAGATTTACAAGCTCTGTGTTTTAGGGATGCTTATCTGCATGGATCCACTTCTTCAATCCAGAATGTGACTATTATCTGGGCTTCAATTTTGTTGTTCTGCATAACATTAGGAAAAGTTTACACACATCTTGATGGGCTGGAAAGGGACCTGTGAGCTAAAGTGTGCTGTTTTATGAAGATATTCAGAGATCGGTAAAATAGGGTCTAGATAAATACAGGTAATCAATACCGGTAGCATAGACCAGCAGAGTCTGGCCTGACAGCCAACATGTGGCACTCGTAAGAGGATGGCTTGACTTTCATACACTGTGGTAATGTCAGCAGGCTTTCTGAATTCTGGAAGAGATACCTAACTTCCTAGGTACTGCTGTGTGCCTCTCCCTTCCCAACACTCTTCAGAACACAAGGGGTATTTCAACAAGCCTATGAGATCTTGCAGTTTTCTCTATGACAGCACGAGTAGCTAGTGAGTCTCCCTTTTTAGTAAAAGGCCTGAGCTTTTACAGCGTGAAGTCCTGGATGAGCAGGAGGTCTCTGCAGCTATCAGGGAGGAGTCAATAGGTTCTAAGAACCTTTGGCTAACCCTGGTGAAAAGCAGTTCCATCTGGGAAGCACTGGGAGCTGTGCCAATATGCTGTAAGGGCACTGAGGGTGAGCAAGCGAGGAAAGAGCAACATCCCTATGCACAGTTGGCTGCCTCTAAGGGTATATATACATTCTGTCCTCGATGCACAGGGATCAGGACAAGCTTCTTCTTTAGGATTACCCCGATTATGAGGGATTCATTAGATATCTATGAGCCGAACCCCATCCTAGCATCATCATTGTGTTTGCGTAACTCCTATTGACATAAATGGGAGCTAAACATTGCTGTGCATCGAGGGTAAGTGGGAAATCACAAGTGACGGTGGTCGGGAAGGTGCTCAGTTCTGTTACAGTTCCCCAAAATGGTGCAACCCTACATGCCCATGACAAGGGTCACAGTCCGAAAGGAGGCCCTGCAGCTAAGGGTCCCCTGCCTCCAACACCAGTTGAGACTCAGAGGAAGGTGCAGCTCCTTGAGACTCCCTTTGAAAACCTGGCCAGGATTTCTGCATTACACCCACGGTCATTTTTTGTCCTCTCTATTTAGTTGTTACTGTAATTCATGCTGGTGAAATGATACCGTAAAAAAGTGATGCTATTTTTTAAACACTGAAATGAGTGTCCACCATATTTACAGCTACTGAGTAAAATTAGGACAGCGATAAAAGGTTAGACAATGACATTTAATGTTACTCCATTAATAGATTTTATCACTTTTGTTTTTATCCTACCACAACAATGTGAATTTTCATATACATTATATTTAATAAAATGTATTGATATGGAATTAGGAAAGCATGGGTTTAGTACTATTTACATATATTAATTGAAACAGTTTTCTTAACAACATTGAAAAATAGAAACTTAAAGTTCTCTTAATCGTGTTTTCAGCCAGTTAGTGGTAAACAAATGCATGCCTAGGAAGTTACACTCCCTCTAAAATGTGGTCAGTTGAAAGTTTCTAACTAAAGTGTGTATCTCTGTTTTGTTTCAAAAAATACATAAGTATGTCTGTCATTTCTGATACAAAATTCTACACTATCTTCAATAAATAAATAATAAAGCGATTCTGAAAAGTATGAAATGTAAACTTTGTTGTCCCTCCAACATACATTTTTTTCTTTTTTTCCCATTGCTTGAAACATTACAGTGGTCTTTTAGGAAATTATAATACACAGACACTTCCCAGCACAGTATACACTTACTACCATACTGTATCTACCTATCCGTCATGAATATATCCTAATTTCCTAATGGAAATCAATAAGACTTGTAGTGCTAGAGAACACCACCTACACAGGAAAGGTGGAAACCAGTACTGAAAGGACATGCAAGGAACACCAAAACCTAACAACAGGCTCCACAAGAACGTTCACATGCTAATGAAACAGGCTGACACCTCCCATTCAGAAATAAAAGTCCTTACAAAAATACCAGTGTATGCATGACAGGTCATGAACAACATGAATCCAAGCAGAACAAAGAGGAATTTTACTCTTAGGGGTCTATTCTCTCTTGAGTCCAGACTCAGCAGAGCACTTACGCATGTGCTTAAGGGAACCAAGACGTAAGTGCACGCGTAAAGCTGGGTGCTTTGCCAAACAGGGAAAGTTTGCTGGATGTGGGCCTACGCGTGCGTAGTCGTGGAGTTAAAAGGACATATAAGCCCTGGCATTCCCCCAGATGACAAGGCTTTTACTTTGGGGTTACCCACTCTGCACCATCACAAGGGTTCTTTTTCTGAGCACATCCACTGAATCCTCGACCCCCCCGGCTTGCCACAAGCGCCTCTGTGAGCTACAGTGTGCTGCTGCCCTGAGCTCAGTAACACCATGTCACACACAGTCCGGCACCGTACAGTTTAATAACGGGTCACCTCTGATTGCTTTGCAAACTAGACTCTGCAGGGTAGAAATCGGCTTCCTGAGCTAGAGCCGTGATTTTTTTTTTTTCTCTCCCACTGCCGGGGACAGATCATCCATCTGCAGGCACACCGTCAGGCAGCAGTAGTAAAGGAGTAGCAAAGTGGGATAACACAACATACAGCAGGGCTCTCTGTTTAATCCTTCACTTACTGTTCAAAACTTTACAGTCCTATAGAAAACAGCAACCTCCAAAGGTACCGAGTGGGCGGACCCTTCTGGAGAGCAATTCATCTCTGTGCAGAAGGCCTGTACATAATTTATTTTCAGGGGCGACGTGAGTCATGAAGTGGTATGTTAATAGAATCTTCTCTGTTTATAGATATAGACTATTTATTTTCTAAGTCTTTTCAGTACCATCATGAAGACCTCCAAAGATCTTCTTACTGCGTAACTGCTCCTTCTGTTCACATTACATTTACACACCACTTTGCTGAGCAATAGGCACAGAATTCCTTAAGGGGGAAAACCCTGCAGAAAGCCTCCACAACCTACCAACATTGCCTTCTTCATGTAAATTAAAGAGTAGGGTAACTGGAGCAAGCACAGCAACCTATGTGGTTTGCCAGCCTTTCAGACTGGAGCACAGCGAACAACTAGGTTATTTCACCAACCTAGGAAACTAACACCAAGTTCCACATAGAGAAATCAAGCGAGATGTCCTCACTAAATTGGGATTCATTTTTCAGTGAGAATTATCAAGGCACAAAGATGCTCCTGTTTGCTTTGATAACCCTCTTCCGTGTGAAGGGCAAGCAGTAGTTTCATATCACACCAGTAAGATTTCGTGACAGCTTCTGCAGACACCTATTGCAGTGAACTCAGACTGAAATAAAACACTGGTCCCTTTCCTTTTAAGGCTCATCGAACAATTGCAGGTCTAGTCGGACGACTATCTCTCCTGTCGGAACTTCATGCAGAAGGAGACACTTTGTAACTGGTCCCTTTGAACCCTGATCCTTCTTAATGTCTGCCACACGGATCTCTGTTCTGCCCAAAAAGTCTGAAATGCAAAAAGACAGCATGCTCAGAAATGACACCACGGTTTTACGTAGCAATAAAATGCTAACTTGCAGAAGGAACGACGCTTCCATCTACACACAACAAAAGTAGAAAACAAGTCTTCACTCCAACCATATTTCTGCAGTTGAAGAAGGCCAAAAGCCGTCACTCTGCATAGAAGAGGATTTTAGCTAGACCACATTAGACAGCAGCAGCATTAGAAGTAAAAAGTCCCATAAGTGGAAAAATCCACTATGTAATTCACAGCTGCCTTATTTATTTTATCATATGTTAGAAAAAAGGCCAAAGGCCACTGCACAGTTCAAACGGAGTGTGAAGCCCCTGGAGATGATAGAGCCAAGCAGTGCATCACACTAGTGACAAGGTCAATGGGCCAGCTGGTGCTGGCCACATGAATAACAGTCCTGTTCAAACACTTCCTGAGAGCTTATGACTCCAAAATACACTCTTAAGTGTATATGCTCCGTAAGTCTATCCCACCTTATGAAATAAGAACGGGTTAGGAATCCCAGATTCATTTCTGCCTCTGTTATTGCATATTATAGGAATTTGGAAGACATTTCTCTTCCTGCTGCATTAATCCGTCCATTTGCAAACAGCATCCAGAGTTTTTTAAAGACTTAGCCGAACTGCAAACCACAGATGTTGTAAAGTTGCAGAAGAAAGGACCCCTCCCCCCTCCAAAAAACAAGAATCCCAAACCAAACAGAAGGAGCTTGATTCTTTTTGCACTGATACTAGTATGACTCCACTGAGGAGCAAGGGTGAGTAGGCTCCCAGTATGCAAAGGTGTCCAATATTGGGTTGAAACTAGATGATCTTTAAAGGTCTCAAACCATTCTCTGATTCTATGATTTACCTCAGCAGGCACGCACCTCTTCAAAACAGGAGATTTGAAAATACCCTTGGAAGGGCAGCAGCCCCCTACGTACCATCTGGGGAGAACTGGTCCCTCTCAAACACCGTAATGCAGAGCACATCCTGCTCGAGGTCTTTGATAAAGAACTGGCAATTGGAGTTCCACTTTGGGTTGAGGGTGTCCTGTATCGTCTTGGTAATGTGGCACTGAGAACCCATCGTCACCTCACAATATGGGTTACTCTTGCCTGGGAAGGTGAAAACAAACGGAAAAGTGTGATCGTGTTTTTAAGTGTGTGATCTTCCTCCTAAATATCCTTTAACTCCTACAGCCAACGGACAGGGGAAAGACTGTGGCCTCGCTGCCATTATAATGAACAGCGACGCAGTTCTGCAAGGCGCTGAGCACCTTCCCCTCTTCATCTCAGGACTTTGTGGCTTATAGCTCTTATGATATGGCTTGCATGGTGGAAACTAAGTTTGTCTGAAACAAATGCTTAATGCAGGACAACTGCATGACTGCTACTGAACTGCACGAAATGACTTCTATTTTAAGTTCACTAAAACTGCTTCATTAAACAAAACCATGTTTAGGACAGAACCTCCTTCAAAGTTAGTCTGACAAACAGGAATGTCTTCCTCACAGTGCATGTTATGAAAAATCTAAGGCACTTACCATGGGACCTGCAAGGTTTTAGTTCAATGCCTTCAACAATATTCACCATCAATCTCCCAATGCCTGTTGCTCTTTGTGAGCGAACTGTGGTGAAACAGAAGAGGAGAGAGAAAAGTCACTAATAAACCTTCCCGCCCATGGACTTTGCCACAAAAGAGAAGACCCCCACATCCCATGCTGTACCTAAGTAGGCCTTTTCCCTCTTCTTCTTTTCAGTCTCTATGTAAAGTTCTGAAGCAGCTTTGATCTTCTGAACCCAGGCAGTCCTTCAGTGGGAAAGGAAAAAGAAGTTGCAAAATACTATTTCCATTTTTCCTCCCTGGAGCACAGCAGACAAAAGTAAAGCTGTCCCTGCTTCCCAACCAAGGCTCTGGCACCATCACAGGAGAGACTACACTGAAGCTGTCTGCCTAGAAGAGATCTTACTGGAGCTTATAGGACCTGCAGAAATTTAACCATCCCAAACAAGCAGATCCCACCATACAAAGAAAGCTCAAGAGAATCACAAGCAGGAAGGACTTGGTGAGAAACAAAAGGTACAGATAACAGGTTTGCTTTTACCAGGCCTTTTTCTTTATTGTAATAAACTAACTGCTTGTAGCCAGTCGATACAAGACAGCTATGTTGCAGAGGTGGCCACTTTTCTTGACACCTGAAGTTTCATACCAAAATCCTTCTGAGCCTCAGGACACAGGAAGCATAACTCAGGGAGTACACAGATGATGAATGACCATGGTTCCCTACAGGCCCTTCTGGGAAATTATTTCATACTTAGGAGACTGAGAGGAAGAAGGGCTACCAGGGGATCTCAAGGGTTTAGAAGAATTGCTGTGACATACAAGGGAGCTTGAGACCTGTGTTGAGGCAAAACGAGAGAATCTAGATGTTGTGGATCCATTTCTGATCCCAAAAGGAAGAGCTCTTGCTCTACACGGCATTGCAGCTACTTACACTGGCCTGGATTTGGATCTGAACGCTCACCTGTACTCTGCACAAAGAGCTGTTCAAGAAAACAAAACACTTAAGGACAATTATGTCTTCCAGCCCAGCCCTAAACGGTAAACGGCAGCTTCAGAAGTATATGAAGCCTTTGATCACAAAGGTCTTTTAAGATTAAATGGGCAAATTAATCACTCATTGATGCTAATGTTCTATTTCCGTTGCTCTTAGTTAAAAGCAAGTGAATGATGAAAACCTGGGGGTATCTCACGTAAAACGCTGCGTTTATTTAGTAAGCAATTGTAGCACAAAAGAAAGCCAAAGGCCGTATCCCATCTAAGTAAAGGCATTTGACTAGAGTGCCCAAATTCAGATAGCAGTTCCTGTGGGTTCTCTCTACAGTGGAGAGAGGCAGACACCTCCAGAGGGCCTTCAGTATGTGAAGATCTGGCTCCTTCCACTGATGGTTCAGCCTAGCATGCCTAAGCATCTCACCGAAGTTTCTCAAGCTAGGTAGGATGAATGTGGTGCAGAGTCTAGATGTTTCTGACTACTGCTGTGAGTGCTCTGATGCAGAACATATGATTATTGCTATAGTCTCATTTGTGCAACAGATCCTAAACTGAAAAGGCTGCGTCAGTTTTCAGCACCAAGGGTCTAACCACGATGCTCATTCATTCTGTGGCAGAGAGCATCCAGAAGGACAAATGGGATCTTTTGCAAGAAAAAAACTATGTGTATAAATAATAATGAATAATACTGTCAGGCAGACAGGGGGAAAAGATGTTTTATACATTTTTATGCATGAGAATTTTTAGGGGCCACACATTTGCAAGCTGACGTAACACAATGTCTATACGGTGGGGAAGGCGTTTTCTGTACTTTCAGCCTTTGTTTTTTAACAAAAGTTATCTTTCAAGACCTCACAGTTGTGTAGAGAAACCTTTCCAGTTTAAATCAGTGTAATTCTGTCTCTGTAAGCTTGTCAGAAATAAAAATCACCAGCTGAGGTTTTGAGGTTGCTGTTCCTTTGACTGTTTCAGTCTGAACTGAAGCAGATTAACTGGGTCTAGTTTGGTAGGTTTTTGCTTTAAGTTCTAATTCTGACCTGTTCCTCATGCTCATTCAACATACAGCCATACAAATGCTTGTACTGGCACAAACAGGCAGATGTTAACAGAAGAAGATAGGGTTGCATCTTTTGGCTTCCTCATGCTAACACAAAATGCTGTCAAATATGGCCTATATATCAGCCCTCCCAGTCACCTCACTGTTGGTCTTACCAGGAAACTTCATTATTTCTCCCTCCTTTTCATATATTGGGTATCACCATATTCTGAAGCAGAAGGAATTCCCCAGCCTTGTAAGATAAACTGCTTGGAGACTGTTATGCATGCTCACGTCATATACATTTGCATCAGACTTTTCAAATTCAGTACTAACAGGGCCTGTGCAGATACTTACCTTTCATTAATGCTCTCAGCCCGGAGCGTATAGACTCTATCAATGTGGGAGATATGGAAGATGGGCTCATCTCCAGAAGGGTCTGTGGGTAATTTCACTAGTACCTCATTTAGAAAAATGGGCTGTAAAACATTAGGCAAAGCTAAAGTGTTACCACACAGTATCTGAACAGATGCATTCAACACAGAGCAACTTTCAACAGATTTATCTTGTGCCTGCAGCGTCCTTCCCCTGCTGTCTGCCTCCCATCTTTCTCCAGATACGTCCTTTAAAAAAATTTTCATATTATCGAAGACATAGGTGACTCCAGAGTATGGGAAGTAAGCAAGCAACCTCATGAAGCATAGCAATCTCTCCTTTCCCACAAAGAGCAGCAAACACTACTCTCCCCATCACTCCCTGATACACGTGACCTCTTGTTGAAGAGGTTGTTTTAGCAAAACTTCAAAAGCATCTTTTTTTATCTTGCTAAAGCAAAGATAAAGCAGCTTTCTCACCTTCAGCCCCTGGAATCCCCAGCATATGTCAAAGCTTTCCAACCCCTTCTATATAAAGGCTATTGCCCACAAAGTCAGTATGGGAGCTGCTGCCTGCTCTACGTACTGTTAGCATACAGCCAACTCGGTTGCCTTTTAAGAGTGGTACTTACAGTTTTGTACATTTTGTACTGCAGATTAGACTTGGGGCTGAAGACCTTGTCTGTGCCAGAAGAGCCAAGAGGTTTTATGATCTGAGTCAGGAGGAGGAAATCGTTGAACAGAAAGCCATACAGTTCCTTGTTACTCTTGGCTTTATAGAGTTTCCCACTGTGCAGAAACTTGCGTGGTCCCAAGCAGTTTGTAACAGAATTAAATACGAGTTGCTGCGAAAAGTAGAAGAAGAAGAACAACGCACTGTATAAAGTAAAACAATCGAGGTTCCCCTGAAAGAGATCAAATACAGTTTTGAGTCCTGACATTGGTTTCAACTTGTGCCACAGGGATGATGAGCAATGTTTCTGCCTTGTGCGTGACGAGCAGTGCAAGTCATAGAAAGGCTACATGAAAATTAAGGCAGCCCATCAGTTGCACAAGGCATGGCCGGGACAGTCAGAGAGAAGCCAAAAGCATTTGTGCCTCCTTTCGAGTTTCTCTGCCACGCGCATGCATCTCTGTGAGCAGAATGGAGCTGCTGATGACTTGTCCTGGATTAGCAGTCGCTGTGCAAATGGCCTCTCCAAAGGCTGAGCTTTCTTAACGAGGCCTGGATTTCTGAATTGTGTTTGTGGATGTGAACATACCAAAGGAATTCCAGTTCGCCTGTCTTTGTGTACCCATGACACCTGGAGTCAGAGGACAGCTGCTGACCACTGGCTGCAGCTGGCAGAATTTAAGACTCATCTGGAGTTGTTACCAGATGAGTAGAGGCTTGCCCTTTCCTAAAGTGTCATTTTCAGGTTTATTTTCACTAGGTGATGGTATGGTTCTTGCCATCCTGGTTGGCCAGGCAGCTAGATGTGGAGTGGCTCCTTTTACAGATTAGAAACACGTCAGACAGAAAACCGGGCGAAGGCTGGATTGCTCCTTGCTGCAGGTTCAAGGTTGCTGCTACTGGCGCTGCTGTGTCAGCAAGCAGCCAGTTGGTCTTTCAGGTAGTATTTTTGGTGTTCTAGGGCCAGACATCACGTATGGAAGATAAAAGCAGCCGTCTTCCTTCAGGAAGTAGTTGTAAAACAGCTGAATGTTTCTTTGACCCTTCTGACAGTGTCATATGTGTATTTGCCCTGAAACAGTTCGATTTCATAGGACGAAATGCCATTTTTTTCTAGTTTATAAACCAACCCGTGCTTATTATTTTTTTTTTATCTGCTAAAACTGAAAACTCAATGCATACTTTGAAAATCAAGTTGTGATCTGGCTGCCCCTATTTTCTTCATCAACAACAGGGAGGCCATCGAAATATTCCCCATCCTTTTGCAATATTTTCATGACAGTTTCAGTAGATAAACTTAGCATGTTACCTTAAAAAATAATATGCAATGGGAGGCAGTGATGCTCTCTGTGAATTCTTGAGAGAAACTTGATCACTATTCTTGAGTTTTCAAAATGTATACTTAGTTTTATTACAAAACATGGATTCTGTGATGAGTTTTAAAGCACTCCAGGATGGTCAGGTATGGCCTCAGGATGAGATACAACAGTACAATAACCACTGTATTATAAAGAGCTATGAAATTGGAAAGTTGTGGTTGGAAATTGCAGCATTGAACCTGGCACTAGTTCAAAGCCAGGCAACAAAAGCAGCATTTATCAGATAGAAGGCAATAACACGAGCAGTAAAAAGGACCACGTGCAGGAGTGAAAGGGAGCCAAAGAAAGATGAAAACAAAGGATTGATGATTATATGATTTGATTAATTACACTGTTTGTCCCCTGATGCAGTGCCATAAGTGAGCCATGGTTTCTTCCCGACCAGTGGAGAAGTGCACCCACATTGGCGTTACTCTAGATAGCACTTTGTTTACCTCCGACAAGCCTTCACACTGAACATGAGCCTGGATCCACTCCAGCCTATCTGAATTTTCTTTCTCCCGCACGCCTTCATTTACTTGAGAACATAATTCTTCTGCTTTCTCAAGGGCATGCTTCAAGTGACTGTGGTCAGGGTGGTTTTCAGGAGTGTTTTCTATTATCTACAGATAAATAAAACACATTAGCCTTTTCTGTTATCCGCAGTTAAAATGTATTCATATTGTCAGTCCTATACCTCTTTTTTATTTCTTTATTTTCATCAGAGCCAGCCAGTATGTTCCAAATTTCTTTTCCTCCTCAACAAACATGAAAAATAGGGGACAAACTCACAGTCTGTTTGTGGACAGCTGAAATGAATGCCTGCCTGCAAAACCTTTGCATCAGTACACTGCTCGCTCTTCTGACAGAGGTACATAAATTCCAGCCATATACAGAAATACATCCAAGCCTGTTCAAGGAATCTCTTAAATGCTAAAATCCCATTTATAACTCTTTCCTGAAAAAGTCTTGGGCCAAGTTCACTAGCATTGTTCAGGATGGAAAGTGTTAGGCAACAAATGGAAGTTAGGAAAGGGCTGTAAGTTATCCAGCAATGCAAGCTGCGCAATAAGGCAACTTACAACAATTTGGCATTCAGGCTTGCCTGCTGAATGCCATTTACCAGACTACGGGGAGGGAATGATGCTGTGGAAAAAGATATAGATGAGTATAAGACTGACCCATTACTCTTGTTATCTGAATTTTAAGGTTTTCATTCAGCATTTACTGCCTTCTGGTTCTTTGTGTACAAGTTTCACCTTTGCTTCTAATGGAAATACCAAGATATTTCACTGAAGCCAAATGAGTTACTGCATTTTCTTTAGTGTGATCAAATATAAAATAATACCCCACGTTCCCTAGCATACCAGATACCCAACGGTGACAAAGCTTGACACAAATAGGGAAACTATCCCCTAATTAAGCTATAAGCAAAGCAGCATAAAAAACATCATCTTTGCAAAAGAAACATACATTTTTAATTATTAGTGGGTATCTTGTTACCCGTTGCATAGGCTTTAGTAGAAAACTTGATAGTGGCATTCCTTTACAGCGAGGATCCATTGCTAACCTCTGAAACATTAGAGAGGTAAAATGGTGTTAGTCAGTTTGTTTAAAACCCTGCAAAATGAGCTCCTCCAAGAAAGGAAAAGGTAAGGCAACAAATGAACACCGTGCCTCAGCTAAATCTGCGCTTAGATCACAACATCAGTGCAGCAGAATTTCTTGTATTTTTTACGACATGTTCTTCAACTGCCTTGCCTGTACAAGAGGCTGGGCTCTTCTTACTGTCCCAGCATTTTACAGCAAAACCATTATCAAACAAAGTATTTGATGGCTCTACAATTGCTTGAAAAAATGTATTCCTTCAATGTGCTTACTGAAGAGTCTGAAGGCTCTTCACGCTAGCCCAACGTAGAGCACTACTTGAGGCTATGTTTTGCAAATCAGCAAAACGATGAGCTAAATTTACAGTGTACAAAATTCACGGTGACTGCTTCTTCTCTTACTTTAACAAACTCCTTGAACTCAGGGACTTCATCTGTCTTCTGCTGGATGAGCGCTGCCCCATTGAGCTGGCAGCTACAGAACCGAATGTAAGGCTGCATGTGTGGCAGCTGAGCTGTCAGTATGTCACCAATCATTTTCACTGGCATCTTCTCTCCAGACATCTTCTTACGCACACGCAAAGCCCTAAAGAGGAAAAGGTCACGTGTGTTTTATAAGCAGGCCACTAAGGAATGATTCCTCATTTATGAAATAAATGGTTTGATTCTTATTTATTATTTTTAAAAAATGAGACCCCTGAATAACAAATAGATCAGCCACAAGGTTTACTGTATGTTATAAGTCTATCAAGACCGAACCCTCAGCCAACATTTTTCCCTCTTGTGGTAACCAATCTGTTAGTTGACATTAATTTAATGCAATGCTAAATCAGAGACAATATAAAAAGGAATGTAATTTCTATTAGTTTAGAAAGAGAGTAACAGATATGCTCATGAATGACGGATAAAAACCTTAGCACTCCTTTAAGCTCAAAGTTACATCTAGTTTTTAGCCTAGTTTCCTAAGGAAAAAAGGTTTATTGTCATTGAACTGCCTGCATTTGTCCTACCACTGCCACAACTTTTCAACTTGTGGGCCATTTTCAAATACATTTTACAAAAGTGAAGATATCTCAAAGTTATAAAACCCCTCTAACTTCAAGGAAAATCAGCAGCTCAGTAGGAAAAAAAGGAACTTTATTAATAATCTTGCTCATGAAGATGCAGGTTTAACTCAATCCTCAGTTTCTCTGGCAATGACCAGAGAGCAACCTGCATGCACATGCCTCCAAACCAGCCAGAGCATCTACTGTGTCTTGCTGAAGCAGCAGGGATGGGTGAGAGGGATGCAAGTAAGAAGGAATTTGAACCCTCAGAGGCCACAGAGAAGAGGGAGAAATAAGGGTACTTGCACTGTGCGGGGTCTTATGGCAGAGAGTTGAGGTCGCAGTAGTTGGAGACTTCGGAAGGAAGGATGCAAGGTAGACTGGACACAGACACATCAGGCTTTGTTGGTGCTGCTTCTCACAAAACAGCTCGTTCAGGTGCTGTAAGCCTACACTAACTAAAGGGACGTATCAGCTAACTCAGAATAGAGGAGGCAGAGGTTGTTGTGCCTTGTTTTGCATTCACAGATAATAGGACTGGAACTGGGTATGGGCTGTGGCAGAGGAAGTACAAGTCTGCAACAGGCCTGTGGGTAGCCTTGGTAGGCACTACTCATCAGAAGTGGTTGATCTGGCCCTCTGGAGCACATGTACACCAAGAGCAAAGTAAGCGCAAATACTTACTCAGCAAAGAACTGCTGGATTTTTTTCAACAACAATAAGTCATAGCAAACGTTGTTAATATTTTGCCTTTTCCAACAAGGAAACGTGCATGGCCCTTTCAGTTACTACCTGCATAAGTGGCAAACATTTTCATGCAGCTAAAAGGAGAAACAGGGGGGGAGGCCCATGATTTTGTTATTGCTAAATATGGGGCAGGGGGAGGAACAAACTTACTTCAGTAGTTTTATATTGCACATAATCAGCTCCTTCCAATTAACAAAAATCATAGCAACTTCTTTTTCTGTTAGCAGCTCAGATTCCATCAGTGGTTTCTGGAAGATCTATAGATTCAGAAAATTAAGCAATGTAGAAACAATATGGTAAGTATTATCAAAGTGACTAAAAGTGATGATGCTCATTTCCTTAGTCTGGAGGTGAGAAAAGGTCAGAGTAGCACTTGACATTCAGCGGAACAGACTTCAGACATGTGCTGTTCCCTGAGAATATGTTTGTGAGTGGTGTATGGCTTTAAGAGAATACTCTAAATTTGTGTTGGTGGTGCAGTTACGACATGGATAATCTGTTTGAAACTTGGGAATTTTAGTCAGAGGCCTCCTGCAAAATATCCTGGGATGACTTTGACAATATAACTGAAAATACATTTCACTCTGGACTCTTGTATGGAAGTTCTGATTTATCTCATAGTGTCTCAGGTTTGCAGATCTTGACCTCTTTTTCAAAAAAGGGCTTTCCTTCTCTGTCAAAAGAATTGTCAAAGTCAGTTGCCTGTACTAATTCCCCTTTTTTCCATATAAGAGATGCAACTTGTAACATTTAAAGAAAATCACACCAAGTGATAATTGAGTGCCACTGTGAATGTGGAAAATGTGCTTCAAGCTTTAAGAACTTATACACAAGAAATAAACATTTAAAATCTGGAGAAAAAAAGCATTTACTAGAATGATACTTTAAATATCTGTGTTTTGGTGATGGTAACACACGGGCTTAGCATTAGTTGCACCCACATCCACACACACATGCATATATCTATCTAGATCTGAAAATTTAATACGGATCATCCCTAGGAAGTCGAATATGGCAGTGATATAAAATGAGCTTGTGCAGTGAAATTATTGATTTACTTTTAAAAGATGAGTGATTAAAACCTGCTCCTAAAGCTGCTGTGTGGTCTTACCTCTGTAACCAACTGCAGATCATTTACATAGTTCTCTTCCGTGACAATGAGCTCGTGGATGTATCCCTGCCTTTTTCTTTCGGTAGGTGTCAACATATCCAGAAGATGCAAGTCTGCACACCCTGGAAAACACAAAACGATGCTAGATTTTACTTGTGGTCATTTGCAAATTGATTCAAGTAGCACTTAATGAACAGTAACTACTGGCTGTTTGTTTCACTTAATCATTATTCACATGTAATTGCACAGCACTAACAATGCTTCATCTCTTAGTGACTCAAACCACTGTACTTACTCCCACCCCCTTTTGATTTTTAAATCAAGGCCATCCCTAAATGCTAACTTTTCTGTGGCAGCAAAGCTCCCTCACCCCTACCTGCCCATTTCCAACCTCACTCTGAAGTTCACTGTCCTCTTTAGTTGTGTCATTCAACTGGAGTCACACTGTAAAACAAATCCCCAAATGGATGGCTGATAATAAACCTGGGGGCAAAGACTTCATCTGCTACTACAGCCACAGAAAACGTAGAGATATCCTAAAAGGGAACAGAATGAGGAATGTGCTATAGTGGCCTTAATGCTCTGATGGGCATTTTGGAATTACATGTAAGTCCTCAGGTTATCAGTAGTGTAAATTCAAAGTTTGCCTTTATCCTTCTAATTAAAGTAGGCATCCTAACCAAGACGGTATTGCAGAGCTTATTTACTTGTTCACACTTCAATTAAAAATTGCTTCTCAATATTTGAAGGACCTGAGGCAGAACACACGAAGGTCAGTGGAGATCGCTGCACAGATTTCACTGATTTATAGGTGAAGCCAAAAGAGGTCATTATTGTTCCCCTTTATCTTTAAAAGCATGGGAAAAGTTTTCCATCAGTTTTGTCCTTTAATTTTTGCAAACCCCTTTCCTTGTGTTTATCCTGTGTAGATGCCAGAATTCTGCATACATTCTAGAATCTTAAATTTTATTTTCTATTCTGAATTAAAACAGACCATTTAATTACAATTTTTTTTCTCTAAGCCAGTATTTTTCAGCTGAGCTTCATTAGATTCTTCTGAGACTGGCAAGCAGAATGTTTTCTTCCAATATCACTTTAAAAATTATTTTTATTACTCTTCTCCATAAAATAAAACACATTTCAAAAAGCAAAGGCTGAAAACATTGTGCTTTAAAAATGCACTATTTACAACTATCTCTACGGAATCAGAATTCTCCAGTTTAATTATTTTCCCCACCCCCCAGTGAAGTATGGGTTAGTTCAGTATTTTTGCCATTGAAACAAACTTTCCTTATGGAAGAAGTTCTGACTGAAAAATATTCAAGGAGACTTTTACTTCACGGGATTTAAAACGGTCAAGGCTTTTTTTCCACACTGTTCACCAGCATCAACGGTGACACCAACCTACTGAGATCTGACAGGGATGTTTTTAGATCAGGTCTTCACATATGCTTTCACAAAGTGAGCCAATACTGCACCTGACCACATCACACCCCAGACAACTCTTTCAGTTCTTTGCATATAAAGTTAATACTTAGATACCATTTACTGCATTTTTAGCTTCCTGAATGTAACTCAGGAGCTGATTCATCACTATGCCACTAGCAAGGTCTACATGTATCACCGTTAAGTTTTTAATGGACTACCTTCAACTGCTGCTTCAATTAATCTGTCCTCCTGAAAACGCAATAATAGATTTGACTTTAAAAATTGGAAAAAAAAAGGCAGATACAGACAGTCAAGGCAGTTTCCCCTATGATTAAGAAGCTGAGAACAGATCAGATTGGAAGCATAAGCATATTGACAATGCTCCTTTCAGATACAGTACATTGCGGTCCTATAGAAGATGCAGTTGAAACTCTGCTTGCAATAAAAAGTAGGTTTTGAGATTTAGCAATTTTATGCCAAAATAATCAAAGTACTAGGCACATTTCAAAAGACGAAAGTTTCATTTCTGTTTAACACATTGCTGCTTTCAGAGCATTTTCTTAGTTGTCATGTAAATCAGGTCTAATAAACAGAGCTAGTTCTCCCCATGCACTCTCAGCTTCATTAAAAGTGAATTAAGTGTTAATAATTATTTTTCTCTAGAGACTAGGGAAGATGACCTTGGTTTGAAGTGTGGTTTCCAACCACCAGTCTTTTAGAGGAAGCATTTAACATTTTGAATCATAATATATATTAGTGGCTAGCTTGACAGACAGCCAACTGGGACATAAAAGGGGCTACTCGGAACTTTGACAAATGGTCTACTTTTGAACACTACATATTTGAGAAAATAGCCTGCTTCAATCTGAGTAGAACATGTAGGAGACACTTTTCTGATAAGCAATTTTCTTCAGGAGGTGCACAACTACAAAGATTTTTCTTGTCTCTGTAAGAACTGGGTTCCTTTCCAAGTGGAAATGTCAGACCATAGGGCTCTAGCTAGTTTTTCATGGATGCCAACGTACTGTGCAAAGTACTTTTATGAACATCTAAATTCCACTTGCAGCTGTAATAATATCATTTATGAATTCAATTCACTGAAAGAGACTCCTGCTAGGAGCTAGAAAGCGCCCTTGATATCAGACATTTCCATCGACAGATGGGAAAGCTCTGCCGCAGGTCACGTATGGAACCTTACCTCAGTGTAAGGTTGGTTAATGTTTTTGACTTAAAGCACTGATAGTCTTTATCATGCATACGGCCATCTAGGTACTTAAAATCCAGCACTGGCATTTGTCTTTTCAGTTACCAAATGCCCAGTTCTTTAAGATTTTCTCTGCTGCTCTGAGAAAGTAGGGTGTTGGATACCGTTTTGAATGTGCTGAATTTGAATCCTTTACTAGACTGTAGGTAACTCAGAAAAGAATGGGGAAATTACGACAGCTAACTTGGCATCTTCACAGTACTGTGACTACACAAATTTCTGCCCTTTAGTTGAATGACCGGCACGAGACCCCAGGCAGAGGCACTTGCACACACGCACCAGACTGGTTACTTTCTCTGACTTACAGAACCAACATACAAGTGCTGTGAATAGAAATCCATGCTTTGTTCTCCTATCACCATAGGACCTGCAGGACTAAGGGATTCTAGACATGTAAAAAGTAATTTCAAATATCACTCTAAGAAATAAATGCGTTGTTCCTTTTGCTTACAAAGTCAGCCCTGAAAATACGGGCTTTACAAGCTAACCACTAAGCTTGAAAGCAATGCGCAAGAGATGCTGTTTTTTCAGGATGAAGGTTCTGCTGTGGAACTTGCTGATCTACGTACATGGGCACAACTTCTGAGTTCTTCTAGTCCGGGAAGGTTTTCTAAACAACGTAACTGCCAGATTCCACTGTAAACCTCATGCTGGCCCAGCCCCTAATGACAAGATCACAATCTGTTCTATTACTGGAAACCAGAAGCAGTAAAAAATTCTATCAGTTTTCCTCCAAAACCTTAAGCAGGGAAGAACAGCACACCATGATAGCATTCCTTCACTCAGACAAATCACAGCATTTCACCTTTCAGTCTTCTTATCAACTAGCTCCAGATGCAACCATCAATTTCCCATAAATATCTTGTGGGATGGACCCTCCACTGAGAGGCTATCTCAAGCTTTTGCTGAGGACAGTACAGAGTCTGGTGATCAAACAGGTCTCTCCATCCCAAGCTTCTGCAAAATCCCATTTCACAGCTATTTTCAACAATTTCAGCATGTTTACAATTTCTCAGTTGGACTAGTATGTCCATTTATTGTTAGAGCAGAGCCTTTCCCTCTGAGATGGATGGAAGCAGGACCTAGAAACAAGTGCGGAAAGTCCCCCTTGCAAAACATTAAGTGTTACTTTTTATTTGCCAAGAGCAATCACCACCAATACACATGCTTCCTCCTCCACTTTGCACCAGTCAGCTATTATCAGGTGGAGGGATTGTTACTGCCAACGCACCCAGGCCAAGCAACAGACTCAAGGATATTTCACCACAATTTCTATTTTCCTTTTGTTTTTTTTTTCTAAATTCTAGAACATGCCCAAGTGTCGTCCTCAACAACACACACTTGCAATATGCTACCACCATCTTGATTTTGCAATAGCAACATCTTTCTGCAGTGTTTTAGGTTAATACTGTATTCGCTATGAAAAAAAAAACCAAACAGCTTTAGTATTCAATCAAGGGATGGAGGGGAAGACAACAGGTGAGGCAGTTGGGAAGAAGCCTGCTACATCTTTTCAGAAAAGAACAGAACATGCCTATCACTTGCTTTCCAGAATCTGCTTAGGGAGAATAAAATCCCATGTGTGAGGGCACAGATGCATCTAAAAAATATAAACTGGCAGAGTTAACCAACTCCTGGACTGGTTTATATCATGTCAGGTAACTTTAAATCCCACCTCTGAATTATAACCCAGGACCTATCTTGAGCTCCTGACCACTTACTGTACAGTAACAGGACATCAATCAAGAGCATCAGCCATGGATCCAAGCAGAAGGAACTCAGCAGACCTCCAGCCATCATCTCTCCTGGCTTCAGGCCTTCCCTCCCCTCCCACAGATAAAAGTGAAGGAATCAAACCAGATTGACTGTAACACTCATCTGGTTCCAGAATGACTCCAACATATGAAACAATCCAGTGACTAGTGTGATGGTAAAAGGATGAATCCAGTTTCAGCCATTTAGGCCAGGGCACAGAAACCCCGTATCTGTGACACTGATTTGAGTCCAGCTCCGAGCAGCACTCTGCCAGCACTGGCACCAGTTCACAGCTCTCCACCGGTGGGTATTCAGCTGAGCCAGCAGCATCGGCAGGTGAAAGCTGGTACCTGGACAGACCAAACACAGAAGCTGGGAATTGAACAGCACACAGGCACAGAGCTTCCTTCTTGCTGCTCGGGCCAGCCGCTGCCGAGGGTCGGACTCAGAAAGGCAGGTAGGGCACCAAGAAACAAATGAAGAACTTGTGCCAGAGAATGGAGCCAAATCCTCTGATTAGGGAGCACCACAAGGCCACAGGGAACCCAAAGCTCTAGCCCACTTGTTCTAGGACAGCTACCTCAGGCATAAACATCTCTCCACCTTTAGACACTAACGACTACTTTTTCCATGAAATGCTTAATTGAAACTACTCCACAAGATTAAATGTGTTCTAAAATCTGACTTCTTATTCTGTGTTGCTCCACAGGATTAAGTTACAGAAGAGTTACAGGTTTGACTCAAATTAAGTTTCCAGCTCTACACAGACATTGCAATCTAAAATGTGCTGTGGAGGAGCACTACAGGGGTACTTCTTGGGTTTTACTGGCTTTTTTCAAAAGAAGTTTCCAAATTAATATGTATGGAAAGGAGAAGGGAACAAAACCACTATGAAACTTGCTGTAACAAGCTACAGAAATTCTTTGCATTTATCAGAATTATGTTTACACATACTAGTAACGTTACTAGGTTACGCCAGATAGTTAAGATAACTTTCACGATTTCTCCTCACATGGACAGTAACTCAAAATTAATACTTTTATTTATGGCAAAGTACTCCTTTGCAAGCTATCAAACAACAAGCACAAAAGCCCATAAAGTCTACATGCAGGAAATGAAGTCTTTGTGAAAACAATTTAACTGCATCCAGGACAACCTTTAGAAAATGTTCTTTCAGGCTTTGGAATCAAAGGTCCCCTTAGTGCTCTCTATTCAGCTCAGTAGCAGCTTGTCATCCCATTTTCTGCATGCACTCAGGTTGCAGTTCAACTGATTAAATAATATTTGAGGTGTGCTGTCCCTTGATTTACTGAAACTGTCTAAAGAAAAGTTAAAAATAAGCCATTTATTGTAATCAGAAGAGGACTGCAAATAAGGAGTTATTAAATAAGAAGTTAAATAGCTGGAATCAATAATCACGAAGAACTAAAAAAGAACTGCTTTAAAATCAGAGAACAAAACCAGAACATGTAGTTATTTTTCTCCCTTGAGGGAAGATTATGGTAATAGGTTGTTTTAAAGTGTGTTCAGTGAGCTCATGAGGACTGAAAGAGATGCCACTGAAGCTCCAAAAGAACTGAGGTTTAAATAAAACTCATTCTGAGTATAATGCAAAGTGTTCCTGCTAAGCCCACATTTCAGACTCGGAGCTGTTGTGGGCAGGTTTAAACTATTGGAATTTATACTGACAAATTCCCTGAAAGAACATTCATGCGAATTCTTCCTCAGCAGCTGAATACAGAGGAAATCCTTCTCAAGGTAAACATAAAAACTGTGAACAAAAACCCCCACCACCACTTGGAGAGGTCTCTAAATCCAGTCTCCTTTACATCCCTCAAGTGACAGCTCCTGTGCAAAGGGAAAAGGTACTTGACACATGAAAGTTAATACAAAGGACGCATCCAACTCACTAGGCAGCATGAGACTTCTCTTTTTCTTCATGTTAACTTAACCTACAAATAAAATTTTAAAATAATCTCAATGGTTTCTTATTTTTGTCTATGTAAGTCTTGTTTCAGCCTTGACTAGGATGCATGTTGGCTTTGCAGCCACAAATCCAAGGACCAAAGGAACCAAGAGTGTGGGCACATCTCCATCACAGGAGGCAAGTGCTGTTTTGGGAAGAGGTTTGCTTGCTGCAGTCTGGATCCGCGGCTTTGGGACGGGACCGCGCGCCTGAGGAGGTTAAAGATCTTTTCAGATGAACCCGGAAGGAGGAGAGAGGGTCAAAACTTTCGATGGAAATTCCTTCTGATGGAAATAATCCATTCTGATGGATTCTATTTGATGGAAATAAACCATTTTCTTTATTAAAGAATTGCTTTCATACTCCCTTTTTCACAAATATCTACATCTATCTATTGCTAAACAAAAATCCAGACAGGTAAGAAAGAGTAAGTGCAACATGTTGCTCCCTGCTACTCAAGGGAAATCACCGATTATCAGGAAGATTAAACACTACCATGCCAAGCTATAGTTGTACACCCAAGAACTTTAACAACTGAGTAAATGAAGGGTTTGTGAGTTAATCGTTCTCACTGTGTGTGTATCTACAGATTTTCAGTTCTGTGGAAAACTGACCCCAGGAACTTTTAGGGCATTGTGATTTCATACAAGACATCACTCTCAGCATTTTTAAGAAGCGTGTTAGAAAACATGCAGCCTTCGGATTATTGTAATAGCTTTATTTTTCTTCTCACTTGAACTAATAGGGGGAAAAAAAGCGGCATCTGAATCTCCTATATCCAAAGTATTGTTGATATTTCAATATATACCAAAAGCACGTTTCTGGCCTGAGGTCATAGAAACCAAAATGTCCCTTAGGACAAATGCTTTTAGTCAGGTTATAAATCTTTCAACACAACACCTCATTATGGGAAAATAGAGATAGCCTTTCATTAAAATAACATTTTAATACACAAAATATTGAAATAGTGGAGTAGAATCTTGCTATATCATCCTCAGTAAGCAAAACAACGGGCACTGAAAATTACAATTATTATGTTCTGTTCAATTTCTGTCACACCAGGCAGCATATTTTTCAGCAAGTGGCTATGATGGAGAAGAATTTTTGTTTTTTTATGGCAGAGCGGTAAAGGAAAAAATTGTGCATGTTAAATACTATCCTAAAAAGAAAGAAAATCTGTGCAATTGTGCATGTTTTAAGACCAGAGCTTCTGGCATGAGACACAGAGCCCAAGTCAATGTAAACCCATGGTAAAACAACAAAGAATACTTAATTCATCTACCAGCATCGTGTCAAAAACCCCCAACTGATTCATAACACGTAGAAACCACTGAATAGAGAAAGAAAGGTGCAAAAGGTTGCAGACAATCATGATAATTCTGAGTAATTATATTGAAATAATATTCAGAGAAACAAGACAAGTGTCATTCTGAAATGAAACAGGTGGGCTTCAGGCTATTCCAGCGGCAAACTCATTACATGCACTAATGCCACTTGGTGAATTCTGTGCGCACACAGCAACAAGACAACAAACACATTTTAGTCTATCTTTTTATATGAAGAATTTAATTATCTATACATGTAACTAATTTTAAAGGCTGTATTACAGTTGTTAAAGCTGCAAGTTTTTATATATTTATATAATTTACATTCATATTGATGAAATACTGAAGTGCAATTGAATTAGGAGCTTCACTTGTTCTTTGCACCGCATGATGGGTCAGAAGGAGGGAGATGGGGTAGGATTAGAAATGCTAAAACACTGCCAGCGTGAAATTTAGAAATAAATGAAATACATAAATCAGAACATAACTAAATGGCAAAGTAATTAGTAGAACAGCTATATTGTGCTTGAGGCATTAGGAAGAGGGGGTTTCTGCACTGACAGCACCAGGCATTTCATCAAGAGCTTGTAACTAATGCTGGAAAGACAAACATGGCTTAGCTACAGCACATCTACTACATAAACTTGACTGTAAGCTCCATTTAATATTAATTTGTATAAATTCCACAGTCTAGTTTAAAAAAATGTAAACATTGGAAATTAATTGCAGGGAGATATTTCTATACATTCTTTCTTGTCAGGAAAATTACTTGCTCAAAATGTGTTGTTCCATAGTCATATGAAAGTAAAAATGAGAAATCAAACTTCATGTAACCAGGATGAAAATAAAGAAGTTAATTCTCAAATCCCACATGAATGTAGCGTTCTATTGATTTCTGATATGAAAATGCAAAAAAACGAAAACATCTGAGACAAACACAAACCAGAGTGTTTTCTAAGTGTATGCAGCTACAAGTAATGTGCAAAATAAAATTAACATAACTGGGATAACAACATTATGCAAGGTTAATATCTCTTGCACTGGAAGGAAGTTAATTTCTTCTCTCCACAATGTATTACACACTCAACAAAGAACACCTGATACATACAGTACAATAACTACAACAGAATACCTTATCTGTAATTGGGCACATTTAAAGTTCCTTAAACTGATTTAACTCCTTCTGTTCTTTTGTAATTAAAAAAAATAAAGAAAAAAATAAAGAAGACATATTGACAACACTGGACAAGTGAACAATAAAAAAAGAAAGATACATAAAGTCTCAAATTCATGGACATTTGGAACAATTTTAATAGCACATGCAGCATTCCTTGATAGTGGGTCTTTTTGCACAAACAAAATTGCAATGAAGAAATTTTATACTTTTCCTTTAAAAGGCTAAAATATATATTTTAAAATAATTTTTAAACTACTGAAAGCACCTGTGCAAAGGTGGAAAAATTAGTCTGGTAACTCTGAAAGCCACAAAAGGACCCACTATCCTCTGATTTTTTGTGTGTTTTTTTTTGTTTCATTTTAATTTTGCGTCTATATCTGTAGGTAATTAACTCAAACATTGCGATTACATGCAACTAATGTAAAATGAGGTAAACTGCTCTGCAGTGTGTTCTTCTACTCAGAAGGCAGTAGATGATCATGCTGGAAGCCACATGATCAAGGCTGCATCTCCCATCATCCCTCTGGGCAGTGATATGGGATAGTGGGTCTCTTTGAGGACTTTCAAGCCTGAGTGGGGGATGGACAACATATGATTCCTAGAAAAAGGAGGAAAACAACACATAAGCAAAACAAAACAATGAGCAAATTCAAGCTAGGAAAATGAGTCAGGCATGTAAACAGCATGGTGCAAAAATGATAAGGGGTAACATGCTACAAAGGGGATGGGAACTAAAAATAAAAGGAACATAAAATAAGGTTTGCATTACAGAAGGTCTTCAAAGAGACTTTGACAAGTGCAGCAGTGGTGAAACTTTTGAGTTCTGCAAACCACAGCAGAATCACAGCAATGCTGCATGTTTCATCTTAAAGTACTACACAAAGAATCACAGCATGGCAGCAGAGAAGGTCACTTACATTGCTGGCTTGGGTCCATGTCTGTTGTCAACTTCACATAGTTGGATGGAAAGAGACCCACTTGTCCATTCACCTCCCCTTTCCACCAGTCTGGGTCTTCCTTGTTAAGGACGTTTATAATCTGGCCTTTACTGAACGCTAGCTCATCGTCATTCTGTGCAGTGTAGTCATACATGCCAATTACTTGGCACACTGTAAGATAAAGGAAGAGGTCTATGGCACTGGCAATGTTTCAGCACAACAGAAGCTATGCATACACCAACTCGGAACACTACAGATGTCACAGCCTAGTTCCAAGATGCTACACTGATCTGAACGGCTCCCGCCGCAGTCCTGCCCCTCTCTCCTGTGCTCCTGGACTGGTGCTCAGCTGAGCCCTCAACGAATTGGCTCAAGGTTATTTGAAAAAAAAAACAAACCAAAGAGTTTGCTCGCAGCATTGATCTCTCGGTTGGCTTGCTGAAGGGTCAGGATCATGCTAGGGAGGGCAGAGCACAGCAATGCAAACTGAGAACGGCGTAACCTGCCCAGAACTGTCCCCAAGGTACTTTTGTTTGGAAGTGCTCAACAGCAGAAGATTGGAAAAATTTAAGATTTTAGCAAAAAGTCAAACACTTCAAAGGTGTTAGCTTTCTACTGACACTTCTCTTTTGCTTTTTATACATATTTTTTGGCCCACAAAAGCACCAAATTTGTTGTACAATCATAAAAAAAATTTATTTTGCATCCTGACCAACCTGTTCTGAAAAGTATCATTTCCATCAGAACTGGTCAATGGACTGGGAAGACTGGGAAACATTTTTAACTCCACTACCTGAAGCCTGAAAAAGGCACTCTCTTCTAATTTAGCACCTGACATGCTCAACGCAGCTCTGTAATTCCAGAGAAAGACAATAGTGATATCCTTACAGCAGCACTGAGGTGTTAGGAACACAAAGATCTTGGAAAGGATGAGAAAAATAAAAAGCATCCTAAGCCCATTTAGGCAGCCCTTCTGGCACCACAGGACTGCTTCCAGCAGCCTATTTTCTATTTCCTCACCATGAAACTCATAAAATCTGAGCAGTTCTCAGAATACAGCCGTTTTAGTTCAATTATATAGAGCAGTTTTCTTAATTCTCTAAAGCAGCAGGACTGTTTATTTAAATATATAATTCCCTCTAGTTCTCTGGTGTTTTCTTTATGCCAAGTCACAGGGCTTCTGGTATTTTGCCTTGAGACACAAGACTTCTATTTAATTAGCCTTGCTGTCAGGTTCTCTCCATTATACTAATCCTAAAATGTTCTTTTATTTTCATTCTTGTACTCGGTCAGCAACTTCTTTAAAAAAAGAAAGGAGCTCTTTGATAAAGTTATATTTCAGAAATTATTCAACTTCTTTTAATTCTTTGTGCCTGTTCACAAAGATCATAATCAAACAAGCTCCACATTTAACTGGACTCTGTGTATGTTTCAATATTTAGCTTTGTTACTTGCAAAATGAGGGGAAAGAAAAAAGAAAAAAAATTTAAGAAGGGGCACTCACTGTCATTTGTAACATCTAACACTGACCAAACCGTACATTTCCCTGGCATACTGGAGATAAACCAACATTTCTAAAGGAATGTATATTATAGTGTATGTACTCCTGTCTTAGTTTTGTGCTAACACAAGTTCAAATGTGTGAGCACCACTGATTTCACATTTCACTTTAAAGGCCTGTGAATCTGTTTTATAGCATTCTTGTTACAGGTTCACAGGTTATTACTGATGTTAAGAATGAGAAAAACTTTAAGCTAGACCATACCTGAACATAATATGTACATTGACACATTTGTAATGCATTTTAGAGTGAATTTCTTTCAAGATTTTTTCCATTCAGATCATTCTCTTCTACTTCAAAGAACTGCATGAAATCTGGTGCTGTGCAGTAGTACCAGAATATCTAAATAGTCCAGTGGGATCCCAAGAATAACCTTAAACTTGGGGATGAAATTTAAGAGAATTCTTGAAGAGATAGGATTCCTCAACTGAGCCTGAAGTAGTGACCTCATCTTGATCTTATTTATGCTTGGTCACAAAGCTTAGAATACATCTGAGTCCCATATAGGAAGCTCTTATAGTAGGCCCAGCAAGGACATTCTTCACTTACTTTAAACTCCAAAAGCCATTGCTAACAGCAGAAGCAAGCTATAGCCTATCTCCTCTGAGCTCCAGTGCTTTTCAGCCATTTGCTTCCTTTTTAGAAAGATTGTCTATTGATTAATACCAGCTCTACTGCAACAGCAGAGGGAATCCAGGTTCTCATACAACGTTCACGATCAGTACAGTCTGTAATGCTGTCCTTCTTTAAACAAGCAGAATGGTTGCAACGCATTTCCCACTATTCCTATATTGTGAACTTCCTTAGGCCTGACTAGCTTCAAGTAGCAGTTAACAGTTCATTTCTCAACACTAGGAAGGACATGTCTATGACAGAAGTTTGGAAGGGAACACACACAAAGCAGCCAGAAAGAAATTAAGAAAATCTCAAAGTACAAAGCAAAAGTGTCCATGCAACAGAATTTTTTAAAAATATTGTTAAAGTCATGCAGTTTGCACTACAGAATGGCAGATGGCGAGCACACACATCCAAAATAATGACAAAAGAAACAGAGGTTTTGATGATACTAATTTCTCCTGCATCCCATACCTTCAAAACTCAGACAGTAATGACACACTCTCAGACCCTTCCTAATGCACCACCTTGGGCACTATTCAACCCTTGTAGATAGTTCTCTTCAGGCTTTCCATGTCTTTTGCCATAGGAAGTCTCCCCACTAACACACTTCCGCTATGAAGATGCTTCTTAAGCATTAACCTCTTACATTAGCCACACAGTCAGTGAGGCCATCTATCATAATGGAAAGACAATTTCTTCTTCCCATCCTCCAAAATGAAAGGTCTGTAACAAAGTTGAATTTGACAAAAATGAATGTCGTTAAGATTTTGTTGTTCTGTAGACAATGAAAAAAGTGCTAAAAGGTTTATTCTGTAGTTTTATTAGCATGTGTGAAAAGCCCCAGACTGTCAAACCTGAAATAAGTAAAAAAAAAAGATAAAATCCCATCATATTGCTGTGTAAAAGTAGATGGCTCAATGCTGAGTAACCATTTTAACTGCAAGACCCAAACTTATGAGTCTTCATAGAAGTCTGATTTTCTGCATCTTCATGACGACCAAAGGAGTCAGTTAGCACCATTTATACCATTCCCCTTCTCTGATATGGCACTTTTATTTATACCAATGACACATGAAACTAATACCCCAGTATTTTATTCTAGTTCCATAAACTGCATGCTAATCTGCCATACATATTTAAAGGAGAAAATTACGCTTGCTACCATTTTTAATTTAGAAAGATTTATTTCATTTTAATGATAGTCAAAAATTGGCCTGGGGAAGCAGCAAGTTTTTGCTCCCTACCATCCCCAACTAAATCCAAACAGATGATGGACAACAATGTCGAGTTTCTTGGGTGGTTATGGAAGAAAACACATTCATTCTACATGGTTTTTATTGACAAGAATCCTCTTCACTTAGTACTACACCAACTCACAAGGCCAAAATGGTTCAAAGACTGAGTCACAAGGAATGAATTTTTTGTTCTCAGTCTTCTGTCTGCCTTTATACCTTGAGTAGACTGACAGGACCATTTGATGTTGCCTGTCATGGAGCTGTTACAAATAGTTTTAAAAATAAAATGGTCTATCGCTCTTGTATCCTTTCATAAACCTTAAAATGAGTAGCTATATAGGACAAAAAGCTACCTCTTCATCTGAGTGTTTTTCTCATGCTTCACCTTAAAAAAACGGTTCTGAATGAGACGTGCCTCAACTGCTAAGCACATAGATCATTTTGAACTTTAAAAACCACCTTTACTACAATTACTGCAAAGAAATAGGACTGATAATTGGAATGCTTTACTCTAAGATGCAATGTCACAGATGGCTTTTTAGCACTCAACAGTTCATAACTGGGAGACGACTACCATAAACATACAGACCAGTTGTATGTTTTTCTCATTTAAAAGGAAAAAAAAAAAAGTTTAACCAAAGTGACCAGTATAACAGATACTAAATATCCTACTTGGTATCCATAATAATTTTTACAAGTCCTATTGTAAATGACACACATTACAGAAGCAACTCTGTTAAAGCAACTGCCTTGCTTACCTGAAGGTAATGCTGTTGATTTAGGTAGCTCGGTTGGTGTAGTTTTACTGGTGCCAGGGCTCAGAAGTTTCACATAATTAGCAGGGAACCATCCTATTTGCCGTTTTTTCCCTCGTGCCTAGTAAAAGAACAATTCTTTTAAGAGGATTAAGCACATCAATAGATCAAATTTTCCGTTGTGATTTAGCCAATATTTTAACTACTTGCAGTCACACTGACTACTTTAGAATAAGAAAAATGCATTTAATAAGAAAAATGTCAGCTATTTTTGTGGCAATAATTTTAATAGTGTGATGTAAGCTTTCATAATATGTAAGCAGTAGTTTATAATATCTAACCAGCAGTTATTTACTAATAATTGGAGTGGTTTTTCACTTAGTGTTCCTATTCCGTGTGCTTTACAATTAATCCTACGATCTTGATTCTTCTGAAAGATTTCTCCTGATTCTGTTTAAACCGTAACTCTAGAATATGAGGCTAGCTATGGCAGTAATTAGTGGCAGCATTTAAACGATTCTTCATTATGCACAGAATTGCATTAAACAGATACTTAAATATGATTAAGAAAATAGATACCTAGTAGAGATGAAGAATCCAAATTATCCCTCTTCTTCTACAGAAACAGTAGCTTCACTTTCTAATAGTCTCTCCTGCCCAAACAACAGACATCTTAAACATATGTCACATTAACCAAGAGCTAGAAGAACAGCAAAATATTATGGCAAGAAAAAAATGGGTAACGTTTGGATGTAAATAAAAAATCCCAAATCCAGACTCAAATAAAACAAAAATCAAGCTTTGGTGACTCCACATATGGATAGACACCGTCTAAACAATCCTAATCAACAGAAGTTAAGGTTTTGGAAAGTACACTAGATGTTCTCATGTCTATCTAACCAAAGAACATCAGAATGAAAATGTGGTGCACATGTTTTAGTGTGCGTGTGGTCCGCGTGTGTGCGGTGGGCTGAGCAAGCAGCAGGTCACCGTACCCCTGGCCCACAGCAGCGCTCTGGTTTCTAGCACAGCTGCAGCGAGTCACTGTCAGAGACAGGATACAGGGACAGACAAACTGCAGGGCCCAGCCAGTGTGACAAAGCTCATGTCACCAAAGCAGGATGGGAATATGACAGAAACTGCATCCTGTTATTTTGCCAACTGCATTGTTCATGGCAAATAAAGCCAGAAGAAAAATCCTTACTTTGAATCATATCTCAGCTTTTAAATCTATGTTAAGAATTACTCTATTTATTCTCTTTTTGTGGTGTTAGAATAAACGTTGGAATTTTGGCCATGTAGAATTTTGCCTTTAAAAACAAAACAGATGTTAATTTTAGTGGAAAAACGTCATTAACGCATATAGTATGACTACTTCCTTCTCTTTTTCTTTACTGAAAAAGAAAGCACTTGATCTAAAGCGTATCTAGATCATTCATTTTAAGGTATTCTGGAAGATTGCATTAAACCTGGGAATTTAATGCCTAACACATTTGCCTTATCTTACCTTCACTCTAACCGCTAAGACAAGTACCATCAAAACACACCTGAGTCTGAAACTGAACTGTACCTACACTTCTAAGAAATCTGCCACTCGGAAATTAAATGCATAAAGAAAAGTTAATAGTAGTGCCCTTCTCCACATCATGTCATCAGTTCAGTACTTTGGGGCATGGGTTGCTGCTTTTATTTTTAATCAGTTCCTCAAACCATTTCACCACAGTGCTGCATTAGCCTTTGTGCTCATGTTAACAGAAGAGCAAGAACTAGTATTACATGGTTGGAATGGGAAAAAGAAAAGAACAGGTAGGGGACTGCTACTGAAGAAAAAAACAACTTGTGAAACCATATGTAAGTCAGCAGGTATCCAAAGCTACATAGGATTATTTATGCAATCAAAAATTAGTAAAAAGCCCCCCTGACCTAGCTGCTAAGTGGTAATTGTGTCAGCCCTTGCCCAGTGAAGCTTACCTTCTATCTTAAAACACATTTAAAACCAAAACCAAACAAAACCTCATTCAGTGGTACTGGAAAAGGGTGGGGGTGACAGGACCAAAAATGCTCGGCCACTGAAAGTCATTGAGAATCAGTTTCCAAAAAGTTCTACTCTTAAAAACTGGTTAAAATTTTATCTATTATCTTCTAATCCAACACAAAAAGCTCTCTGCTATCTGATGCTTGCAACAGACACCATTCTTTTCACTCTTCTACATTAAACTGAGCTGTTGCTGAGATGGAGCCACTAAGCCAGCATTCTGCACTGTCACATCCATTCAGCAACCTGAAAAAGTGGTGGCTGTCTTACAAAACCCACCACTGCAAAATACTTCTCAAGCTTTCAACACAAGGGCTAGCCAAACTTTTGGTTAAAGCAATTTACTAAACTTCTCAGGAGACATTCAGGACTGCGCACCCCACTATTTCTTCTGCTTTCAGAGTGCACACAGGTATCAGTTGATCCAAACTGATACGCATGGTCACTACTGGAACAGAACATACCAAGTAGACCCTGTCACTTAACCCAACAGCCCCATACACTCCTGTTGCACGGCTGGCTTTCCCCACCACCTGCTTTTTTCTCACATGAGGAAGACTACTGGACACAAGACTGGGAGGATTCAATAGCAGCCAAACCAATACACCCTAAAATCCACTCCTTTCTTAGATCTAAAGGGCCTCCAGGAAAATGTACAAAGGAGTGGACTGCAGGCTGGGTCTGACTTGTGAGATGGGTATCCTTGACTTACAGTGAGGCATGATGGCTTCCTCCTGCTGTCCTCCAAAGTTATTTCAACTTCAAGGAATTGGAATGTATGTATATTTTTGTAAAGGCATTTTACTTGTAAACGCTTAGTTGCAAAACATTTTTGAAATTCTTAATCACTGATGTATTCATCATTTTGAACTATTAAAAAATTACATATTTTTACATGGAATTTTATTTCAAAAAACCAGGAACTAACTTGGAGCTCTCCTTCCCACCAGCCACCTGGATTCTTCTTTCTGATAAGAATCAACTGACCAGGAGCAAGAGTAAGCTGTTCTGGACCCGTTGCTGTGTAAGAGGCAATAACTTGGGCAATTTCTGTCGAAGCAGGGAAAAAAAAAAGTTACTTTGGAAAAACCTGAATACATTCTATACAACATTAACTCTGCTATTATCATTGGCACAGTATATCCATTTTGTATTTCATTCCATAAAATTGTTATGTATTTATGTAGTTCTATGAAAACATATGGTAATTATAAAACAGATCAGAAGTTCATAGCACTACAGGAATAAAACAGAAGTGCAGCAGCTCTGTGGGTAGGGTAAAAAAAATCTGAAATAGAGGAGAAGAATAATAACCACCATTAGAATTATATGGCTCTTAAAAGCAAGTCATAATACTATTTTCCAATAAATAAACTTTTGTAGCATTAGTTTGGATGAAGCTCCTTGAAAAGAAATACATGTTGATGACAATGTAATGAACAATTTGCAGTAACAGATTTTTTCAGAAATTCTTCACCACTAGACTAGACAAAAACTTGAATGTTTTAAAAATGTAACCAACAGGACTTTAGGATCTCCGTACACAGTCATTCATCACTTAAGTATTCTCCTTAACAGAATGATCTAGGGGTTGTGGTTTTTTGGGAGCATGAGGAATTTAGTTTTTTAAGAAAAACCTTTCCTGGAATAGTAAATTCTGACCCTGTGTTTAAGACAAAGGAAGTTTTTATTTGACAATGTATCAGATAAAATTGGGGACCATCAAACTGCCCATGTGGGCACTGAGTTTGACTGGTTATGGTTGTGGTCTAAGACTATCCTAGAACAAGCCCATAGCAGGGCTAGTTATACAAGATCACAGGAATGTGACTCAACTGCTTCAGTGCAAAGACACCCAGCTTAATTTAAAACCTCAGCAATTAGGTGATCATAGATCAAAACACTGCTTGAGATTTTAGCTTTTATTTGAGAATCTTGAGAAAAAAAAAATCTGCATGAGTTATTTTCACTTATGATTACTGTTTGTATATATGTTCAATCTAGTCTTAGCCTAAAAATCTGGCACTGGAAGACTAAGCAGAAAAAGGTCACGTGCTGTCAGTTTGTCACTTTATAAAGCAGCAGAAAGCAATGTGAGCTGTGAGGTGGACTAGCAGTCCAGCAGTCCTCAGCAGCAAAAGGGACCGAGGCTGAAGGGAGCAAGTAAACAGAAGTGGTCTCCAGCTTTCATGGGTAGCTGTGCTAAGAAAGTAACACAGTGCTGGGCATCGTCCTACTTGGCCCTCTCCGTCAACAAGCGCCAAACTTTCTGTGGCCAAGAGAAACAGCAAAGGCGCTCAGTAACAACACATCACCCACGGTCTGGGAGAGGAGAGAGGGAGGCTGCTGGCAAGGCAGAGAAAAGGAGCAACCAGTGAAAAGGCGGTTGTAGGCAGAAGAAACCACAAAGCCAACTCCCTTGAAACAGAAGGTTTTGTTGCAGGAAAGAAACAACAAAGTGATTTGAAGACCACCAGGAAAACCATCAGATGGTTTACTTAAAATTTAGAAGAGAAGGATGATTAGGAAAATTAGGGAAGCATTCAAGATATAGATGAACAACATAAGGAGGATGAAGAAGCAGAGAGCTGAGAAGCAATCTGAGGTCTCCACAAACAATGATACACACAGAATTAACTACAGCAGAACCTCCCTCATGGTAACTCAAAGAGGAGATGGGCAGGCACGCAGAGGTGGAATCCAACAGGGGATGAAAAAGCCAGCAGCTGAGAGATAGAAACATGCTTTAAACCTGGATTTGCAACTCAGCAGCAGACAAAACACGAAAGCAGAAGACAGAAGAAAGAATTTCTAAATAAAATATAGTAGGTGATGTTAAGCAAGCATAAAGGTTTACATAAAGAAAAGCCAGCAGCAACATAGTCTGTCCTGTATGAAGGCAAAGGAAGCAAGCTAGAAGCAAGCTATTCGGCAGGAAACACAGTTATACTGCCAGAAAGCCTGCAAGCTCCCTGCATTTGCCATTTTTTTCCACCCTAGAGCCATTCAGGAGGCAAAATGAACACAAGCAAACAAATTAACTGGGGGAGATTGTCAAAATAATTTTTTTTTTCCAAGTAAGCAAAAAACCTCTCTCATTACCATGGCAATTATGATATTCAGTATATCATACTGAAAGAGCAAAAACCTTGTATCTTGCATCTCAGAACAAGAAGTTTCTCAATTTTATCTACAAAAAGGTGATTTACAAGGCTCCAAGTATCAGATATCCCACTTCACCAACCAACTGCATAAAGAATTTTTGCTGTGGACTGTGTGCTAACTAAGTTACAGTACGAATGACAAGTTCAACATTCAGCTCTTGCGTGTCACAGAGAAGCAGCAAGTTAGAGAAAACAGCTCAGCAAAAAGTTAAAAAAACAGAAATAACTTTCCTTCCAGGAAGGACTTTTTAATTTTTATTTATTTAAGTATCGAATTACTGAGAAAAGCTCCAATTCAATTACAGTCCAAGCCAAAAAATGTGGCCTCTACTAAAACAGGTATATTGGGCAGGGGGGAGCCTTCTCACAGATATAATTTTCCTCATATTGCTGCTCAAATTTGCAGAGAGTGGTTTCCTTTCCCTTGCCCTTCAAAACACACTGTTACCAACTCCCACCCACTCTTCCTGCTGCTTCTAGAATAAACAGGAATATTTCACCTTGTTCATTAGCATTTCACTTATACTGGCTGAGCACTTGCAGCTCATTTATAGCAAAAACATCCATTAATCTCCTTGCTGAAAAACAGGCAGGATTGTTCCCAAACTGTTCTTAAACTCCAAAGCAATCTGAACACAGCTTTTGCTAACACCCCTCCAGTTTCCACTGAGCGTTCAGATCCAGGAGACCAGTGATTGTAGGGCTGGTACTCTAGGCTGAAGGCTTACCATCCACCATTCTCCCAAGTTTGGAAAAAGCAACCACCCTTTCCAGCATCTTCTCACTGTTCCTATCAAGTATCACTTCTAGAAGTTTTCCAGATCTCTGTCTGCCTCCCTTGAGCTTTGTATCTATTAACATCACTGTTTTTAATCATGCAAATGAAAGATAGAAAAGGCAGGAGTAGTTTACTTCCAAAGCCCTTCTTTCCACAGATGGATCACTAGGATTTGACAAGAGCAGCCCATTGCTCATATGTCAAGGTAAAATAAAGCCAAGTGAAGTTGGAGCTGCTGCCATCTACTCTCCCTCTCCTCCTCTTACACAGTGTACCAGTTCAGGGAGACAGCAAAACCTCTTCCTCACGAGACAAAATATGCATATGCATGCATATGTGTACGGAAATAAGGCAAGATCTGGTAGATCACAACCTTAAACCACCTCACTGTGCAAGTGAACAAGCCTCAGAGAAACGGACAGCATAGAAGCACAGAGCATCCCCTACTGAATTTAGTTCAGCTCAATGCAAAATCATCTCTTTGGTACAAAAGCAAACAAATAAATAAATTGAGAGGAGAGAGGTATTGTCTGGATGGCTTACAAAAGCCTGCCAGTGGCAGAGAATGCACTTTTCTAATGACATCGTCCAGTGGGAGGTGTCCCTGCCCATGGCAGGGGGGTTGGAACTAGGTGATCTTTAAGGTCCCTTCCAACCCAAACCATTCTATGATTCTATGATCTTTGGAAATACAATGGCTGTTTGGAAGGACAGCCCCCACCACCTCAAGAGCCAGGGGACCTCTTTCTAGCCAAAAAAGTAACCTGCAAGGTAATCTTCTGCAACACGACCAGGCTTGACAGGCAATAAGCAACATAGCATGGATGCAAGGTATGCGCTCTCCAAAATGGGAAGCAGGCGCAAGAGCCCACAGAGCCTATGTACACCATATTGTGTAGCGTTCTGGGCGAAACACTGTAAAACCACAGGTAAGAATGTGCAGTTCCATTCTCAGAGGCACTGGCAAACTTAGGCTTTCTGTAGGCTTCCATTGCTCCATTCAGCAATCTATCTTGAAGTTTACATTAATTTTTGAGCAAGTAGATTTTTATTCTCTAGCTATATGCTGCTTAGTGCTTGATACATGATAGATAGAATGACTGACAGATTATGCATTGTTTTATTACAGACAACAGTTTTCATCAGTGCAAATTACTGCAAAATGACCAAGAACAAACATAATTTATTTTTGTGGAAAAGATTTTGTTGCCATGGAACTTAAGTACTTAAGAACAGATAGAAGGTGCTGTCACAATATATGACTCACCAGGTTTCTTCCCTAAGCTTCCCGTTTTTCCAGCTGCTCCAGAAGCCTTGAAATAGAAAGTAAGATATAAGTGTAACACTCATATTTATTTCTCCAATATATGAAAATTATTCACTATGCTTCACTTAAATACACTAAACAAGCATGTAAGTAAAAAACACTCACAGGAAGATTCTTTTCTTACAGAAACCCGTAATATTTTAGATGGCAACTAATATATGGGAATAAATATCAAGCAGCATATGGAAGTGGATGACTAACTATAAATGTGCAGACTTCTTTCCTGAACATTTCTTCCTTTCCTGGACTGCAAATGCCAATATAATTCCAAATTACAGAGCATTTTAGTTGTAAATCTACGTATTTACAGAATGTGAATTCTGTCAAGTTGATTTAGAACAACAATAGCAGTTTTCATCTCTACAGTTAGATTGCAAACATGCCTAAAGAACTAACTGGCCATAATTATTTCAATATTGCTCATATTATGATTCTAAAATTTATCACATGGCACATTAGCATAGTCAGTGTAGTCACTGCATCTTTAAGATAAGTCATCTGAACTTTATAGGTGATGTGTGTTCCAGTAGTACAAGTCTCACCACCATTTTTGTGCCCAAGCCTAGGACACTGAATAGCAAGGTATTATCTATCTGTAGCTATTTACTCTCAGCCAAGATGGGCTGCGATGAGGGACGAATATCATCATCCAGGCCAAGAGATTTGCAAAAAAAGCCTTTGAGCAGCCACAAGAAATCCAGCAAGCAGTGAAATCAGTTCACTTACAGATAGGAAAACAGCGATACTGAAAATTGAAATTTGACATGAAAAGCTTTCATAATTCACAAACTCAAATTCCTCTTCTTGAAAAAAAACCAACCCAACCTTTTCCCTTGAGGCCACTGGTTATTTGGGAAGAATTATCTTTATGTATTCAAATGCACTCACAGGTCTCATGATATACATGCAACTAGAGTATTCAAAACAGTGTATAGTCTCAACTCTGCCCCTCACATGTCTTCCCTTCTTCAGTCATCTACCAACCCTGCCAGTCACAATCCCTGTCTAGGACAGCTTCCCCCTGCCTCCTAAATAATTACTTGAGTTTCTTCCTAGTACAGTGCTAGTCTTATCTTCTACAATAAAAAGACTTGCTAATAATAACAGCAACATAACTAATCTAAACTGTACTTTCCTCAGAAATGTTGACTAACTATAAATAGCCTCTTGCCTTCAAGCAAGGCTCACAACCCTTCCACCTCCACTCAACTTCTCATTTAGGATCCTCCTTACAAACTTGGAGCCTACATCAAATGATCTGAAAGTTTTCATAGAATCCTAATTCCTCTATGGGAGAGAACAATTTCATCCTCAATATTCTCCATATTAACCTGATGCTTGAAAACTTGAGGATTCAGGCAGAAACTAATATAAGGGGTAACTAAAAACTAGTTGTATGATTGAGAGAACAGGGCCATTTAAAAAATATGTCTTGGTTTTGACGGCCTCTATAAAATAAGATTAGATAGATCTTCAATCTATCTTGAAGATTACATTGCTGCTCATTTTGACATGCACATTTTGAACATCTTTCTGAAGAGCTACTAAAGAAGCCTGACCTTTCACACTGAACTATAGCACCTCACAACTCTGTATTAGTCAAGCCAACCCCATTTAATAACTGCAGAAAACCCAGCAGAGTTGGCATTGCCTACCTCACAGTCTATAACTGGCACTGGAAAGGTAAGAGTGGGGATGGTGTCCTGGTTTGAGTAGAACTGAACTAATTCTGACCCTAACCCTTGACAGGATGGGAAGATTTTTTATTTTTATTTTTTTAAATTTGGCACCAAACCATCTTATATACATCTAGTATACCATGCTTCTCTGACATTTTGCGACTTAAAAGTTTGGGAAGGATTGTGGAAAGTGGATGCTTTAAGTTAAATGATACATGGCTACCACTGTCTCAGTGATACATTCTTGTCACTATAGTTACTTGTAGTTACTTCCTACAAGGCCAGAAAATCTTCCTTTTTTCCCTATGTTCCTTTCTCTTCAGTTCTCCACCCATCTCTACAACCACTTGATCTATAGGAACAAAAAAAGTGAAACAGGAAAGCATCATGTAAAGATCAGATACAAAGACTGAGTTTAGGCCTGGGGACAAGGAGAAGACGGTCCAGGAAAACATGACTGCAAGTCCACTGACAGTCCCAAGTAGGGAAGATTAAACGGTCTGGAACCAAAGGTGACAACTGGCACTGATATGGTAATATCAGGAATTAATTCTGCTTTGGAAAGTGTTTCTGGCAGAGAAATACCCTCACCTCTCCTCAATAAAGAACAACTGTTTGGACCTTCAGAGAACACACTCCTTCCAAATACCACTTAGTCAACATCCATGTTGCCAGTTTAGGAGCAGAGGGATAGATAAAACACGCAGTGACACTACACCTTCACAGTTAACTGACAAACATATAGAGATTATTTTAAGAGAGAAGCTTCAAAATCACCCTGACCAGACTGAGCTTGAATTCTGTTTGAGGATTCTCTGAATTCTTGGTAAAAAAGCAGAAGAAATACATAGAGAAGTCCTGAAGAGAAGTATTTTCTATTCTTTCTGTTGAAAGAAACACATACTGGAGGAGCAGTGGAGCAGAGAGGACATACCCCATTGCCCTTTTACTCCCTTTTGCACACCTGAGACATTAAATGCATTTGAGATTATTTTGTGACAAGTGATAAAGTCTCTTGAAATGGTAGAGCAGAACTTGCTTTGTTAATTTGACATAGCAGCCCAGTTGCCAATTACGCTATCCAGCAAGACCCTTAGAATCCAGATTAAACACATTCAGACATTATTTTCAGAACATTTATGCAAAGTTTGTGAACTAGAGGCATCTAAATGTTTGTGTTTGTGAGTCCACCATATAAGCTCCATACTTTATGCAGAGGTAATTATCACCAGTCTCAAGAAAGGCAGGGTGGAATAAAAACTTATTGCATTTCTGAATCCATCTACCTCGACCTAATGAGAACTCTCGAGAATGGACCATGAACCAGTGTTGTTTCTTTGAAGAACAACTCTGTTAATAAGCTGAAACTTAAGGAACAGGCAATAGTTAAATTTAGCAGCTTGAGGTGAATGGTCAGCCTGGGACTAGGTAGAAAAGAACAGATTCAAAAATATTTCTTGTGATGTACAAACCATTGATATTTTGAGGCTTACGACCATTTCTACAAACTCTAAGCCTGCTGTTGAAAGATCAGCGCTGCCTTTTCTTTGGGCTCAAGTCAATAGTGCAGAACACATTAAATTGAATTACTCTTTGAGTAACATTTTCCACAATCAGCCAGCTGTCCAAGCACAGCAGCACATCTGAAAGTTAACAGACAGCCACTATTGTGAAATCCTTTGTAAAAACTGGCTCTGTGAACAAGCTGAATAGCAAAACACTGTACATGTAATGGCAATTATCCACGTGGAACAAGAAATATGTCCTGCAGGGCATATGAATCACTTTATGAAAATAAGCATCCCAGATATCAAGATCTCCATGAGCTCTGTGCTGTTTCCTTCCTTTCCCATCCACATTTTATCTGAAGATGTGATTTTCATCAGCAAAAAGGGCAGCTGGAGCACTTTTTGATGAACTGCACTTAGCTGTTTCAGTCCCAGACAAGCTGAGATCAGAGACCACCAAATTGACCTCTCTAATAAAATAGTTTTCAGTATTGAACATGTATTTCTGAGTTCTTTACAAAGAAGATTTGCCAATATGTGTGCCTGTCTCTTACCAGACAGGACAAGCATCCAGTCTTTAAAGGCAGACAAAACGTGGCTCTGCACATCTGAATATAAATTCCCAGGTTTTGAGACTAAACTCTGTTGAGAACATCTTAAGGTAAAACCAAAGTTCACAACAAAAGTTCAAAGGAAACTTACCATTAACTAATAAGAATGTAGCTGAGGTTAAGTAACTAATTTGCAACTATTACTATCTACCTAGGAAGCAGGCCTCACAGGGTTTCTAGGAGGCTGACAGCGCAAGTTGCCACTCATCAACTACACTACAGACTCACAGGTAATATGAAGAGACTTAGGGCACAGTTGCACGATCACAAAATATTCCACAGGCAAGGTACACTTGTTTGTGTACCTCTGTTACCAAATCTGGTAAATGAAGACATCTCTAACACTCAGTTTAAAGTTAGACGACCATGGGTCAAGCCACCATTTTTTTTGACGTATGTGCAGAACTGCTGGCAGGGCTGATCTATAAACCACATCCTGGACTGCAAAAAGGAGTACTTTTCATAACTGAGTAAATTCCCTGATCCAGACCCACAAATACATTTGCTGCCACAACTGAAGAGATGTTGCACCATCCAGAAGAGACTCAAGCTGCTAGACCTGGGGACAGAGAGTTCAGAATTTTTTGTCTGGACTCTCACTGAGCTCTCTTGTCAGGGTAGAGCTATACCCTGCCTAAGACCACACCGTACTACTGTACGAAATTTATTCTAATTGTGAAAAAGACAAGCTGGCCTGTTCTGATGGGTTCCATAGTGCTACAGCTACAATGCTTCCAGTAACTGAACCATTAAGAACTCCTCTTCTTGTCTGGGACCTATCTAACCTGATCTAATCTGCTGTTCATAGTCACTAGATTTGACACAACTGAAAGGTAGGAGTGTGCACCAGCATATCCAAAACCATACACTAAATGTAAGGTATAATGTTTTGCTTCTACAATGAAGGATTCAACACAAAAGCCAGCTAAGAATGCAGTTTAAAACCAGTTCAAGCTAATCTAAGTTGAGGTTGAGGCAACCTTGCCTCCTTCACCACTCCGCTCCCATCCTAATTCTGGTACTGACATTTTTCTAGCCCTTGCTGAGCTGATTCATAGTACCATCTTAGAAGCATGTAATACTTCTGCTAGGCTAGTTTTCTGCTCTGCTTAGTGTCCTGAACTAGCTTATTAACAGGTCCCGATGAGAGACAGTGGCAGCAAAGGTGTGGCAGACAGGACCACACCTGTGCTCAGACTGGGTTACACACGATCATTTTGTATCAGAAACAGTGTGGCCAGCAGGACTAGGGAAGGGATTTTCCCCCTGCACTCAGCACTGGTGAGGCTGCACCTTGAGTACTGGGTTCAGTTTTGGGCCCCTCACTACAAGAAAGACATTGAGGTGCTGGAGTGTGTCCAGGGAAGGACAATGAAGCTGGTGAAGGGCCTGGAGAACAAGTCTTAATGAGGAGCAGCTGAGGGAACTGGAGTTGTTTAGCCTGGAGAAAAGGAGGCTCAGGGGAGACCATATGGCTCTCTACAACTACTTGAAAGGAGGTTGTAGTGAGGTGGGGGTTGGTCTTTTCTCTCAAGTAGCAATTGATAGGACAGGAGGAAACAGCCTTAAGTTGCGCCAGGGGAGGTTTTCATTGGATATAAGGAAAGATATCTTCACCAAAAGTGTAAAGCACTGGAACAAGCTGCCCAGGGAAGTGGTGGAGTCACCACCCCTGGAGATACTTAAAACACATAGCAATGTGGCACAGAGGGACATGGTTTAGTGGTGGACTTGGCAGTGCTGGGTTAAGGGTTGGACTCAATCTTAAAAGTCTTTTCCAACCTAAATGTTCTGTGATTCTATTCTATGAACCACAGTCTTAGTGTGCACAGAAAAGCGCACCTCACAACACAAGGGAACAATTAATCAGAACTGAGAAAGGACTTCTCCAGTGTAAGATGGATTAGTTCTCAAACTAGTAGTGCTAGATATTGAAGAAAATTGTTCCACGATGCAAAATATAGATGAGAAAAATTTCTAAAATGTTTCTGGAAGCAGTATCACAATACTATTTCTCCCAAGGACTGGAATACTAAATATCATTACACATTTTTTTAAATCCTGCCTCAGAGGATGTTACTGGAATTTCTCTGCTATCTAGAAATTTATTATATAAAGGTTTTCTACACCTATGTATTTCCACAGGCTTTATTCTTCAGCTTTTCCATCAAGACAAATTATTTTAATGAGTGACTTTGCTCAAGTTCTATATGGCACATAAAGTCTTTCATTGAGTTTTGTTACATACACCCAGAATTCAAGAGTTGTGGAAAAAGTCTTACCACTTGTATTTCTTAAAATACAGTAATTTTTAGTTATTTACTTTAAAAACCGCTATTATTCTTAGAGACCTGAATAAGAACTCCTTCTCATCAAGAGATTAGTATTGTATTCAACTATCACTCTAAGCTAATTTCTACTAGTAGATGAATTATCCTCTCAAACAGATGAGAATATAAATGAGAAAACATTTTTTTTAGAATGCCTAAAAAGAAAGAAAAAAATTTAATATGGATATGTTCTATTGGATTATTCCAGGATAAAAATTAGATTCAATAGAACCTCTATTATTCAGTCAAAAACTTTCAGATAAATATAGTAGTTAGCCATGTTTTGTTGTGAAATTTGTTCCCCTTGACTGCAAGAAAATGACAATAGGGGAAAAAAAGAGAATAGACTAAAATATTACACTGTACACCTTTTAAAAAAAATAATGGCAATAAGACACAACTCAGTCATTAAAAACTTACCTGGGGAACAAAGTAGTCATAGTTATTTTGATTTGTTCCCACAAAACTGCCAAGTTAACTATTAACAAATGCAAGATTCATTTTAATATACGATCCACAAATTTATTTATGACAGTATATTGTAAAATGCAACTATTTTCCCTTTCCAAACTCACACTCAATAAAACCGCAAAAAATTTTTTCTTCCTTTATGATCCACTGACTTGCAACTAGCACTACACCACCAGATAAAACATACCTCCCCCAGCTCAATTTTATAACATTCTAGGTATGTCTCTACCTCAGAATCTTTGAGTCTCACATAATTAGATGGGAAAACTCCTGATTTATCACCCAGTGTTCCTGTCCACCAGTCGCCATCTTTCTTTGTCACAAGAATCATATCACCTTGTTGAAAAGTTAGGTCTCCTTGTTCAGAACTTTCATAAGTATACATAGCAATATACTCTGTAAGAGGGAAATAAATTCAGAACATGGGAAAACATGTAATAAACTGCTCAATTATCATTTGCAAAACCTAAATAATACAATGTAGTCTATCCACAGGCTAGACAGAAGACAAATTTATTAATTAATATTCATAGAAACCTCAATATTTAATGCATAAAATGTTATATATCAGAACTAAATACAATCCATCATCAAAAGGCTGCTTCTGGGGCTTTTTTTTTTTTTCAATAATTTGCTAGTATAATTAAAATGCACGTAAATTATTAATTTATATCAGAAACCATTCTGAAAATGTTTCCCAATGGCTTCTCTTTTGTGATGATGACTAGAATTTTCAGTCTTGGGAATGGTAAGTCTCAGTATCCAAACCACTATATAGAGTCTTCATTTTCTTCATTTTACATATGCTCTTTGGCTCTCGTATACAATGAATTCTTTCATTACCCGAAGCTTTGCATGAAGGACACACATCTCATTGCATCTTATGCAACAGATGGCTGGGAAATGGTAAGACAAAGCCTGAATGTGTTCTGTTTTGTTAAAACACAGTCAACTATTTAGTATTCAAGTGCAAGAGCACTGAAGTAGACTGATGTTGAGAAATGCAATGCATAATTCAATCACAGAACTACATGAAAAATTTACATCAATGATTACATAGAGGAGTTTCAGACAATTCAGTAACATTTTCTATACAACTTGATACACTCTTATTAACTGAGCATTATCACACTTTATATGGGCAGAAAACAGAATTCTCATTATTATATTCTCTGCTTCTAGGACCAGCTCTGGACCTAAGAGTAGTTAAATAATTCAGGAAGACTTTCATGCATATGTACAAAAACGTTCAGGTATTCCACTGCAGCTTGTTCTGTTCTCTTGAACACTCAATCTGACCAAAAAGTTTGGCTCAAGGAAATTCAGTAAGAATTCAAACCACAATTACTACCCTTAATGAAAGCTAAGTAAGACATGGTTTGGCTAACAACTGCAGCTGAAGAACACACACATCTGTTTGTATGCACATACACACGAACACACACATGAAATATAATGTCTGCTATACATATGGATTTTTTCTTAAATCCTTTGAACGCAATACAAGATGCTAAATCCGTGCTTTATTATTTCTTAAAAATACAGCTTTTTCTTGTTTTATTTAAAAGTTGTATTTTTTTAATATAAGCGTATACCCTGAGATATCCCATTCTTTACAAAAAAGACTTAGCATTTCTACAATTGCTTTTCCTTAAACACATAGTGAACAAGACTAGCTGTATTTTGAAATAACTGATTATCTCACTTTCCTTGTTACATGGATTTTTAGCATTCCCTTCTTTTAATTTCTGCAGTGCTCACGCCGGTGGCAAATTAAATACACTGGTAACCAAAGAGACTCTTTCACTTAAAACTGTATGTAGAATTGTGGTTAAAAAACTTGAGGTGTGCCGTAGAGATGACATACAAATGTTCATTGGTAACCTGTATTTAGATTAACTGATTTACTCTGAGTGTGATTTAAATTAACCCAGATGACTCTGCACTGAAGTGGATTAAGAGTGCCCACACAGCCTGTTAACACAGCTCCTGTGGCGACGTTAACCTCCAGCTGAAGGGTGGTAACAGCCAGGAATGCAACTCTTCGAAAACCCTTCCGAGGCCTGACTATTACCTGTCTGTGCCCCAGGCTCCAACTTTAAAAACGTGGGGCAGCCTTGACTGTAAGGATGACAACAATCCATAACTGACTGTCATGTCTTTCATTAAGGGCTTTAATGAAACATTGGAAATGAGCTTTGGGTGAAACTGAGACATTTATTAATAATTCCTGACATCATTACTACACGTACAGATGTGCTTATTTGGCCCCCTGCAAAAACCCAATCCAGATTGAGAATTATTACCAAAATATTTCTACAAGAAACAGAAGATATTTTAATGGCATGTGAAATCATTTTTTCATATGCACAACATATATAACTTCTTACTATAATAATTTTAAATAATTTTAGAGGCAAGTTGATTTGCACTTCAATTTTAACAGGGCCAATCTTAAAACACTGAGATCTGATCCTAAGCTTGTTTCTGGTAATAAGCAGACTTATTCTATTTATTTACATAGGAAAATACTATTAATACCATTCAGTTTGGAATGCTTACCTTCACCTGATGTTGTTGCTTTTGTTGCTGGTGATGCTACTCTTTTCAGACTTGCAGGACTTTCTGAGGAACCAGAGTCCATGCTTTAGAAGAAAACAACAGTTATTCAAGAAATTAAATATCTTATGAAAAATTATGATTATTATATTTAAAAATAGGGAAAAAATGCATATGCACCCATAAGCAATTCCCTACATTTTAAAAGAAGGGATGGTAAATGTACAAATTAAAGCTTTAAGTACAACAGCAAGTCATGGTTACAGTTAGGTAACTGCCTTAAATACACAAGTTTCTGAACCTCCTCCCTCAGAAAAGAAATAATCTACAATGATTCTCATTTGTATTATTAATACTGATTTTGCCTTCACATTACACAGAACCAGGTCCTCCAAGAGGAATGATAATTACTACATTTTGAGGTATACCACTTTAATTGTGGGAAAAGCTATGACTTCCATAGCTGTAGTTTATAAAATCCAATGCACTTATTTTTCAGTTGTAAGTCACATAAAATTGACTGTTCATTAAGCTTTAGATCTTTTGTTGGTGATGCATGACCCAAGGAGAACTAGAGTCTTTTTTCTTATTCCTCCCACAAATTTCCAAGGTTGGAAGTCAAACCCTCCCAGAAGAGAGTCATTAAAAAAAAATTTTTACAGAGTAGATTCTAAACTTTAAAATTCAAGTGTGCAACTCTTTGTATTTATTTAGCTGTTACAGTATAGACATAAAGTACAATAAAAGCAAATAAAATACCTGGTTGACTTCCTAATGGGGCCTGAAATAAGCTTCACATATGATTTAGGAAACCACCCCTTTTGTCCTTGAACCTCTCCAAACCACCACATATCTTGCTGTTCCAAAACTGTGATTATATCATTTTTGTTGAAATTAAGGTGGTTGTCCTTTTTTGCTCTCCATGGATACAAAGCTTGTGCTTGAAGTCCCTCCACTTTTTCACCCTAATGCAATTGAAAAAAGAGGGAGAGAGGGTCAGTCATGCACCACCAAAGAAAGCTGCTTAAGGAATTATATTTGTATACTACTTCTAAAGAAACAAAATATACAACTCTCCCTCAACTGTATAAAGGAAAGTAAGTCAATTAAATTTACAAAGTAATATCATAAACATTTACAGTCCTACATTTCTATCTATTAACACCTAATCTATACAATGCAACACTATTGAAGGTTTTGCTTAACAAGACAAATAGTTTTACAATAAAGATATACATGTAATTAACCTTCATGAAGCTATTTTGGCAGGACTTAAAGTAAACTTTATGGAAAATGATGCTCTGCTGCAAGTTGTTCATTGTGCAGTCCAACTTCTTTTTTCCCCTCTAAGATACTAAGATATTTAGCATTTTTCAGAACACATTAGCTTACAAGAACAGTATGCTGTTTAGCTGAGGAAAAGAAAATGCTGTAACAGATGGACAGAATTCATCTGATGTGAAGCTTTGTCACTGCTATTCCACTTAACTACATAATCCACTTTGGAGCGAAGGTTATTGTCACATGACTCAGGAAAGCCCCAAGAAAGTGACCCAAAACTGGCCCCCTGCCAAAGCATTAATACTGGACCACCAAAGTCTAAAAAAGCCAGCACAGAACAGCAGAACAGAAGAACTGCTTCTTGTTAAATTCTGCCACGGATTTTGCAAATGGGACGTACACTACCTGTTCATCACCCGAAACCGAAAGAGCTTCCCTATCTCAGGGGACTGTTTTAATGCACGGTCAATCTTCATACTCTGCTTCCCAAATGTTTGTGCTGGGTCAGAACAGGTTTAATGAATGTAGGTGCTCACCTGACCCAAGACAGGAGAGGGAGATGACCCTGTAACAGTGGCAGGAGTGAAGGCTGATCGCTGCCGCAGCTGCCCTGCGCTGGGAACAGTCAAGGACGGCTGAGCTGCCCAGGCGTCCCAGTTATCAGTCTCTGGTTTCTCACTAGTGTTTGCTGGCCACCTGAAAAAAAAGAGAGTGATGTAATTCCTATCATTTTCAACTGAATAAAAACACTCATGCAGGTAGATGGTGCAGAAAAAAAAAATTCTACATTGTAGGTTAATTTCTTTTAATTGAATATTCCATTAAGCACCATAACTCTGAGGTGGAAGTAGTGCAATCAAACATTGGCTAACAATAAACTTATCTTTAAAGAGCAATCTAAAAACAGTTGCTTGTCCTCGCTATTTAAGGCCAGCTGTTCCTGTAATTTAGTTTCATTTCTTAGTTGTGCCCCAATACAACAGTTCAAGTAGTGTGGTCTTTATCATACACAGTGGAAAGAGGTAACTTCAAATAATTTATGTTATGTTATCTCTTGTCCTTTAAAATGCCTACTAAATCAACTCTCACCCCTACATCATGTCAAGGACAGTATTATTAGTATAAATGCTCTGGAACTCACTACGTATTGAAACTGAATATTAATTTACACGAAAATCATGAAAGCATGCATTAATTACCTAGGGTAGAAACAGCTTTGTCAAAAGCATGATTTATACAAAACAATGAAATCCAGTATGTGCCAGACATCTCCAGGAAGCTCAAGACTTAGTCTTGCCCTCCTCCCTCAGAAAAATGACTGTTTGTAGTAAACCAGAAAAAAATGTAACTAACTGGAAAAGCTATTGTGGCCTATTCGATGAAAATTTTGAAACATAACATACTATGTCCTGTAATATCACACTGTTATTTCAATTTATAAATATGCATTACATGATCAAAAGATATGACAATTATTTACCGAGCCCCATTTATATAGGCTTGATAATACTGAACAGAGCATTGAGTTAACAAGACATGTAGGGAAGGGGACATGTTTTACTTCCATCAGTCTTATTAATGTTGTGATAAGGAATTAATAAATAATCTGTTCATGTTAACTCTGTCATTATCATATTTTTCATAATCCAAGTTGGAAACCTTCAATGAGGATTGGTGTGAACTAGTTTTAAGAGAAGGAAGGTGAACACCTTGGGATTTCCACTATGTCACCATCCTCACTTAGGAATGTCTCCTAATGTGACATGTCCTTCTACATTGGTCAGGCAGATACGATGGGAGCATGGTTAAAGTTCCACAAGGCTGCAATTTTAATTACTTACTGTGGGGAAAAAAAAAAAATCAACAACGAAACTTCAAACAAGCTATTTTTGCTTTGCAATCTTGCTACTCTACGTTAACTGCCACCACAGTCAAACCAACTAAAAAGGACTCCACCATGTTTAAGCTGATAATCACTACTCAAACATACGTTGAACTGAAGTCTGCCCAGTTATTGGCAGTCGTAGTACACTCTGTAGAAGCAGGAGTTCCTAGTGATGTCGTGGTTTCATGCACAGAAACCTTAGGTGCAGCAGTCGCCTCAACTGCTGGCTTTACAGAAGCTGGAACTTCGTTTTCGGGTATTTTTTCTGCATAGTTTGCAGGGAACCATCCAGTTTTCCCCTTCAGTTCTCCACCAAGCCACCCTGGTTCTCCAGTCTGGCTTTCATCCACCTGTGGATGCATTAAGTTAGAAAGTTAAGAATCATAACATACAAATGGAATGTTCACTTAAAACAATCTGTCTCATCCACAGTAATTAACTTTCTCTAGTAACAGAGACATCACATCTTCATTGCAAATACAAGTTCTACCTAGAATCTTGTTGTTATTTAATTTACCTTTGGAGGACTATGTTGACAGCTGTTCCTTCTATGGTGTATTAATAGTTAAGAAAAGGTTTAGCAATGCACTACTGCTTTGCAATCCTTTTTTTTTTTTCTTTCCTCCCCCAAACCAAAATGAAAAGGATTTCTCAGTGATGAGCTAAGAAAGTTTTATTTCAGTCCTAATGCATACGCCAAGCATGTGTTTTTAAACAGTTGCTTGAAAGTCTGTCATAATACAGCAGACCTAGGAGAAGTGAGTTCTACAGAAATCCTTTAAATACTACTATTTCTTGTTTAGGTAACACAAAATGCAGTTTTTAACAAGTTTTCCTAGATTCTCTTGCAGAAAATACAACAAAAGACCACAGCATACTAAAAACAACACTCACTGAACAATTCAAAACAAGTACACAGATTTGGTAATGTATTTATACAAAACAATTCCATGGTAAGTTGTTATCTGTAAATTTGCAAGCTTCTGTTCCTTCCCCTCATTCTGACAGCTCTGCCAAGCCATAAAGCTGCTATTTTTGCAGCTGTATTTTAATTTCTACTTCTTATTATAACCATGTTAAGATATGATTTTGCAAATTTCACACTTTCAAGTTAACTTCTGTTAAACATTTCACACATTTGTTCTCCAAGCTCTACTGACAGACTACTGTCTTAGGCTGCTATTGCAACAAAAGCGGTCTGTTTAAATTCTGTGAGCAGCAGCTAACCTCATTCAGCAAGAATTGTGGAAGTAATTCACTGTTGCTGCCCCTGGTGAATTGATCTGGTGGCTAAATACCTCCAGGGCAATGTCAGTTGCAGAAACATTTTAGAAGAAGAAAGGCAATAACTGTATTTGGTAATAATTTTGGTCAGTTTGGTGTTCTAGTTATCTAAGCTCTCTGATAGGTCAAAAGAATCTCAGTTTTTAAGCAAAGCCTTACATAAGAATAGGGTTTGTAGCTTTGACATGTAAGTAACACCTACTTTGTAGAACACTCTGCTGTGCGGAGCTGCGGATTCCCAAGCAATGGTCAAGCCAGCAGTAAGTCCAGCCAGTAATGAAAAGTCAATGACCAGCCCTACACAACATCTCTTTAGGCCAGTTGGAATCAGAATTTCAGTATATGTAAGAGTGTCAAATGACAACATAACTCAAGAGCTGACTGTGGCAGGGAACAGTATAGCAGAGACACTTAAATTTGTACTTCTAAATCACTTGACAGGATTTCCTAAAAATCCACTATCAATGTGAGGGATTTGTTGGTAACAGAATGCTTCATGAGTATAAGCAATACTATCCTCTTCAAAGGAGCTTTCAGTATATGACACATACAAAACCAGCATGTAGTAGCATCTCAGGCTAGATGCTTCCACAGTTGGAAACACCTATGAATTCATTCTATTGATTTTAACAAAACATAACATGATTAGCTGCTTGTTTGGATTTAAAAAAAAAAAAAAAAAGTGGCAAAAAAACCCCCCCTTTTTGTGGCAATGGTGCAAACTAGTCTTTCCAGACCATTCTTTTGCCTAGAAGTGGCAGAAACCAAAGCAGCAAAGCTTCTGTCTCTCTCCCTAGACTACTCATTTGAGCTGCTGATAGATTGCTTTGCCTTAGGTCAGTCGTTGACTCTGCCTTCTATTGTAATTTGTATCCCACACCCCTCTTTTGGTGCAAAACAATCCATTATTTCTGCTTTTTGTTGGGTCCATCTTCTGTCTCAGTCCCTATTAACTCAAAGCAAATCCAGAAACAAACGGACTACATGCTTGACTGGTTCAATGTGACTTTACTGCAGTACAGAGCAAAATTTCCACTGCAGCACTGAATAGCATTGTTAGATCAGCAGTATGAGTGATGGAAGGTCACAGCAGAGGGTGAATCTTGGGAGAGAGGGAGAAATGGATTATCAGCACCTGATGCCAAGTTGAATAATCTCAAGAGTAATAACAGTCACATGGTTTCTACACTCCATCGCTTGGTCAGGTAGTAGCTAGAATTACTAACATACAAAAGAATCAGGACTGAAAAGCCAAAAATGTGTTACGGTGATGTTCTAAAAAGGGCATCTCTGAAATGAATCAGTCATACAGAAACCACTGTGATTTTTCAGAAAGAAATGTTTTGTACAAGCAGAGCAAAAAACCCAACTACCAAAGGGGTTTTAAAAACAAGCGATGTAATGTCCCTTTTGAAAACAGTTTTAAATTACAATAATTAATAAACCAGCCAGTTAGAATAGTCAAATTAATGCTTATTCAATACAGTTTTCTATTTATACCCTGAAAAGGTACTTTGAATGGTAACTTGAACTCTATAATTAATAAAAAATCTGGTTTCTCAGTTATTCATATATAATATAATCTGCATCTGTTTTTGTAATACAGTATTGGAACTTTAAGTATAAATTCCTTTGAACCTTTCCAAAATTTATTTGTTCTAATTTCTTAATATTTTTACACCCACCATCCCCAAGTCCCTACGACAAACTATCCCAGATTTTTTTTTTCCAAAATACAACCCGACTTTAAATGTACCCCTGAACAGTGCATTCTAGTGTATGCGGTTTTATCTTTTATTTATTCCTCTGTACTTCAGAGTGATGGCTTACAACTACTTAGTTCCAGCAACTGAACACAAGTGACAGGAGTAACAGCAACACAACTCTGAGCAGCAGAAGCAGTAGGTCCAGTTAGCATCTGTCAACAAAAGGGCTGGCTTTGCAGTGCCCTACTCCACTGTGACCTGGCCTGTGCACCACCAGTAGTGCATGCACACAAAAAGAGAAGTCCTGTTTTATGGCAGATATTCACTCTACATATAAAGCCAAATCCTAATACTTACAAACTAAAACTACTTCATCAGAGCTAAACAGAGTACCATCATCTTGTTTTTTTCAACTATCTATATATCAAATGATCATAATTCTATTCCATTTGTAGGCTTTTGATCTAGGTACTCTGAGACTACTGGGATTTCTGTTATAATGTTGAATGGCTCTGCAGGCCAGAGGCCATATGTCGATTATGCCTACACGGGCATAACCTAACACAACAAGGCTGTCTTTGAGTCTAACACAAAGAACATACACTCCAGCTCTCACAATCAATAACTAACAAAACTGATGAGAAACTATTATTATGAATTTGTTTTAGACTTTGCATGGAAGCTTCTTTATGAACTTCCTGTTTAACTTACGTTCTCCTGCTATCAAAGCCACTACAGTTCAGTAATTCAATAGTTAACCTATATTTAATTGAATTATGCCTGTTTGTTTAAATAAGCTGTGTCATATAAAACCTTATGAGCAACAACAGAATCCATACATTTACTTCAAGGTGGAGCTTAACAGCAGTAAAAGTCATCAGGACTTGCTTTATAAAAGAGCTATCCAAAGGAAAAGAATTCCATACAATGTATACATATACATATAATAGAAACTTAGCTTCTTGAGCAGAGAGAGCCCTGAGAGAGGCATGGCTTTCTTGGCTCAGAATATTTGTTCCCAGACAAAAGCTTGGTGCAGTTATAGTTAGGATTATAAATCAATCTATCTTACAGTGAAAGAAATTTAAAGTACATAGAAAAATAAGAAGCAGAGAAAGCAGAAATCTAAGTTAAGAGAAAATATAAAATGCCTATAAAGTGTAAGAATTGAAAAAAATACAGCCCATGCCCCACACATTCTCTAAACCGTTGCAGAAGATACATCAGTGCTACAGGTCACCAACATGTACTGGAAAGTCAGGCAGAAGGTGCTCCTCTAATTTGCAAATACTTTTCCTTTCAGAATAAACCCTCATCCTTCTCCTTCATTTCCACCAAGACAGGTCTCAAGATTCATGCAAAGTATAAAATGCATCAAACTATCGTAAAAACTATTTACAAGCTATACATCTATTAAAGCCACGAGTCATCCTGACATAATGAATTCTGCAGTCCTATTTACATCTGGGATTTAGGCCTGGTTCCCATGTGTGCAGTGAAGGGATCTGGGCTTCAGAAGGATTCTTTGCTTGCGGCAGTTACAGTTTGGGTGGTATGTTACGTACAGCTGAATGATTACAGGACATGATTGCACAAGCCTGCACACACAAAGCCATTTATAAGTGTTAAAATGAAGTGCTAGATTTGTCTGTGTTAGAACACGGTTACCCTAAGCAATACTTAATTTTGCTGCACAAAGTAAACTCCTCAATGTATAGATTAGCTTAACCGCAGAGTTGCATTTATGTCGCAAGTTACAACACACTTTAACATGTAAGCTTGTAAATTATTATTTTTCCAAAAAACATAATCCGACTTGAACCTTTTAGAACCACAGGACATGACAAACACTTAAGGACAGAGAAGAGTCTAGGAGTCCAAATGCCCATTATCAAAAGTAAGTTCTGCTCCATTGCACTTAAATTACTTTTGACAATGTGAGCTAGTTTTTTAATTTTACCCTAGGTGAATTAAAAAACAAGTAAACTACACGGTAACAGAGTCTATATTTATGGAAATGAATAAATTGCATAGACTTCCTAACAGTCACACAGCACACTTACCCATTCCCTTTTAACCTCCATTAGGAAAGCAATGATTTAAAGCAAGGCAGAATTATAACACATTTCACGAAAGTGTCTTATATATATATTAACTTTTCTAAGAGTAGCCCATTTAAACAATTACTACAGAGCAGGAGATAAATCTCACAGGAATCAATCATCAGGTTTAATTATTGTCAAAAGTAAGTTAAATAAAGAAAATTGAGGGTAGTTACCCTACTTTTGTAGAGTAAGTTAAAATAAAGTCCAGAAGTATGATACAGAAAGGCTCAGATTACCTCAAAGTCTCTATTTAAAACATGTGAAGTGCTCCTTAAAATCATACATTTCTGGCAAAAGTTATTTTCCTGCAAGTCTACCTAAAAGTGTTTGCTCTTCCTCAAGGAAAATAACAGTTTACTTATATGCCTAGGCTACAATCTATTTCCCAAGAAAGCAAGACAAGACAGCACTTTTCAATAGCCTGAGGAGATCCATGTACCTGTATCCTCTCTCATTTTACAGCTGACTGACGAATACTATTTCTTGATGCAGAATAACACATTGCGCTGTTAGTCAGAACGGCATTGGGTCTCTTCATGAGTCATTCAGCAGTTCTACTAATTGAGAATTCACCTTTTATTTTCCAAAAGCAGATTCTCATGTCACAAACACTTCAGTGTGACACAGCTGATTTAAATTAAAATAAACAAAAAAAAACCCAAAAGGCTAAGAGATGAAGGTCCATCTCCCCAAAATACATGTTTTTAAAAAAATAATTACCATTACAACTTGTGAGAGTCTACAAAGGGTATTCTTTCCAAAATCCGTTCTTACTGAACTGTGCCAAAATGCAATAGCACTTAAAATCTATTTTGTTGGGTAGAACACTTGCCCACAGTGAACAAGGTATTATTTAATAACTACACTAGGAATTTTCATTATGAACAGACATATGCATGTTAAGATCATACTAGCAATTTATTAATATTAATATACATGTTTAATAACTGCAGTAATTAACAACAGAACTATAAACTTAGAGATAATTAGAGACAAAAGCAGAATATTGCTTTAGAGTTTAACTAGACGGTTACAGGCTGACCATGTCCCCGTATCTCCTCATCTACTTTAAAAAAAGGAAATTATTCTGTACCAATACACCTGCAACTAAATTTTTAAGTTTTTAAGTTTCCGTTTTTAGAAATAAGATCTTATCTACTGTATAACTTCTTTAAAGTAGATGTGAAAGTATCTCACAAAGTATCTACAAAGAAGTAGATTGAAAAAAAACAGAGTAAGTTATCATACAAACAATTCCAAGTCACAATTATATGAGATCATAGGCCAGGTTGGATGGGGCCTTGAGCAACCTGGTCCAGTGGAAGGTGTCCCTGCCATGATCTTTGAGGTCCCTTCCAACCCAAACCATTCTATGATTCTATGATTATGTCAAAAACTGTCACCAAAAAGTCATATAAAAATTTTCCAGTATTACTGAAGAAGTATCACCACCATACAAAAATTCTGTTAATGTTCATGGGATCATGACAGAAGTGCAGCCATCTTGTAGTTTAGTGCAATTGTTTCACATAGTATTACACCGGACATCACATTCTCTTAATAAAGGCAATTTTCCAAATTAAAATTTTTACACTGCTCTTGTACCATTCTTATAAGAAGGTAAATATCTTATCAGAAACATGCTTCATCTCCCAAAGCCAGTTTTTTATTCCACACATAATAGCCACTCTCCCTATAGAAAATAACAGTACCTTTATTCCCTAGGTACCTTGGAAGAGAAGCCTCTCACTTGACATAAACTTTTGTAGAACTTTTTAAAACACGTTGACAGACACACTGGGCTTTGCATACTAAAACTGATATGATCTACTTGTAGATTATGTTTAAACTTTACACTTAACTGTTAGAAACTATCCATTATTATAATAGGGTTACTATGTCATATCACATCATTTTGGTATTCACTGAAGTATTTTACTCAAGCCTGTAAAAAATCTTGCCAAGTGCAAAAGCTTAAGTAATTTTTTCAGGTAGTATCACAACCCCTTCTTACCATGACTATGTCGCCAGGCTGAATAGTTATTTCATCGTGGCTTCTTGATTCAAAAGGATATAGTGCTCTGTAATACACTATTTTTACATCCTCCTGAGCAGAAATGGTTAGAGGAGCTTTTTCTGAGCAAAAAAAAAACAACACACAGATACAAAGGGGAGAAAAAAAATAATCAAAACACACTATATTTAAATATTTGAAAAAATGAGGTGAAATTGGAGACAAAAATTAACAAACCTTGAATTATCTATAGGAAGTATATAATCCCCTTTTACAAAGGGGGAAATATGAAAACGAATTATTTAAAATATGATTTTCTTACTATTTTTTAAACATTAGGTAAAATATTACCATATTTTAACTTTTGTGAAATATACAACTGTTTTCATAGAAAGTATCATGTACTTATGCTGCAACATCTACGAACTATCAACTCTGCTAAACACCATACTTTTCAGATGAATACTGAAGCCTAAAAGAACAACTTTTTGGAGCCTAGAGCTCAATCCATACATGATTTACTTTAATAAGACTGGAAAGCCAATCCTGAAACATAACAGTCTTCTGTATCAAATGGGAAGACAAAACAGAAAAGAATTGTTCGAGAGACATATGCAACAGCACTTCTTGACTTTTTACTCTACCTGCATTTGACCAAGGAGCCTGGACAGCTGGCTTGTTTGAATCTTGATGTGGTTGGAAAAGCTTACTCAGTTTCTCTTGCATTTCCTGTTTCCCCTTATCCTCACTTTCCTTCTTCTTGGTTATTTCTTCCCTTTTTTGCTTTTCATCTTCCTGGATTTTTTTTTGCCACTGAAGTTCTTCTTCTGATTGCACTCGATCAAGCCGCTGTTTATCCCGTTCCTGGATTCGTCTGTTGGGATAATTAAGGTGTTTTTTTAAGCCAGTCAAACAAAAGAGCATGAAAGTTCATTATCCTGGTGTGTGATCTGCAGCTTAACGTGTCCTCTTCGTGGCTTTTTGCACACCCTGTAAGAGCTGTTAAATTTTAATGTTGGTGAGTTATCAACCACTCCACACCATCTTCTTACCAATGACCCCTAGAGTGCAAAGGAAAAATATTCAGAAAAGATTTGCTATGACTCCGTATGTATTCATAAAGAGGGAGCTGTAACTCTCAGACAAGCGACAGAACACTGTTTCATGTAGCCTACTACTAAGTGCAGGCCTCCATGACCTTCAGTTGCTTTGTCTTTGCATTTAAAAAACTACCTTTAATATATTTATTTTAACTCACATATCAATCAATATCACCTTTACAGTATGATTCTGCAGAACTCTAAAAGAGGTACGAGGTACAGAGAAACCTAAGCATGCAGAAGTGATAATCTAGTTACATTTTAGAGCTGAATATAAGATGGGAAAAACCACTATTTTTTCTTGTGAATTCTTCAGATATTTGTAAATGCTAAACTTTACCTTCTTCATTAAGACTGTGATTTCTTCTCTATAATGACATGAAAATAAATATATTTGCCTGTATTTTTCTCATTATTGTGTGACTTCACAACTATCTTAGAACAGTCTCTTACTCAATTTACAATGCTCTAAAAATTATAAGCTTGATAACATTCGGTATCTTACACTTTCAGTCCCACCTCTTCAACTCAACAACATTTGAGTCTCAGCATGGGGATTCAACAATATTTGTGTGTTCTCTTTTCTTAGTTTTCCATGGGATTCATAAACCCAGTTGCTTTAAGCCATATGGAGAAAGAAGGAAAAAAAAAAATCTCCCTTCACTGAAGAAACAATACTCCCTGGCATCCAAGAACTCAGACATAAGCCCTTCAGTTCCACATAACTGTAAGGCTGCTTTTGAAAATCTCTTCCCAAGTAGTATAATTTCAGAAATCTGAGTATCTCATTGTTTCAGCATTGCAAGTGACCATCTTTATTTGCCCCACCATTCCTTCTATTTGATGTAGGCCTGTAGATATCAGCTACAGTTATCAGCAGACATTTTCAGTAATCAATTCTTACCATAAAGTTCTTCCTGAAACTCAATCAGCAGCAAATTATGTACTTCAATTTTTATCTGCTCAGCACTGACTTCAGCTCTAAAATGTGGGAAGAACTCAGGAATACCGATCAAAAAAATTGGTTCTGCTAATTTTCTCAAAGTCATAAACATCTCTAGCTAAGACTCAAAATAGCCAAATCAGAAAAAAAGCAGTAAACAGAAAATATGGCAGTCCTGATCCTCCTGTTGAGGGGCCAGGAGTAAAAATATCTGCAGGTTTCATATAGCACTTTTGCAGAGTTATTTAGAAAACTTCCCATTCCCACTGCGAAAGCTCACAAGTCCTTCCCCTCTGACAGAGGACAACAGAAGAAAAGAATAAATATTCTCTGCTAAAAACAATTTGCGCCCGTAACGATAACTCTAAAAGGATGTAACAGATGCACAGTGCACTTTATTTTGTTCCATGACCTATTCCACTTCTATTCTTTCTTCCTACTTACAAGATTAGTGACAAACGCATGGCAACAAGATGGTCATTACAGACTTGGCCTACTATATAGAATGTATTTTATCCAAGGTCAACATGAATTCCTGGACAAAAACTCTGTGAAGAAAATAATTAATTCCTTAAGGGGAAAAATCCACTTTCCAGACAGGAGGTTGGCACCAGAGGGGGAAAATCTGGTATCTATCAATATAAGTTTTGAGTTGACAAGATATTTTCTGAGAGGTGTCAAGGTACCCAGTATCTGTTTAAGATGGCAGCTACTAACTTACATGTTCAAAAAAATCTTCGACTCGCAATGAAATTGCTGATACTATTTCAATATTCCACATCAGTATACCATGCGTAGAGGCTAGGACACCAGTGTGCAGGATACAACCACCTCCTCCTTTATGAAATACTGCCACAATTTTCTGCCTTCAATGTAAAGTCACCTAACAAGTGAATAAATTCACTGAGAACCTCCTGTTTTCATCCTCCGTATGTTCATTTGCAAAACATTCAGAGCCAATTACTCAGCAGTTTTGCTCCTACACTGACGCTGCACCACACGGGCATGCCAAGCTCAATTTTCTTTTGAGTTGAGTGGTGCCTTACCTGGTGAGTTCAGTCAGATGGGCTTTAAAAGGGAAATTGAGTTTTTAATTATGTTTCTAGCAGAATGATTAGTCTTCCCATGCTTATAAACCAAGTATGCAACAACTGCTGGAGTGAGAAGAGCAGATGACAATGTTATCTTGGAGGTGGAGTGGGGTATGTGTGATTTCTTTTTTTTCTGTCATTGAAGCTGCAGAATTTTCTACTCTGATTGTTATGGAAGCTAATACCATGAATTGAAGACAAGGAAGGGAGTAAGAAGAGAGACAAAGAATCTAGAGAAACACAAGCCTAGGTGTGAGCACCACAGTTTCAGGTCAGGAACAGAAAACTTGACATTCTGCTCTATTCATTACTTCAAGACTCCTGATGTGTTAATTATTGTGGAATATGACCTCCAGTCTGGGATTTACCTCTATTTGCTTTAACTCTTTTCTTTTCTTTGTTCTCTCACCAGCTGCATTATACCACTCAAGCAGTTCTTATCCCAAACACCAAGAGTAAGCTCTATTCATTTCACTCAAATGTAGGGTTCTTTTTCCGCCTCTGAACTGTTCATTACTCACACAATCATATAAATCCAAGTTTTCCATGGCAGACGATTTTCTCTTTTTAAAACCCACTTTTTAAATTTCCATTTTTCTGGATGGAAGTGCAGTATTTTCTTTAACATTCTAAAATAGAATATTTTTTGTGTTCCTATG
>VZZY01015772.1:139-53879 GCA_013400335.1 Eurystomus gularis
ATGGAGAGTGGCTTGGTAAGTTCCTCCGCCAGCTCCCTCAGCACTCTTGGGTAGATCCCATCCATAGACTTGTGCATGCCCAATTGGTATAGCAGATCATTGACTACCACTTCCTGGATTATGAGGGGATTCTTCCGGTCTCCATCCCTGTCTTCAAACTCAGGAGGCTGAGTAGCCAGAGGAGAACTGCTCTGGCTATTAAAGATGGAGGCAAAGGTGGCATTAAGTACCTCAGCCTTATCCTCAGTGACAATGTTCCCCCTCTCATCCAGTAAAGGACGGAGATTCTCTCTGACTTTTTTTTCTTAATTATCTCTTGCCACAGCGGCCAGACTGACTTCTAGCTGAGCTTTTGCCTTTCTCATGTTCTTTCTACATGACCTAACCAAATCCCTGTATTCTTCTTGATTAGCCTGCCCCTTCTTCCAGAGGTGGTAGACTCTTCTCTTTCTCCTAAGTCCCAGCAAAAGCTCCCTGTTCAGCCAGGTCAGTCTTTTTCCCCACCAGTTTGTCTTGAGGCACATGGGGACAGTCTGCTCCTGTGCCTTTAAGACTTCCTTCTTCAACAATGTCCAGCCTTCCTGGGCCCCTTTTCCTTCTAGGACCATCTCCCAAGGAACTTTCTCAACCAGCGTCCTAAACAGGCCTTGACTTAAACACTCCCTTGACTTCATCACTCCTTTTCAGCAGATATGGAAGTGCATGCTCAAATTTAAGCACCTGCTGACACATGCCTGAGAGCAGTGGGAACTCTGTGTGTATCCGTGGACTTACCTGAAATCAGGGCACATCCTTTTGCCCTCACCCTCTTAGTATCTTCTGCAGATTCAGACTCTGAGGCCCCTGGAATTAATACAGTCTTGGATTCATTTTTTAAATACATCTATATTCAAAACCCATAGGCAAGACTTTTTCAAGATCAAATGCTTTTGGTATTCCACAAAATACAGCTCTCCCATCCCATGTGACATGCAAATAGGCTCATGAATTGAGTAATTCTCCTCAGCTAACTGGGATCATATTTACTTAACTGATGCGAACAGACAAAGGAAAATATACCACTTGCTCAATGCGTGCAAAATTTATGGTATGTAGCTAACATAAGGTGTTTAACAATTTCATCCAAGTTTCAATCTAGGATAAAACAAATATGTGAACATAATCTCAAGCCATATTATAGCAGTTGCATGCAGTAAGTGATTTAAAGTTTTAAGTCATCATTAAATACACACTGTACACATACAGGTTTTTCTTTTTAAATAATAATATGCAAAACTTCCAGAGTCATTAACAATTTAATAAGCTGTTTAAACAAGAGAACTCTTTGAAATGCTTGATCCGTGCCTGCGCCTTCTAAGCATCATGCAATAACGTATCATTTTCACAAATCACTTGTCAGTTGGACCAAGAAAAAAACCAAACCCCTGTTCTGCAATTACCTCCGTTATGAGAAGTCTTTGTATAAACTTTGTCAATGGGCACAGGAAGTGTATGGAATCAGATCAGATATATTTTTACAGAGCACATGATTCTGTGGTTTCCATTGAAAAAATGTTAATTGCACTTACCTATGTCTTATGTCCAAGGAAAGATTATTCTACTGCCAGATTGTAAGGCTGCAGTATCTACCTTTTATTTGCAATAATAACCTAAACAGTCAACAGCAATAATGACCAAGTAGAACATACCAGACTTGACAGCATAAAGTCAACTACAGGCCACTGTTCATGCTACTTTATGTTTTCAAAAGGTCATCATATATCTTCACCTCCAATTGGGGAAGTTATTTACCTAGACACTCACCAGTTTCACCTCCAACTTAGGCTCAATTTTTTGCTAAAAGAAGGTGAATTAGTAATGAGGTTGACCTTTAGCATTGCAGAGCCATTTCAGCTCTCCCCTACTTGAGCTGGAGTTAGGGTAACATGGCACAAATTTGCTATACACGTGTCCTGGGTAAAGGACACATGGGCAGAACTTGTGAAACATGTTTTCATCTGGCACACCAAGGTGAAACCACACATGGGCAGCTCAGGGCTCTACTTTCCTTGCTTGGGTATTGTGCAAGGAACAGAGGTATGGAAGATTATCTCTCTAACTCCTGCCTAAACTGAGTAATGATTTGTCCCATAATATTAAATATGTGATGAATGCACCTGATGGCAGTCCATTAAATGGACTATCACACTTAGAGACTTGGTTTAGTGGTGGACTTGGCAGTGCGGGGTTAACAGTTGGACTCGATGATTTTAAAGGTCTTTTCCAACTCAAATGACTCTATGATTTTGATTCTATAGACATGAAGGATCCACCAATGACCTGCAGCAAAGACTTCTGGGTATCAGCTTTCTCCTTGTTGCCTTCCCACAGTAACCCACAGCCAGGTAACACAGCCGGTGACCTCTACTCAGTGAAAACTCCTACTGCAAGTAACGGCAGTTTGAGTGAATATTGTGACTAAAGACATATGCAGAGCTATAATTTGACACTCTGCTCTAGCTGGTATCAAGGCATAGCCACCATGTAAAACCAAAGCACTGAGATGTCCAGCTGCAGCTCTGAGATTGTGAGCTTGGGAGGAGAGCAGCACTGGGGAAATTTGATCAACACCATAACTAGCTCCATCTGCTTTTATTACCCAGTATAACCACCCAAGGAGTTTGCTCTCTAGCCCTCCCCCACTTCTACAGATAACCATTTTATAGCTTTCCATTATGGCACATAGGATTTAGTCAATAGAGGGAAAGTCTTACTGCATTTGGAAGTGTAACACCAATCTCCAAGTGCTTCTTATGAAGCCAGCTGACAAGTAGCCATTACTGGTTTACACTGAGACTTGAATTCTGGTTTTATTGCATTTTTAATTCATCACTGACATATGTTAAGGAGAAACAGAATTAATCTAAAATTTGACCCCACAGATTTCAGTATCCAGCTCCCACTGTGGTAGGTGAAACATCCTATGGAAATCTCTGAGAAGAGTGCAGTGACTAACCTCATCCAGATTCCTGGACTTCAATGCGCACACATTGTGACTGCACTCACAACTTAATAATTCAGTCTAGCTTCTATTTTCTGCAATAATTTATAAAACATTGGTTTATAAGCATAAAGTTTAGCTATTTTTAACTTCAGGGGCAACAACACTGCTTGTCAAGACTTGCTGGTCTCTACATACCCACACTAGCATCTCACGGCGCTGAAGCCTTACATCTTGTTCCCACAGTCACATTGCTCTGTTGTATTTTCCTGAGGTATAAGAATGCAACACAATTGACCTGTCACAGTAAAGAAAGTGGAAAGAAAAAGCAGGTTAAAGAAGAACCTTCATGTCTCCAAGTCAGTACCTTTGAAAGCATGCTGCCTGCAGTTCAGGATGGATTCGTGTGGTGGCTTTGACGTTTTGTGAACACCCCCAATCATGCATTGTGAATTATTTTGTTCATTTCACATCCCAGATCCTACACCTTTTCAAACATCAAAAGCGTGCGCTACTACTGCATATAAACTTGAAATAATAGGGCTCTGAACCTTCATTACCTGCTATTTAAATTGCAGAATTACTACAGAATTGAAAAGCTTTAGAGACCAAAATGTTCAGTCTTAACTAGGACAGCCATCCAAAACAGGGCAGCGTTGGCCAGCAGTTAGTGGAACAAGGGAAAGAAGTAATTGTAATAGAGATATAGAAGCTAATATGGTTAATTCTGTTGTCACCTATGAACAATGGTGGTAACAGGACATGTAAGACTGACATGATAAGTAAACAAGCTGGGAACAGAAACTGGCTAGATGGCAACGTGAGGACTTCCACCAATGGAATAAGCAACCTTGCAGCAGGCAGGTTTCCGGAACCATACACCAACATACGCATCAGAAACACTACTGAGGCCACAAACATTTTAATCCTATTCTCCTTAAGTTTTTGGTCCTGGAAAAAATGAGAGCTGGAGCCCAACACTGATTTCAGACAAAGCTAATATTTCTAATTATACGATCCTATTGTACTATTTGACATGTGGAATCATGAAACGCATTCTCTCCTGCAGGTCTCAATAAGCATATTCTAGACTCGGTAGTAAATGACCATAATGTCAGTGGGTGAACTGCACAGCTACCAGGTGAAGAATCTATAGCATATGAAAGTGAAATAGATTGCCTGTCATTAGAGCCTCCAGCATTTTTCCACAAGGATCAACTTGATTCAAAGCACTGCTAAAAAAAGGGTGCCTTAATGAAGCTAGAGTCTTAGTTGGGCTGTAAGAAATTATATCTTCTGTTTTTCAGATGCTTTGGAAGGATGTCTGAAGAAAGTGTGATGCTTAATAGAGATGTTTGTTCTTCATTAACATGTTTTGTTCTAATTTCATTGTAGTTGATTTACAGTGTCTCTGGGCATTATGAACCAGTTTTTCACTACGCCGTGTGCCACAATCTCTCATTAATACCAATGAGGTTGATGTAAGCCTCAAGAGCAACTCAGCATTGAGCGGGATTAGGACAACTTGACAAAATGAGCAATGAAAAAGCCTTTCAAAAAAGACCTGTATCACTTAGGACTGCAGCTGCATGTTACATACTGTTTGTATACCTTGCTGAATCTTAACCACAAACTTCATTAAATATGATTCACTACAGAGGAAGTTGAGTGCACATCTTACCTGCATACATTATAATTCTGAGGCCAGCTGAGGATGTACATTTCCTGAAGAAGTAAGGGAGATAACTCCAGCTGGGTTGGGAAGGTAAAGCAAAATCAAGTGAGACAAAAGCAAAGTACTGCATCTCTAATGCAGTAACATCCACTGAACAGATTGAAATAGGGTAGAAAAACAAATGGAAGTCTGAAAGCACAGTGTGGAGCTATGGATCCAGGCCGTTATATAAGAGTTATATCATACAAAGAAAATAAAACATCATTTGACTTAAATTACTCACCATGCCATCCATTACAGTGGTGTTGCCAGACAAGACTTAGGACAGATTTAGTCCCATGCAAGTTGTCTTCCAAATGTGAGTTCATAAATTATGAGATTCTGTCCCCATTTGAACACTCAGGTGGCACTGAAATGGATATTTGTGCCTCATAGTATCACACTTCCTTCAGCATGCAGAAATGGGAATCCTCAGGCACCCACATTTACAAATTAAGCAAACATTATTCTGTAACAAATGACTACATACATGGAAATTATTTTATAGCAATCTGAAAAAAAGCCTACAGGGGCTCTACAGATCTATTGCAAAACAAAAACGACATTAAACCACAAAACAATGAGAAAAAATAAAATCATTTCCCGTATGCTCAACGTGCGAAAGGGATATACAGCCCTTTAGGTGGCAATAGTAATAAAGAAAAGTCATCTGGGTCAAATGGCATATTTCTATTTATTATTAGCATTATTTAAACTAGACTTCAGGTACACATAGTGCTCTAAAACCAAATAAAAATCAGACAGATTCCTTCCCTGGAAAACATACAGTCTGAAGTAGGAGAATCAATGCGTAATAACTTCTAAGTTTTTGCAGTGAAGAAAAAGGTCACAACAAAAAACACATTTTGGCTATGAAGTGAAAAGCTAATTTAATTTTTTTTTTCATTTTGCTACATAGCAAGAGCAGTCTGGGTTCCGATGGGCTTCTCCACCAACATAGCTGAAAGCTACAGACAGGAATATCTCTAATTCTACCAAGCAAACATAAAACAAAAAGAACCCCTATAAAACGAGAAACTGTAGATCTCATTTGCTGGGTGCCAACAGAGCACTAAAGGTATTTCAGAGGAGCCCACGTGGAGCAAGCCAGAGTTTCAAAGGTAAGACAAGTCTCAGATGACCCCCTATCACTGAATTAACACAGTGTATTTTATTAACCATATGTCAGTTATAGCTACAAAAAGGTTCAAATCGTGCCTGGGTTTTTCCTCAGGTTATTGGCAGGCTCATACCTGTCAATGAGACCTTCCAGGCTCGTGCTTTCAGGGACTTTCTAAACAAACTTTGAGGCTGCTCCTCATCACAAGCCCAGTGGGAACACCAAGAGTGCAGCCTCCCATCCCTGGTGCATGCTCTGAAGAGCCCTTGTGCTCAAAGGGATGACAGCGGGGCTCAGATCCTCTTTAATGTGGGAGCACCAGATGACAGCAGTGAGTTTGGAGGGCTGGAGGCCTCTGCATGTGTCATGTGTTGAAACTAGAAAAGTATATGCCAGGGCACTTAACAGCTCAACTATCAGATAAGGCTTCGTTGAGTGAGCCTGAGAAAACAAAACCAGTTTTCTTGCCTGTGTTGCAAGCAGAAGAACAATGAACTCTTAAAAAAAAAAAAACTGAGCTAAAAAAACATGCAAAAGAAAATCTCCGACTGCCATGGGAAATATCAGATGCCCTCCAAATATACAAGAACTAATTTATGATGCTCCAGGGCACAGCAAGATGTAAAGGAAATACAGAATGAAGTGTTACAGCTTTACTGTACGAAACAAGGGACGTGGACTGCTAGGGAGAAAGTATGGTGGAATTACAAACACAGAATACCTTTCCAGATCTGTGTGACATATATAAATAATACAAAGGTGCACACATATGGATAAATACGTAAGACCAAAAATGTCACACTAAAACATTCCTCTTCAGTTATGCATCTTTTTTTTCTCAATATTTTTCCAACCACAAATCCTGACAGTACCTTCTAGGTGAAATAAGATATTCTAATCATCAAATTTACAGGGCCAAACAAGCTTGAAAATAAACTTCATAGCGTAAGGCACCGGCAGTTAATGGTTTTTCCTTGATGACAAAGAGAATGGATACAGATAGAGAGACAGCATTTAATTGAGCACCACAGTTCATAGAAACATCCACAGAACAGCTGAATGCAATCACTCATGTTCCCACCTCAAATCAAAAACTCTTTTTTCCCCCCCCATAGGTTTGTTTGGGAGTATTCTTAGTATGATTAAGAAAATTCACTTCTCTCTTTCACTAGCTTTGCTAGAGCTGAATGAAACGACACCAAGGAAGGAATTTTGCCTCGGGTTATTTTATGCAGCCTTTTTGGATGCTACGGGCAAAAATACAAGCAGACCTCTGAGGAATTTGCGATAAAGCTCGCTTCCGCAGTTCAGGAAATGTGGAACATTCACCTAATGAGAGGTATGTCCAATTGCTAAAAGTTGGACCATCAGCCCAAAACGTGCACGGACACTTGGCAAGTGAATGGGCAAGACTAACAGCTCTGTTGAGATCCCTCTTCTGATCATAGCAACTCTGAGACACTCAGATTGAAGTCTACCTTCCTCAGCAATTTTTATACATAGCAAGTTACTAAGAGACTCCTTCCATTAGTAGCAGCCACTATTCCAGTTTTCACTTGGGTCCACAGCTACAGCTGCCAAAGTGAACTTTGATTTTCCCCTCAAGCCTGCACAGCCCCAGATGTAACACAGACTCCTCAGGCAGACGCTGTAAATCAGCGTGGTTCCCTTCATGTCCCGCTCCACTGACTTACACCAGTAAAGGAGCTCATCCCCTGTACCTGTTTTTCCTACCACCTTGGCATTAAAACACAATGCACAAAGAAATAATTTACATTTACAGAACCGCAATACATAAAAAATAATTAAAACATTAAATCTTTCCAAAGAAATGTGATGCACACAATTAAACTCAGCGTTTAGTGTAGGGGAAAAAAAGAATCCCCTCAGACTAACCTGATTAATACAGAGAAGACCGGCTTTCACGTCTGATTTTTATGATATCATCATACTTTTGTATGATCCTCTCCCCAGCAGTCCACACTACTGAAAACGTTACCTCCAGCCATGCTTATGGGTGCTGATTTTATTTCTCTCAGTAATTTCTTTAGTGTCGTGTGACCGGTATTTCAGCTCAGATTTACACAACACTTCTCCTATTTCCCCCATGCAAGTGTACTTCTCTGAATTGGATTTCTGAATATAATGCAAGAACATTTTGCTCACAAAAAAGCTTGTTTATTAGCAACATAAAACTGTCAGCTGTTTATGCCCCCACTTGTAAATACCAGGCCACATTAACATAAACTTGCCAAGTGGAGGGCGGGGAAAGAGTGGGCTATTTCCTTGCGATCTTTCAACAGGAGACCAACAGAATAAATAAAAATCAAGCACGGAGGGAAGAGTTCTTGTAATTCACCCCTGGCTCCAACGAGGAGACACATGGCCTGGAGGACACAAATGTGCACAGCCGTGGCCCGAGTCCCCTTATTTACTGCCTTGAGTTCCAGCCACGTTTGCCAGCTTGACTTTACAGGAGAATGCGTTGGCTCATCTTGTGAAAATATATTGTCAGGCTATATATTTTAAATGCTGTCTACCCTCCTTGTAAGAGTCACGACCTAATCAATCGTTTATGTTATAACCAGGTGTAAGTCATAAAGGGGCTGTTATTACAAAATTTTATAGAGTGAGGCGCTTAGATACTCGTGCAGGAGAGAGGTATACGAACAGTCCGCTGCGCCCTCATGTTTTCAGGTACCAGTACGTCAAGATTTCTACCTACTGGTCAATTTTAAGTATTTTCAGTTACTCTCAACCCACTGGTTTCAAATTCTAGAATTACATCTGCTGCTGGTTTATAAAAGCAAGATTCTCCAGCCACAGAAAGGTTCAAGTAAGAGTCACCAAGATGTTTCAGTGTGGAAGCCAAAGCTTACTGTTGGTGTGCCATAGCACTGAGCTGGACTTCACACCCCTGGTTTGGAGAAGTGAGGGTAGAAATTAAAACAGAATGACAAAGAATCCTTTACAGACTGTGCAATGTGTGAAAGGTCAGATTATAAAGACAGTAATCTACTCCTAAAATGAAAATCTGAAGCAACAAAATAGTGGAGTTTGAAATACACATGTAGGCCTCATTGTTCAGTTACTAAAATGTCAAGGTAAAAACAAACTAATCCTAACTCAGTGCATATAAGCACTTGTGAATTCATACTTATTACAGGTTAAGACCACTTTTTTCAGTTTACCTTAAATCACCGGAGTATAATTTCAAATGACAAGGACCATATAGATTTACCCAAACTCACTTCACTCCCAAGGAAAGTTAAATAAATGCAGTAAGTTATTGTAAAGAGTTAAACACTTGTTTGAAAACTATAATGTCATTTCATTTAGTTTAATCCATGATTTGTCTTCCCATTCACTCCCTGCACTGCAGAATCCCACTTAAGCATGCTCCAGCTTTGGTTACAAATTGGATGCCCCACTTAAACCTCTTGTAACACTTGGCTTTTTGAAAGTCCTTCCCTGTCAAGCTGCTGAACGGGCCCATGACCTCTGCCTACCAGGGAGAAGATGCAAGCCCACAGTGGTCAGTGCAGCACTTCTCATCTCTCTTGTCCTGCACACCCGCTGAACCACACAGCCCAAGGAATGACCCCAAGTACTTCACTTACTAAACAGGAATTTCACAAGTCTCTAGGTTTAAAACCTGAGCAGATTGCTTAATAAGTGGAATTTACATGCACATTTGGCATCTGCAGACAGCGCTCAAGCTGCCCGCTCACAGATTTCCTGCAGCAGCCTGTGCTCCTCTCAAATTCCAGCAAGTCACTCTATGAAGTCCTGCACAGCAAGTCCAGCCTCTGCTGCTGTCTCAATTCTGCTATTTTTGTCATAGGCGACTCTGGCTCCTGTGTTGTTTGTCGAAGTAGTTGTAACTCAAAGGATCCAGTTCCCACCCACACAAATTGAAAAAAAATTTAGGGCAAGACAAGATACCAGGTATCCACAGTGCTATTACTATTATCTTGATAAAATAGCAGGGACACACATTCTGCCTGTCACAATTAAGGTGATAAATGCCTGTTTCTTTGAGGCTTGTTTTAAAGTCAATTATGCAGATTATTTCCAGAATATAGACAGATGGTCTTTTCCCCCATATGAGACAATCAAGTTGAACTTTGATATGTGCATAAAAACACTGTAATTTGTCAAGCTCCAATGGGGCCATTTTATCACAGATAACCAAAAGACTATATGGATTTTTGTATTTGCCTCTTTTCGATTAACACAGCCTATCTTCCTTTTTATTCAGATTTTTTTTTTAATGGAAGCTTTGCTATGTTTCATCTTGAAGCCAAATATTGATCTTTCAGTTTAGTCTTCAAGTTTTGATTAACACAGAAGGTTGCCAAGCGAGTGGCTTTTTGTTTGTTTTCTGTTAATTCTTTTTTTATTATTCACTTGCTGCCGTAAATCTTGCTTTTATTGTCCAACCACTGAAAAGAAAAAAAGGATTGATTTGAGCACCTAAATAATTTACAACGCAGAGCTTTTTGGAAAGACTGATGCAATGTTGACCTTGATTTTCCCCCCTTCTCTTGTTGACAATAGAACATTTTTGATTGACTTGAAAGGGAAAAAAAAGGAAGAAGATTGATTTTGACATGTTAATCATGGTTTAATGCAACAAAAGCTTTAGAAAATGAGTGTTTAGTAAGACATGTTTTTAAATAAAAGAAAAATAAACTGTTGTAAGTATGAGAATTATTATAAATGTTTTTCTTGTCATTTTCATTCTCTATCGGGCCAAATTTCATGCTCCTATTTAAAAACTGAGTCATATTTATTTTTTTATTCACAAATGTTCTGACTGCCTGAATTCCTCTTCATCAACCTCATAATAGGTTTGCCAAGCAATAGGAATAAATGGGAAAGCTCTGACAAACATAGAAAAGGATAGTCTGAAGGAGGCTCAGGGAGACAAAGATCCTGTTTCTTGCAGAGACTTTTATAGCATTGAAGGATCTCCTGGTGAAATAAAACCAAGTCAAAGACCTGGCTCCAGTCCAATCCAATCCAGGGATGCCTTAAGCCTGCTTCCAAAGCTATACAAGGCCTCAGCAAGGGTATAAATATTAATCAACATTGCAAGTTCACAAGATCTGGAGTCAATAATAGATGCTGTCTTACCTCTCTAAGGCTGTTAAAGTAAGGTACGTTTTGCAGTCTGCAGGTGAAAAGTGCAATGGAAAGACAAGGTAGTATTAAGATAACTTCTCAGACACTGAAGTCTTCCTTGGCAGTGCTACCTAAAGTACATAGCGCAACACACTGGTAAAATCATACAGGGTTAGATCCAGCCAGGTATTAAGCCAATAGGTGTCTAGTCGGAGCATTTTATTTACCTACTCTAGCTGCAAGAGGTGTAAAGTTTATATCAAAGTTCATAAGGATGCATGGGTATCAGAGACACCAAAATCCACATTTCTGCAGAACATATAAACACACTTCAAACAACTGCTCTCCTCCACCTACTTGCCAAAGTACTTGCATTATCCGAAAGTTTCTGTCGAGCACTTCTCAATACACGCACACTGACTTTTGAAACAGTGCTTTGAGCAACTTCAGTTTTGCCAAGTTGGAAAGTTGCTCTCATGGTGTTAATGTCACCAGCTCCAACTCCATCCACCTTCCAAACAGCAGAATGCTGCACAGTAACCTACCAGCCACGCTGCAATGGGATGGTTGCCACTGAATGTGTTGATAGTTTTACTATCTTTTCTGTTACAGCAATTGTTTAATGTCTCTGGATATCTAGTACCTTCATCGAAGGCAATGAAGTTACACCACATTATCATTGGCATCACTAATTAAAAAAATTGGCTCCATATCAATAAAATGCTATGTAAAGATGCTAATAGATATTCAGCTTTTCTCTTGGGAAGGTACTACCTCATTTTCACTCCAATCGAGGATCATCCCAGCAAGTACTCGTGGGTCCAGTAATTCACATGTTACTACACATCTGCCAGATACGCATGTGTACTAGCTCCATATGCTAGAGATTATTTTTGTATTCTCTTTGAATACAAATTAAATAAGGGCATTATCTCCACAGGGTTCTGATCCACCAAATATTCAATATCACCATAGAAGTAGTGAAAGCTGAAGATACGCTTAACTCTTCTGGACTACAGCCTAAATTAGATTTCCAAGTAGAACAACATATGTCTGAAATGGCAAGCTACATCCAAAGTCAACACTGTCCTTATGGACCATTTTGTTTGTTTCAGGCAGTTGTATTTTTTAATTAAATCATAATTTTAACACAACACAATCTCTCTCCTGGCCATCACTTAATTACATTACAAAAAGAAAAATGCCCTAAAAAAACAGCAGGACTTTCAATTATCAGCTCCTATTCTCTCCATTCTATCCAGATGTTACTGAGACTAATAGTTTTCCTTGTATGAATAACACTATGTATGCATGGTAAGCACAAATGTATTCTAGGATTGCTTATTTAAATTATTTTTGCTGCTCACAAAGAATTTGCACATGTGTTGAGGTCTCTGTAAATATCAAGAAGGCTAAACAATAACAGGTTACCCCAAATTTGGACAACTTACATGCAGAAAGAATGTGAAGCCTGAAAAACTTACATGGTCTGTAAATCTATGAAAGGAAGTGCACCTCATTTTGAAGAAACTCGATTCAGAACAAGCCATTGTAACTCAAAGTTTGTAAACAGGACATCTCAGTGGCCCCAACTTCTGTTACACTCCTGTATTCATATAAACAGGATCATCTTTATAATTAGCTGTCTGCTTTATTTGGCACGAGTAGAGGCTCATTTATGCTCATAGATGTTGGATCAAACCTCACAAACTTTCTCAGTTTTGTTCCTTCTCTGCTTGTCTGAGAGGAAGTTTGCCACTGTCCTAAGACAACAATGGAGCTTCCTTTAACTGGTTCTTCACCCAGCTGTAAGCACCTTGTAGACCAGTGAGCCTAACTGGGAGCGTTCAAACACACACATCTGCATTCTCTACTTTAACGTGCCAAACAACAAACATTCAAAAAACAGATTTGTTGATGGAAATGTGGAAGGTGAAAGGATCACTGACTTCAACAAAGCCAAGCCCAGGGCGACAGCAATGTGACATGGCCTCTTTGTGCGTCCAGTTCTCTCTCTTCCTCTAATCAACTCACCTTCTCTGGCCAAACGGAGATCAGGCATTGCACCACCATCCTTTCATGCACGCCTACAGTAAGTGGGATTTTCAGATGATCTGGCTGGAGGACCTGATCAGCACAGTTTCTTAGTTCATCCAAGATCAATCTCACTTGCTTCAGCTATACTCATATATGAAGTTCTTCTTGAATTTAACAATGAAGGATGAAACTTCATAGTGTGGAACATATCATAGTTCCATTGGACCAGGTGCCAATCTGTATAAATCAATAAATCTCAGTGAAGGCAATGAACTCCCTAGGTCAACAGAGGATCTCCGCACGTGTGTAAACTCTATTTCCACTGCCTGCATTCATAAATTTGTTTATGTACAAAACATAAGTGTATTTTAATGTGACCCCCTTGTACCCGCTGTTTGCCACAACATCACGCCAGGCCACTGTGTGCAAAATGCTCGGAGAGTGAATGCAGCAGCATTCAACTCACGCTTGGAAAAGTACATTGTAGTGCCTTAGGTTTTTCAGGAGAGAAAGTACAGAACATGAAAGGATGAACATACACCAATAGAGAAAGAATATACAGGACAACAAATGAAAGTTTTTCGACTTATTTTTAAAAGCAGATTGTAGGCAGAAGATGCTAGTGACAAGTGTTCTCAAGAAACCAAATTCATTATCATCAAGTCAAGGAATCAAAAAAAATTGTTGAACCTTGCACATCCTTAAAGGTACTTGTGCTATTTTCAATTGTGTTTAGGTTTACAAGGACAAATCAGACCTTTGAAACTAACAAATTCGTTTTTTAGGGTGTCCTTGAAAGACTGCAGCCATATACAAGTTACAGGATTCAAAAGAAAGCCATGTAAATAACAACAAAAAAAACTCAGGGTGAATGTCAGCAATTGAAAACACACATGCAACAGCTGCAAAATAAATTACTACAGTCAAAGCTGCTCCTCAGACTCGAGAGCTCATGCAGCAGTCTTTTAAAGGTCAACACTGGTCAGCCACATTGGAAAATAAATCCAAGAATATGAAATTCAGCTTTCAGATGACTTCTTTGCCCAGGGGTCCTTATTAGAAGGGTAATCTCTTTTCTATCACTGTTTAATAACATATCATTACTTTGTGAAGTGCTTTAAAATACCTGGAGTACAAAAGATGGTATTTAAACCCAATTCATTCTATTCCATCCAAAAAAATACATAAAAAACCTGGAAAGAACAGGATAAAGATGTTAATTCCACTGACAACTTTGTTTGCTCCTTGAGAGCGAGCAAACAGCCATAACTCAAAAATTACATTGTAACCACAGGCCATTTTATCACGTGAAAAGTACCAAGTGATGATAATTTCTCCACTGACTTTAATTAAGCTTCTTGAAGCCTCTCTCACACACTCTCCTTCCTGCTCTCTCTGTTATTAAAAAAAAAAGTGAAGTTACCCCCCAGGTGAATTTTGCCAAATGCTCGTAGTTCCAGTGTCAGAACCATGCCTTGCATAATGGAAAGTTTACATGAAAAGTCAAGGTTTTGATGAATGTCACACTTGAAAGCCAATTAAGTGAGCTGAAAGGAAGACACAATTTCCCATTGTCTAATTGCCTCACAGCACCTTCAAGGTAATAAATTTGTCACATTGAATTATTAATGAGAAACGAATATTTGACTTGCAGCCTTGAATAGAAAGTAGTTCATTATCAGTTGGCATTGTTCCTTCCAAATAGAGAGGGGCACGATGGGAGTTAAGGAAAAAGGTGTCAGAGAAAGCTTTTCCTCACATCACTGTCTCACACTCTGAATGTCCCTTTTGCTTTAACATCCTGTAAAAATTCCAATAAGGGAGAAAAATGATGGCGCATCTAATTCCTAATTCTCTTTGGCCTTTGCAGCCTAACAAATAAACTTCCATCTGGATTCCCCAAAACACACTCTTTTACTGTATCACTTCAAACACAAAGGTTGTAAAATTTTTTAAATTGGCTACATAAAAGCACAAGGAACACAATAAAGCAGAGGCCAGTTTTAGGTTTATGTGGCTCTTAAAGGCTTTCTGCCTTATCTCCTCTGCAAAGCATTGCTCATACACGTGGAGGGAGACAGGGAGATCAATGTATTTATTCTTACTCCACATTTGCTGAAGCCAAAGGTAACGCACTTGAAAAGCATTCACTGCAGCACAGGAGACCTTTAGAATGGTGAAGGACACTCTGCTACACATCCTATGCGCAATGAAGGAAGCCAAAACAAAATGAAATCTAGGTCCTTGGTTCAGTGTTAGATCTGCATCTGAAAAGGGAATTATGAAATAGAGTTTGCGTGGGCATACCTTGGCCTTCTCAACAGCCCAGACTCTGGCTGTGTAATGCCTGGGACCTCCTGTGAGCTGGGGATGGGCCCACCAAGGGCCAAGATCTAGAGGTGAGGAAACAGAGCAGATTTTAGGTTGCAGCACTATCAGTCAGTAAGGCTGCACGTCCTTCCTCTCCCACATGGCCCTATAATGCCCTTGGGGTGGCTAGACCAGAGAAGCATCTGTGCAAGTGGCTTCTAAGGACTGTGGCACACGCTGCACAAGGCGGGTAACAGGACAACAGCGTTCTCTTGTGTTTTCTAAATGGAGAAAGAAAAAAAATAGAGAAAAAGAAAGGGGCAAAATCGTGGGCCACCAAAAATGGCTTTAAAGAAAATGAGAACGGTGCGAAATGATTCTTGCTCATGGAGATAATTACAAGTCCTGTTTTCTTTTTTTCTACTCACAAGACTGAAAGTTTTAGAGAATGGCCACAACAACATAAAGCACCCCATGCTGGTACCGGTTCTCCAAGAAGAGTTTAGATCCTGTTTCCTCCCTGGATACTACCATTGGAGGAAGCGACTACAGGTTAGTGCACCCCACATCTACTGCTTTACCTTTTTGAAAGATGTCATTAGCTGGGAGTAGAATTCCTTGCATTCAGAATGTACTTGAGGGAAAGAGGAGAGAGGAAAAGCAATCTCTTTGTGTTCTTATCATAAAGAACTAGAAGTGAACACAAGGGCTGCTAACACATGGGGGCTGAGCACTTGTATATATTCAGCCATCACTTGAACAGGCATTTTCTGGAATAGTTTTCATTTCTACAGAAGGAACCTAAGATAGCAATTTGAATCATAAGGCTCTAGTTCACCAGCTCAGGATGATCTGTTCATAACCGCAGGGTAGCAAGCCTTTTCCTTTTTCATCTCAAGATCAACAAAATCCACTTCTTTGGTGGAACTTAACAGGTCCACCAAAAGCATCTTTAAAACACCCTCACTTCATAGCCGGATTCCCCAGTGTTATTTAAAAGCAAGATGAATACATGCTTAACAGCTCTTCCGTAAACAGGTAATCCCAGGCAATGATTACAAACTCCCAGAGTGCAGAGGGTCAATAGGCTGCTTTTGACCTGAATTACAACCCCTCACTCCCAAAAGAAATTCTAGTAACTGTTCAGAGCTCGTATGGCCCCAGCCCGAACTGAGCTGCTATGATTTGGGGAGTGAAAGCAGAGAGGAGGGAGGACAGACTGCTCAGCGAGACCCCCGGGGCTCAGGAACGCAGGGCGGCCATCGGCTGTTGGAAGGAAACTCCTGGCAGCGAGTACTCAGCTGTAATATTACAGCATCATTCGCTGCATTCATGGCACTCCAGCGCATCCATCACGGTGTGCAGAAGAGCACTGGAGAAACCAAATGCTAGTTACAGAGCTTGCAGTGAAGCAGCTTTGGACAGTGGTACTGCTGTTTGTGCGGGGCTTGCCTGCAGTCGTGTAAAGACCAAAATTTGTTCTCCTTGGGCAGAAGCTAAAGTGCTGTTAAGACTCTTCTGAGATGCAGCATTGGCCAGAGAGGTTTGTCAATCTAAAGAGTCGCTTGAAGGGCCTAGTCCAAATCCTAGTGTGAGCCCTTAGCAAGACAAAAAAAAAAAAAAAAAAAAAAAAAATCTCTCTGGCACTTTATCAGAACTCTGTAAAGATGAGAATGCCTTGGGGCTTCAGCATCTTGAATTTTGCTATGAATTTGACTTGGTGCCTTTTATGTAGGTATCAATAAGACCTTTAGTAGAAACCTTAGAAGTTAATGAATAAGACAGGGAGATTTAGAGATTTGGGCATATAATTACTATAGCAACATGTGCTCTTTCTTGCACTACACCACGAGATCTTCTATTAGGCGTGCTGCAGTAAACCAAATAAATTACAGGTCACAAAACGCAGCAATAAATCCTGTCCATATTAAATTGCAAAGTAATTAAAACTGCTATGGTATTCACATTTCAAATTCCCTAATAACATCGGAAAAAATTCTGATTACAAGTGCATCCAAAGCAGCCTCTGTAGTGTTTCTTCAACTATTCCTAACATGAAGCTCTGCTTCTTCCAGCAGGGCCAGACATAGAAAGGTTTTTAGACACATAGATGTGCAGCAGCCTCTTCCTAAGGCTTTGTAAAAGTTCTCTGCTTGGATAGAACCCTAATTCCACCGATACCTGTTAGTGAAACAATCATACACTTAAATTTCACTCTAGAAAAACCCACCCAAATAGGCCTTTGTCTAACAAAGCTTTTGTAGAACACCAAACAGTACTATTTAAACTGCTTATTGGCAACTTGATTTTCCATCTCTCAGTCCCACCTCCATCCAGGGTCAATTCAACAAAGAAAAGGAAAGCCAGGTGTAGACCTCAGTGCTACTGTACACGTATTGTTCGAGGGCCTGAGCGGGGCCAGGCTTCCACTGTGCCTTGCATATAGAAAAGCTCAATCCCCCAAAATCTTCCAGGCCAGCAGCTTTCATTAGTGCTGGAACAGAATGAAAATTAATTCGCTCCTATAAAAGCTGACAAGACAATAGTGAAATACTCATTATTATCCTTGACTTATAGGGCAAGTCAAGTCTTTAGTCATCCTTGTCTTAATATAGTCTTACCACAGATAGTGAACAGGTTTCATCCTATTTCAGAGTAAAGCATCTACTTCAGCTGAAATGAAACTCAAGCTTTCATTACACATGCAGTGGCTTTTATTATTCCATTGCTTTTCATGTTGGTCACCTGGCAGTAGTTATGTATCCTCAGAAACCAGGAGGCAGTAATTAGATATCCCACATTAGACAATGATATTGCTCAATCCTGTGCTTGCACTCCGCGCAGTGACTCCCAGTACATCACCAAGCTACTTTTAAAGAGCAGCTGACATCTCCTGGCAACCTATGAAAAATGTCCTATTTTGAAACAATTTTTCCCTCTGCATGATGTATGTTCTGTTTTTCCTTTCCCCTCGCTCTTCATTACTAACAACATTTGCATGAAAAATAGCATCTTCCTTCTTCAAAAAAGTTCACCCACTCCTGCTGCTGCTATTTTTTTTTTCCTCTGCACTTGAACTCATAATCCTCTCTTTGTGTAGCTACAGTGGGATACTGTGAAAATGACTGTGGCATAGGCAGAGAAGAAAACATAGCTGCTGCTGAGTTCTCAGAAGGAAGGCTGGGTGCCAGTGCTGTCCCTGGTAATCAGCACAGAAACCAAGCGGGCAGCTGCCAGCACCGAAAATGTTGCCACCCTCGGTAGCCGTTCTCTGACTGTCAGCGCTCGTGGCTGAAAGCCGAGCTGGAATTTCTGCAGGCGTGCAACACATCTCTCTCTGCGGTACAACACACAACCCAGAGTAAGATAACCTCTGCCCCTTCTCCCCAGCACCGCACTCACAGGGACAGCACACATCACCAGATGGTCTGGAGATGCCACTCCTGAGCTGGACACAAGCGGGCACCAGCACGGGTGTGAAGAACAACCAACCAATGTAACACTTTTTCCCCAGCACCCCTGCTCTGTTCAATACTATTTGGGAGGCTAGCGCATAGGACACTTTTCTAACCCACTGCTTTTTATTCTGCAGAAGTGGTTGACTGCTGCCTCTCGCCCCTTTCCCCTCTGTGCTCTGGGCCAGCAGGTACCTGGGCAAACACTGTTCTCCAGCACTGACCCTCACCCACCTGTAAAACCATCCCAGAGCTTTGTTCTCTCATCTCAGTCCCTTTAATTCCTCAATGACAACAAGGAGCCTCACAACATGCACATCACTGCTACTGGCTGATGTACCCCTGGGTCTCCATCAGTTGTCTCCTGCCCCAGACAGTGTCTTCTTTTGGGTAATCACCATCTTTTTGTCTACTGGGTTTTGCTTGCTCTGGCATCAGAAACAGTGCACATAAATAATAAGCAGGGATGAAACAAAAAAAGCACGAGCATATGTTCATTTCACTCATCTCCCACTGTTTTTGCTGGCCTTTAATCCCTAAACATCAAGCCAAACAATGAAGTTATGTTTATGGTGAAATAAGATCTATGGGACTCAGTCCAGACATTTTTCCTCGTGTAAAACTAATACACAAAAATGTTTCTAGCGGAGAGCTGAAGCATTCAGCTTCCCAGCGAGAATTTTATTTCTGCAAGAGCGTGGCCAAGGAAATTTACCCCAGCATAGAGGAAGCAAGAACCACCTACGTGCGGGAAAAAATTAGCCCAGAGCAATGTAAGTGGTGCGCAGACCTTGTGCCGGCCCTCAGCAGGGGCTGAATTTCTCCCAGCGTGCCCATTCCCACGCAGAGATACAAAGCATGTTGCTATCAAAGTGCCTGCCCCAGAGCATCGCTGCAGCCATCAAATTGCTATTTGCTGCTTTCCTTTTCCAGGATGCAATTACTTAGATTGCATTATGGCTCCAGAACAAAGTGTGGGGGGAAGAAAGTCAACAGGAGCGGCCGCACGCCGCAAATCCTCAAAAGACACCCTTGTCAGTCACGCTGTGCCTTTTCCTCTCTTAGGAGGAGCTAGCTGCCACCTACCATGTTTTCTGTCCCTCCCACCTTCTTACCAGGATTACTATAATCGTTTGATTATTCCTTTCTATGCAGTGGACAAAAACATCAATCATTTTAACCAAATGTTTTAGGAAGTTAAGTTTAGCTTTCAAAAGGTGGCTATTTCCATGAAATATGTTATTATTCATAATGGCTTTAAACAGAATCTGTTTTCCCTGAACGCCTGAACACAAGTTGAGAGCTCTTTCATCTTCTGGTGTGCGCCCATTTTATTTTTTGTACACATGGTGGGCTGTATTCACCCAAGCAGCTCTGTCAAATACAAGGGATCCATACACAATGAGCCTGATTTACTGAGCATGCGTAGTCTCCTCAAATCCAGTAACATATGAACAGCAAAGGTGGAGGGGAGAAGAGAGCTGAGAGCCAGCCACCAGAAAAAAGGCAAAATACTGCAAATCAAGAAGAAATGGGGGAAAGCCACAGGTCCAAACCTCTCTGTGTGAAGTAATTATGCCTGTGAATTAACCAAGCAATAAAGCCATCGTGCCTAAGAGATGAGCTGTGTCTGTGTCTCAAGGTGAGGTGTAATTTCTGCAGCCAGAGAATTGCCAGTGATACGGCGCAGGTGGATGTGAATGCATCCTGCATCGCAGGGTCCAGTTACACCAAGCCATTCTACCTTGCTCTGCACGACCATTTCACAGCTGAGAAGACTGAGGCTGTGGCCCAGGACAGGTTCCTGAGCAGTCTGGACACAAATGCGAAGCACAAGCCACATGAAGGAGCACGCACACGAGCAGAGAACCAGCACACTCATCACAGCCTGGAGAGCGTGAGCACCTCCTGGGAATTTATACAACCCAGCTTGGGTGGTGGGAGATGAGACTCCAGCTCTGCCCATGCCTTCCCACTGAAGTTTTCCTCTCACTGGTTATCAATGCAATAAACACAAAGGCAGAAAAGATACTTTAAGGAAAATCAATGTTTTTAAGAGAAAACATCAATGTAATTCAAACAGCCTGAGTCAACTGCCTATAGTAAATTAAGTTTAAAATTTTAACAAACTGTCATGTAAAACTGGTGGTGTCTGACAAATGGAATTACGATAGTAATACATCACTCACAAAAGTATTATTGATAGTGACAGGAAGATATTGAATTTAAATTATTCATTTTTATTGATTAAACAGTATGTCTTCACCAAGAATGGGGCAAAACATCTGACAAATATTTGAGATTCATATTTGAGCTCCTGGAATAAATATCTGTCAATCCACTCATGCTGGGCTTTTGTGTACTCCCCTGCAGTGGATCAAGTCAGCATTAAAAGTTCACACATGAAGAACTATTCAGACACACTTGCTGCAAACACCAAGCTGCAGAACACACTTTCACCTTCCAGAGGCCATTTTAAAAGCTGTTTCTGAAGATGCACGGACTAGTGTCTACCTGTGAGCAGCTGCTTTCTCCCGCCCTGCACTTCAGGGCAGGCATCCAACAAGGAGGGACACTTTGGCTTAGTGTGAGCAACAAGATGCCATCCCCTGCCACTAAGTCCCTCAGTCCAGCACTAGTAAGGAGATTTCAGCTGAAGGCTGGACCTTCAAGCCATTCAACAAACCCGGTATGAACTTCATTCCCTGCCAGCAGGAGTGAGATCCCAAACAAAATGAAAGGAGTAATTGCTTTCTGAGCTGGAAGACTGATCCAAGCAACACGGAGAATACTGACCTTAAGCAGCTCTAGCACATGTACACCGAGGAGAAAAATAATCAGGGAATAGAAAGTCATGTCGGCTTCAATAACCAACATGCACCACTTCCCCTCAAACTATTACCTGTGAAAAGTCCTGGGGATTGTTATTTCATTTAGGTTCCCTAGTTTCCGTGGGCAGCTTCTGTCTTTTGAGCTTTTCACTATGATAGCACTGAACATCATACATGTAATGGGAAAAGAAAGCTATGCCAGCAAAGAAGGTGGAAGCAATAGAATACATTCAAAAACTCCACCCAGCAAAAAATCAAGCACAAATCTCGTACAGGAAGGAGAGATTACATCCAAACATGTGCCTTTTATATTTTTTCAGAGACCTTCAGCCATGGTAGCTTTCACATGCCCATAAAATCCCAAGCTTTCCTCTACCATAAGAAAGGGAATGTCAGGCTGAGAGTTTGTCCTGTGAATATTTTTGTTTATCTGCACAGTTTTAAGGACTGAAGAAAAATAAACCAACATACATACATATCTGGGTGATCTTCATGCATGACGAAGGGTTGCAGAGCTGGTGGGTGCACAGTCTTCAGCTTCCTGTAGGAACTTACTCTCACATCAGGGAATGGAGCCACTTTTTCACACACATGTACTGGGCAATCTACTCATAGGCTGTGCACATCACTAACACATACGTGAATAAATGTCAAATAAACCTTTCATCATAATGCATTTTCAGTGGATTTGTAGGAGAATTTGAAGTTCTATTGCCTTTGTCTATGTCCCAACATAGTAACACAATGCTACAGTGCCACACTTTGGGCTGAATAATCTTACTCAGCTATACGTGACTAGTTTTCTCTTTAAAATATTAGATTTGAGTCCTCATAGCTCCAGCACACAATGCTACAAACAATACTATCATAAGATTAGCCAGCCTTTAAAAAGAAATTCTATTATTATTCCAGACTGGCAACATTTGAGTGCAAGTGCCAATGAAGAGAATGCACTTCACGGCTAGAGATCCTAAACGTGTGAATCAGAATTAGCTTTTTGATAAGCCGACACAGCAGACTGCTCTCCACAGGCTGCACGTGCTAGAGCCCAAGCCACAAGCAATTCATTAGCTGGTCCCAGGACACACAGCCCGACATGGCCAAAACAAGTCTGGGAGACCAATTTAACCACCAGCCACTGGTTCTTCCTATGTTTAATGTTAATGTTTAATTTTGTCTTCCAAAGGAAGGCATTCGCTCCTGTTCCAAATTGTCAAGAGGGAATGGAAGTGTAGTGCAACAGCTTCGTGTCAATGAAATGTTTCACTGGAGCATTAATACAGGAGCAGCACACTTTATTCTTTCCCCTGATCTGCAGAAAAAGAGAGAAGTAAATAAGATTATATTAAAGAAAAGCTCTACAATGTTAACAAGCTTGTTGAGATACTAGGCTGATGTATGGGAGGGTTTTGTGGTTCCTTTTTTTTTTCTTCCCCAGATGGAACCTCTTCATCTGCCTCCAGTTGACATTTTTATTTCTTTTACATGAAGAAAAAGTGTCTTTTGGTACAAGAAAGTTCAGACTACTACCTGGATTATTTCTGTCTACTTGAAATAAAAAGGAATTTGTTTCATATACTTGACCTTTGATAAGCTACTGTACAATAAATCCTTTTCATTTCCCTCTCCCTGATGAATGTGTATTTGGGCCAGTGCAAATACAGCACCTTTCAGCAGCTCTGAGAAACTTCAACAAGAGACCATGGAAAATTAGTTTGTTCCTAACATTACCGTGCCCTTGTTTAAAAGCCCTCTGTGATCCATCAGAAAAATACATCAAATAAAGAACCTCAGTGTTTAAATGATTCATAACCACTCTACCAAAAAGAACGAATCCAAGATGTTTCAATACCTCTTAACATGCAGTTTAAATGTCCACTTCTTAAAAGTCTTAGTTTTAACACGTATCAGCTATTCAACAGAAAGATTCTCAACTATGAAATCAAGTGGAACTTCTCAGTCTTAATCTCCTACCAGTATTTTACAACTCATCCCCTACATACCAAATACACAGTGGAAACCTATAGCAGAGGCTTTGGGTCAATCCCCAAAGGTCTACAACACTGGAATAAAAACTGGGACATGATTTCTGGATACCTATTTAAATCCAGAGGCTAGATCCTTTATTTTGTGGGGACCACAGGATGAAATCTGGGTTCCTCTGACTTCCAGTCACTGCAGACTCCCATTAGTGAAACTTTGCTATTAGCAAGAACCCAGCACAAACACCAAGTTATACCATCACATTGGTCATGGCAGAAAAATTAGCTCAGGAAACCTAAGAATGGACAGATAAGATGCTTCTTCTGCTATCTGGTGATAAGAGCATAACTGCCAAGAGGGATGAGCTAAAAAGTCGAGATCTGGGAAGAAAGCAAAAAAGTTGCATCCCATCCCTCCAGCTGAGAGAAATCTCCTCTATTTCCATGGCAAAGAATTTCCAGGCATTTCTTAATGTCTGATTTTCAGAAAAAAAAAATACTAAAAAGAATCTAATAATGTTGATAAACCCCTTTTTATCTTCTACCAAACCTAGAATCGCCTTGTACCAAGTTTCCTGCACTCTTCTAAGAGCAAAGTTAGTGATTCCTTTCTCTGCAAGATTGTTTGCTACCTGCTAGTTAACATTTCCTGAATCTTTATATTGCAATGAAAACAATTAATATCAAGGAAGAGACTGTAGGAGAATTTTTAGCAATTTTAGATCATTTTCTTACTTAAACTCCACTTCTCTTGCTTAGCTTCACTTTTCTGCATATCCGCCCTATCACTCAGCGATCAATGCTAAAAATAACAACCATTCTCCAGATCCTCAGGACATGAGTCCTATGCAGACACCCACCATTAAAAAGCCATAAACCTGCTGGGTGCAGCTCTCAGCTGCAGAAATGTCCAGCTGAAAACATCCATATAGCCCAGCCACGTCAGCGTGCCTCTAATTACATCATCACACATACAATTTCTGAAAAGATCCATTTTATCTTGAGCGCAGGCATGCGAAGAAGGCAGCCTGTCAGCATTGACCAGGATTATTTCTGTGCTGCTCTGCTTATGCACTGCCTGCTGGCCAGCCTCTGGAATAAGCAGGTCACAGTTTGGGCAGTTTGTGTGCTAATAACTGCTCTAAATCAAGGCAGAAAGAACACCCATTATGACTTTGGAATGTGAATAAATGGAAGGACCAAGACTGCGCAGTCCTAACTTTTCTGTTTTGCTTTAATCGCTTTACCTTACCACCTCAAGTTTCCTTGGTGTCATCTGCTATTTCTAGAGTTTTTATTTGTTCCCCAGTGATAAAAGACTTTCTGTCACACAGAACTGTTTCCTAGACAGCAGCAGATGCTCTGTCTTGCACTATGTGCTCCCTGCAAAGTCACTGAGAGCTGCAGGTCTCTGCACCGACTGGGGCTTTACCTTCGCTGCCAAAACCCAGCGTTGCTTTAACGCGGTATAACTCCACTCTGGTGGAGATCCAACACTGTCATTTTATCATGAGGAAAACTGTGGGGAGGCAATTACAGCCCTGACCTCTCCCAGTGAAGCCCAACCCCACTGTGTCTCCATTAGGATTTTACAGGTGAACAGCTGATGCACACAGAGCTTGCTCAGGGCACGGGTGAAGGAGGCAGCTGCTAAGAGGCTCCTGGAGGAGAGGACAGCCTGTTTGCTTTGCATTTGCCAGAAGAGACAGAAACGGACTATTCCAAACCTGTACAACCTACCTCTGTGAGAAGAGGAAGAGACATGCAGGGTTGGGGCAGGGGATAGCTCTGCCCTGCTACAGCCACTGCACCTACCCCAGCCCATGGGAGTAGCCCTTCTCACTAGGGTCCGATTCTACTTTTCTGTGCCAGTCCTACACCACTTTTTTCCTTGTCTCCTCCTTTGAAGCTGTGGTCCCTTCCCAGCAAGCTGGGAACACAAGAGGGGAACAGAGAAGAATGCTACTTCTGCTGGAGGTAGAGGGCTGGAGATAAGGGGAAGGCAAAGCAGGACTTCTGCAAGTCCCAGAATGAGATGGGGGAAGAAAGGGGAGCTCCGATGTGGAAAGAGTGGAAGAGAGACTCCCCACCCAATTCTTCCATAGCACCCTGTTATTATAAGGAACCATCTTGGTTTCACTGGGATAGAATCCTAGACCAGCCATGGTCTGCAAGTCATTAGCAGTTTCAAGTCAGCCAGGGCAGCTGCCCCGGGGTGTACCCCAGACCAGAAACATCACTCCCATTATAAAGGGGGAAGTTTGCTGAGGACCAGGACTCCTGCTCTGGCTTCTCCTCATCCTGCTTCTCCCCAGACATGGAGGGGCTCACTTATCTGCTCCCAAGGCCTGTGCTTCGCTGTTTATTGTGACCACCCTACATCCACAGGGCCAAGAATAACTGAATGCTGTAGACTGGCATTGGCACTAGCTTTGCTGTTTCATCAATCATGGAATGGTTTGGGTTGGAAGGGACCTTAAAGATCATCTGGCTCCAGCCCCCTGCCACAAGCAGGGACATCTCCCACTAGACCAGGTTGCTCAAAGCCCCATCCAACCTGGCCTTGAATACATTCAGTGATGGAACATCTACAACTTCCGTGGGCAACCTGTTCCAGTGACTCATCATCCTCATAGTAAAGAAATTAAATCCATTTTCATTTCAACCTACTGGTCTCCTCCTTTTCCTGATCACACCTTCTCAGCTGGGGAGGGGTCCTCAGGTGATAGAGCAACTGCTTTGACCCCAGATATGAGCTAAATGTAGACAGGAATCCACTATATTGCCACTGCAAAATAGTCCCTGTGGCCAGGAAGCCACGAGACAGCCATGCTGGTACCACACAGACAGCGAGCACGAGCCACACAGAGCACCTTTTCTGACAGTGAAATCACAGCTAATGCTATTCTTATTTAGAAGCATAAATGTAAGGACTGTGACTGGAAAGCACCAGCAGCAAATGACTTGCCAACCTTCACTGCACGTGTCAGCGGCAGCGCTTTAGCAAGCAGACAGTGCCCTCCCCACGCCTGCAGCAGGGCTGGCAAGAGCCGTGTCTGCCCAAGGAGGGGCTGGATTTACCAGTGCGCAGAACCAGGCAACAGCATTTGCTTTATTTACATTTCATCCCTGACACCTGTGCTGCAAACGATATACTTCACCCCTAAGGTAAAAGCAACATGAAATTCCAATTGCCATAAGCAGCCCGAGCTGAGGAAGTTGCAGGGCCCGTGGTGCCAAACTGAGGATGAGAGACAGCAACCCGCGGTCTCGCCCCGACCGTGCTGACCTTACCTCACACCTTGGAAACAACTGCCAGGTTCAGTTTGGAGGCTGGCACAGAAGAGAGGAGCAGACCAAACCACTTCCCTGCTGAGGCTGCAACAGCAGCACTTTTGAGTCCCACCGGCACTGCCTTTAGGGCTTCAGATTCAACTCTGCACAAAACCAAGAAGAAAATCTTGTAATTTAGGGAAAAAGAAAAGTGGCTTTGCCCAAGTACAAACAAAACATGATGTTCCCTAGCGATCTGGCCACATGGTGAGTTCTGGCAATTATTAGCCAGGAAAGTGCAGTAAATTGTTTAATTGTTTCAGAAGAACATTTCTGCAGATTCCTCCTGTTCTTTCAAAAGGATCATGTGCAATTGCTCTTAATTCCACCCAACACTAAAGACAAGGGAATAGCAAGCGCTGCTAAGAAAACTAAACGACAGCTTATCCACTTACAAGAAATTCTCATTGCTGATGGAGATACTATCGAATTTAGCCAAATGTCTTTGGCACACAATGTTTATTTCTGAGGTTCTAATGTTCACCATCATTTCTCTTAATTATTTCTGACACAGTCTGTATCATTTACGGCCCCCAATGACACTGGGAAATTAACTCTTGAGTCTTCTTTAAAGCAAGCAAGCCAAGCAACAGAATAAAATGCAGCACATTTGCATTACAGCATCCAGGCATCTGAAGTCAGCATCCCAGTGCATGCAATGACATGGTGGGAACACTACCCACATAATCGACTACAAAGGACAAGGGCATCTTTAGGCAGATTTCGCTCTCTCCAGTGTCCTTGACTGAACAACCAAGGGAGCTCCGGAACTTCCAAGAAGCTTAATCAGCCCATGCTGATAGAAAACCAGTCCCAGTATGGCTTCGCTAGGGGCTTACAGAAAGGAACAGGAAAAAAACCCCACCTTTTTCAAGGAACTCTCACCCCAAAATATCTGTCAGCCTGGAAATGTATGAAAGGTCCAGCTGGGCCAGAGCAGGAGCAAAATGCCAGCCCCCATTCACCCTTTCCCCTATTATTTGCCCACACTCCCTACAACACAATGGCTACATACAATATTTTCTGACCTGTGCAAGAACCCTCTTAATATGATCGGTAGCTCCAGAAAGAAGCATCCATGATATACTCTGGAAAGTTAATGAAATCTGCCCACCAGAAAGGCTGAAAAATTGTTGTCCTTCAGCTGTGTCATATTTACTCTCCAGGGCTATTTCCTTTTCAAAGCAGTGTGTGGGCAGGAATAACTTTCCTTCCTGTAGCAAGAGCAGGTACAAACTTACAGTCCATGAGCAAATTTATAACAGGGATTTGATACCAAAAGATAGGAACTGGAAATTAATTTACTGGTTAATTAACCAGTAATTAATTTACCGGTTTCAAATCCACTAAGTCCCTGCCTGCTCCTTGAGGTCTCTCAATCTTCTAACAATCTGTCCCTGCAGGTCAGCCTGGGTGGGACACAAGGCCCCTTCTAGGAAAAAATAAAATAAAATAAAAGGCTGCTTCCTAGGCAAGTTTTCTTCAAAGACACAGATACTTTCCTGAGCAGACCTCTCATTTCACTAGAGCTAAAAGAAGCTGCCCAGCTGGTGTTAAAAGTCCATCCCTTCCCACAGAGAGTGGTGGAAAGATGACCGGACAGAGGGCAGGACCCTCAAATAGACTATCTCTCCACATTCATTTGAATTCAGACTATTCAGTCTGACTGTCTTATCTCCCTGTTTTATCTGCAACCTGCAAACATTTCCACAAGCAGATTGGTATGCGCATAGATGTCTGGGGAATAGTTGTTCTTCAGACACATTTGAATGAAAACAAGGCAATATTATGCACAGATCAGAGACTCTGCGGCTCATCAGCACCTATTATTGCTAAGTAGGAGACTGAAGACAGACAGACAGACACCCAGATGCAACTACTCCATCAGGACAAGGGTGCTGCAGTGACACTGATGGTACCTATCCTGGGTACCATGGACTCTACACCCCATGGGGAGACACAATGAGTGGCTGGAGCAGATCAAAGAGGTCTACAATGTCAACACAACCATTCTATCTATTGTGATAGACAGCTGCCATGGAGGAACAGCTGTTTCTGTTTCATATGCATCATGGCACAGCCTCATTAAAAATTCATCTTTTTTCTCCTAAAAATCCTTTTTTTTTTTTCATTTCAGGCTTGCTGAAGAAGCGAGTCTCATGATACTGATCAACAACCAGCTAAATATGAGCCAGCAGTGTGCCCAGGTGGCCAAGAAGGCCACCAGCACCCTGGCTTGTGTCAGCACTAGTGCAGCCAACAGGACCAGGGCAGGGATCGTTGTCCTGGACTCAACACTGGGGAGGCTGCACCTTGAATACTGGGTTGAGTTTTGGGCACCTCGATACGAGAAGGACATCAATGTGCTGGACTAGGTCCAGAGAAGGGCAATGAAGCTGGTGAAGGGTCTAGAGAACAAGTCTTCTGAGGAGCAGCTGAGGGACCTGGGGGTGTTCAGCCTGGAGAAAAGGAGGGTCAGAGGAGACCTCCTCACTCTCTACAGCTACCTGAAAGGAGGTTGTAGAGAGGTGGGACCGGTCACCTCTCCCGGTGACCTTCTTCAAGGAAGAAGTCATAGGACAAGGGGAAATGGCCTCAAGTTGCACCAGGGGAGGTTTAGATTAGCTATTAGGAAAAAATTCTTTCCTGAAAGAGTTGTCCAGTCCTGAAACAGGCTGCCCAGGGCAGTGGTTGAATCACCATCCCTCAATGTGTTTAAAAGTCATGTAGATATGGTGCTTAGGGACATGGGTTAGCAGTGGACTTGGTAGAGTTTGGTTAATAGTTGGACATTATGATATTAAAGGTCTTTTCCAACCTAAACAATTCAATCATTTCACCAGGCAGAGCATTCCAGCGGTCTGCTGGCAGGACTGCACTTCCAGTATTAATGTGTTATGAACTGAAAATCCTTTATTCATCAACTTGCAGCCTTAAATAGGTTTCTACAAATAATCTCATCAACTAACAAATGATTTGTAAAGAGGCTGTAACTAATGAAAATGAAAAAGGCTACATTCACAGAATGTTACGAATTGGTCTGATAGCACTTGATGACACTCAAGCAAATTGGCCACATTAAAAACGGATGAAGTCACCATCAAAGCAGAAGATCTGGAGAAAGAATGAATGCTGAGAACTCTTCCACTTTTCATGATTAACTTGATCATTTGATGGCCAGACCAAAACAAACCCACAAATGGGAGCCCTGACATGATTAAAATAGCCATGAAAAGGTTAAGAGCTGCTTAATTGTCTTACAATTCAGCATAAGATTTAAGAGAGAAGTGTCATATACAAAAGATGAGCATCAGCAGTTATATAGAGTAGGGGTTAGGCTGGCCCTTTAATCAATACAGCAGGACCTGAAGCAAGGACTTGGCACAGCCGTGAATGTGACACCAGCTTTCTGAGAAAACAAGATCTATAAGGACCCTCCACTCCACATTTCTATTAACGTCTATTTTTTTCACTGGGTTCTATGTCTGCAATATACAGGGGACAATTACTTACCTACTTTCCCAATGCATTAGGAGAATTATCAGATGCAAACCACCATGCAATCTTCAGGCAGAGGATGGCAATAAACATCTCCAAGGTACAGGCATCAGGCAAAAGAAAAGCAGAGATTTTAGCATTTTTAATTTATTGACTAGCAGGGAATGCTATCATGGGTGCCTGACTGCAGATGGAATAGCTGCTTCAATTCATTGGTATAACTGTCAGCACTGAATCCATGCAAGGCGAAAAATGTGACACCTTTCAGCCAAACTTAATAGGAATATAAATGGGTTGAAACGGAATTGCAATCAGGTCTACAATTGAAACATCTAAGTGCTCAGAAAAAATTATTTATTGTGATAACACAGTAAGTGTGATATGAACCAGTAAGTCACCAAAGTCATCACTGCTTAAGAGATAATTTAAAAATATATAGCTCTGCATTTGTTTGGAAGTATGTCATGGATTTTTTTTTTTAATACCACCTGACAGCCAGTATTTTGTGTAGGCTCAGAGAAATTTCACATTTGTTTCAGACTCATTATCCTAAATAAATCATAAACTTTCATGCTGCTGAGTTATCTAATAAGCAGGAGTGTGCACATAAAAGGCCAGATTGGCCCTTCAACACACCAGCAATTGTTTTCTCTCTCATTTTGAGTAAAAGTTTACCTCTGAATAATGTAAATCATTGAAAACATACCTGAAAATCAAAGCAATATTTTCTCCTTCTGCAGAAGGTCTTGGCACAAAGATGTTGACTCAAATCAGGAGGAACAAAATAGGCAGTCTGGCTGGAAGAACACACAAGAAATCAGTCACATCTCATCCCTCATCCTTAACACAGAACCAACTAGAACACAATCATTCCTGACTCACCTTTGCCTGAATTATCTTAAAAATATCCTGCAGCATGTAGACTCCCTGCCTAGGTAACCTATTCCAGTGCTGTGCCAGCAACTGCACCTCAGCTTGCCAAACCCAAGCACTCAGAAGTCTTGTGTCAGGCTCTAAAACCATTAGCTTTTAAAAACCAAACCAAAACCCAGTAAAGTTTCTTGAGTTCTTTCCCCTTCCACACATTAGTTTTTGAACCCTAAAAGTTTGTTTTTCCCAGCCTTCCTGAAATATGATTTATTTTTTCAACAGAAGTGGATAGATTTTCATAACCATCTGAGTCTAGGTGCCGAAACTTGGGAAGCAAAACATCCTTCTGAGCACTGGTACCATTCATTTAATTTCTTGCAACCCAGGTGGAGGAAATAAATACCCTTTAACCTCCCAGTACTTAAAAACTCACAAAAATGCTGCCCTTTGCATAGCATTCAGCCAGGCTTTGCTGGAGCAGGTCAAGGAAAGGTACCTCTGGGAAAGGTGCCCCTGAGCACTCCGCAGCACCCCTCACCCCCCTGCCCCTCCACAGCACTCAGCTCCTGTTCGCATTGTTCCCTTTGCTCCCATCCTTCCACCTCCTTTAAGCACATTGATCCAGCAAGTGTTTATCTGGTCCTTTGCTCCATCTACTGCTCAAATATTAAACAGGAAAAAAGTCAGAGCCCCGGGGCTGAAGCAAAAATGCTATTTAGGGTGTGCTGCTACTACAGCACTTACATTACCAAATACCAAAATAACAGCAAGATGCTTTGCAGAGGATTTCAGGTATTCAAGGTTTAGCTTCACTTTCATTTGGACACACAAAAAAATACCCCACCCCAAAACCAAACAAACAAAATGGAAATTCCTTACAAGAAAGGGGAAACCTTTTCTGTTTGTGGGGGTTTATTCCATGTACACAAGGACAGGAGGGTGGATGTCTCCAGGGATGAGCAGAGCAGGGGTCCAGCCCCACTGCCCCCACCTCCAGGTTGTCCAACTGGGAGCCCACCACCCTCCTACACTGATTCTGCACCATGATGGTTGGTGGAGATGGGTACCCCACGCAGGTCCCGATGCTGGATGAGCAATGTCAGTCCCTTCCTCCTCCTCCTGAGACCCTGTGCTTCAGGAGCTGCTCAGACCCAACTCGTGTTGCCTTTGTAGCAGCAAACAGCCAATGAGCACCTTGCAAATGGGAGCTTAAACTTGGCACGACCAAAGGCTTCACCAAAACCCCACGGACTGTCCCACCAGGGTCACAGGGGACAACGTCCCCCCACCAGCACCTGTGCTGGGATGGCTTCTGTCATGAGGAGCAGAACCTCGTGATATTTGCTAAACTCTTTATCCCTTGTCATATCCTGCAAAACTGAGTCACGCATGAAAATCAGTAAGACACCCACCTGTGCAGCAGCAAAAGTTTGTCTTTTTTAGATTTAATATATCTGCTGGTGGCAACAGAAGCAGGAGGGACTCACTGCTGGGAGAGCAAGGAATTGAGATTCCAGCAAAAGAGGCAATGGAACAGGCCAAGAGCTGCTGCTCGGAACCGTGTCTTGCAAGAAGTCCGTTTACTACAATACTGATATTTTGCTAATATTTTTCCATCTTATCAGGCAGGCTAACATATTTTGTTTCACATTTGTTTGACCCAACTAAAAATATACCTGCTTGATGAAACAGCCAACAGTGCTTTGCCCTGGGCCAGCTGAGGACCAGCCCCCAGCTCCCACTGGTGCTGGTGACACCATCCAGGGCTTAGCAGAATGTCCCCCTGGATGGACACACAGCATCCATGGGTTTGCACAGCAGTCTCATGTGCAAGAGAGCTAAGATTTCAAGCATCCAAATCATGTAGCACCAGGTCATCTAATGGAAATGGAGTTTAGGTAGAGTGAAATATTTGAGGTCAGCTCAGCAAGTGAAAAATTTACTTGGAAACCTGTGAATATTTCCTTTTACCATCTCCCAGTTTTCCAGAACTTCTTTGATTGTCTGCCAGATTACATTTTACAGAGAATTTTTTCTTCTCACCAGTTTGGACATCTCTTTCTTTCCTGATTCAGGAAAGGAAAGAGGAGAGCAGAGTAGGACAGAAAAGATTTTGCCTTTTCCTTCCCAGAATGTGACCAGAGCACCCCCTGACTCCTGGACTTTTGGTTCACAGTGCTTTGTGTGGACCAGCTTCATTCTTCTTGAAGAAAACCTTGGAGATGTTGCTTTGGTCTCCAGAGGAAGAAGCAGCTCTGCACACTTACCACTTTTCTGGGCATACGATGCAGATGAACTTCAGCCACATTTTTGTGCACATATGCTTCTCCTGCACAAAAGGCTCTAAAAATTCAGTCACAGCCTCTTGCATCGCTGACCTGATCCATCTTACACTGAAATCAGTGAGAATATCTCCACAAAACCAGACCCACGCACCCAACAATTCTCCTCTAACCAGGCTAAAAATAACAGAGCTCTTGTATGAAACTAGATATAAATGGATACCAGACAATACATCACTGCAACAAATAATAGCAAGAGAAGAAAATGGGGATTCGAGTGAAGCTCCAGATTTATAAACTATAGAGGTAAAAGATCTAGCAGCTGTGCAGGAACAAATGGGTATGATTGACTGCTTTGTTCCATTTGCAGATAAACTTTGCAATTGCAGATCCAGCTAAATAATAATGCAGGAATACTTAGCTGTAAGCACAAAGGGAACAATAAAGCAGCAAAACACCGGAGTTACAATGCACAATAGAAGATGGAAGTTGACGTAGCCGGGCTTTGCCTTTTCCTTCGTTTGGCAGTGCTGTCAGATTGGCATAATGATTTAGAAAATAGTGAATACATAACTAAAACTATGTCAGAATAACTAGGAAGGGAAAAGCCACGGTTTTGCTACCAGTCTCTCTCACTTCTAATTGCTGACTTTGATGGCTTTGCATTTCTTAGCAGGCAACACAGGGGAAAGGGAGGGAAAAATGTTTTATTCAGTGCACAGTAAATGCACTGCAGCTTCGTACTGACGTGGCTCTCAGGACAACAGCACTCCACTGTGCCATCAAGCAACTTCTAGTCCTGCCTTGTCTACAGGAAGAAAAAAAAAAAAGGCAAAACCAAGTGAGATGCCCCTTCTCCCAGTCAAATGACACATTAGTTGCTGTCACTGCTGTCAAGTTTGAGCTATAATGATAGCATTGCAGCTAGTACAGCCTGCAGCCAAACCGAGCAGCATCAGAGAGGGAGCCTGCCAGAAAGGTGCAGTCACAACCTCATCTGCCTAGTGAGAGGAATAATGTTTTTTTGCAAGAGGTATTTCCCAACAAGCAACCATCCTAGAAAACTGCCCTGAGAAACACCCATCCCTTTCTGACCTGTCTCCTTTTTATTCTACAGATACAATAAATCAACCTTCACACCCATGGCTGATAACAGTATTTTTCCTCGTCAAGCTGAGCCCATACCAGACTCTTTCTGTCATACTCAGCCCGTAAGGAGCCGTACCCATCACGCTATGTTTTGACATTGTCTCTTGCAGGTTTCCAACCTCCTTGTGCTACAATCCAGAGGCTTTGCCCACATGACTGAAATGCACGTGAGTGTGATACAGAAGTTAGCACACAGCACAGAGTATCAACCTCCGCAGGCCTTCATTTTTGCCCAAATAAAGCCAGAGTTACACCCCGACACAATTATCCTGCCATGCAATTATTGTTTTGTTTAAAGAGAAACCATTTTAATTTTCATCCACTTCTCTGCTCTTTATCTCCCAACATTTCCAACCCTGCCAGATTGTTGGCATTCACATTAAAAGGCCTCACTTTCTTCCCGTTCTGAGGGGTGATGCACTGGCGTTATGTTGGTTTCCTGGCAAACCGGAGCTTGCACTTGGGTTTCTGTACCCCTGGCAAACAGCTGCCCAAGTTCTGTCCCACCGCTAACGAGCCCCTGGGTATATTGAACAGGCAGGGACCAGCCTCACATCCCAACATCCCAGCAAGCTGCAGCAGCTACATCACCTCATCAGAGAAGCTGTCCCATCAAAGCTCATTAGCGGAAAAAAAGCAAGGAGTGCTGGAGAAGGATCTTGTCATTGCTAATAATGTCAGACCCGTTTCTGCCTTGTCTTTTCATGTTAAAATTTTCAGAAGAACATGGAGGAGTCACGCTTGACAGGTCCTCGAGTACCTTTGATATCCTGATCAAACTCAGCACCTACTACTTTATCTCTGGAGTAAATGATATTTGGAGCTCACATACACATCACATATTAGCATATGTAGCTTTTTAATATCTATTTAATATGTATGATTCTGTTTAGCCGTATATGGATGCACAGATACCTACTCCTTGGCCTATTTGGATAGCCAAGGGGATTCTCAGGCAAATTCCTACAAGGTTGGCCTCAAGGATGGTACTTTTCTGCATTACACTGGGCCACAGTAGTTACCTCAGAGCTACCCAGTTACACTGGAGCTATCAAAACATTAGGAGACTCCTGCTAGCCAGTTACACTCTCTATTTTCCTTTTTCCCTTCTGACAGATATAAGACATGGAAGTTTTCCTGTAAATTCATTGGCAGAACATCCACACACCATGGCAAGCTCTTCTATCTGGATATCATTCTCTCATGAGCCTCACACCGCCTTCTCTCTCAAAAATGAGGTTCCCAGTGGATGCCAACATGGTGATGGTGATGGACAACACACTCCCAGACACAGGTCTCTGCGCCATTTCCCCAGCTCACGTCACCTGGACAGCATGAGAAGTACCAGGCTCCAGAAAGATCTGTCACCTCACTGGTAATGGTGTGCCTCCTACCTCTGAGATTTTTAACCGAGCCACATTAACTACCTCGTGATTTGAAATCAACTGAATGCAACAGTGCAGTGACCTGAAGCATGTGTCACACCACCTACAAACCCTTGGCTTGGCTGGGAACATGCCTCCACCAGCCTGCAGCTCGTTTCTGACAGAACACAAGAAGCAAGTTCTTCAGTGAAAATACTGACACACCATTTCTAGCAGGTGCCACTAGCCCCGGGTGTAACAGTCACCTTCCCTCACCAGGATGCCTGAGCTCCTCCTGACACGCTACCGTGCATCCCGCTGCACTCGAAACAGACTTCAGCTACTGAGCGGCATATACAAGAGAAGCTTTGTTGTCATTCTCCTGTTATTTTTGCTGCAGGTGTAAGGAAAGGTGGAAACAGGCCTTGCTTATTGAAGGAGCACATCCAGCTGCCTGAAAAGGTGCCAGCCCTACAGCCCCCATCCCTGTACACAGCTCAAGTATTTCCAACATGCCTTTCCAGCTTCAGCAGGTGGGTCGCAGAAGAAGATCCCTGCTCCCACAGACACTGGAAGAGCTGCAGCTACTGATTTCCTGACTCATTCAGTGATCTGGATGAAGTTTCACTAAGTTACTCCAGGTCATTAATTTCCTCAACCTTGTCACTGGAGCTATCAAAATTAGGGTGAGGTTTTCCCTTGATGCAGTGATTTGCCCACAAGAACTCATCTGAATTCTCTTCACCGAACCAAAACAGCATCAAGCACACTAACTAGATTTAATCTGAAACCTAAGGACTGCCCATGGCGTTCCGCAGGGCCCAGCAGCTCTGTCTGCCCCACACACCCCCTCTCTCCAGCCATCTCCCCTCTGTTGCTCTTTAACTACCAAGAAGCCCTTAGTTCTGATGCAAACTGTCCAGAAGTCTCAAATATAGCAGAATCATCTCTCCATCTTGCTTATATTACCAAACAAATTAGAGATATTGAAGTGAAGTGTGTTAATCCTGTAATTATCATGGTAATAATGAGGCAGTTTAATGATCTTGCTAATTGTCTGTTCAGCAAGACTGGATTGGAAAACATTCTTTACCCCATCCAACCTTTTAATTCTGCTTAAATCAGATGTTCCCAGTAAGTGAAGAGCTGTAACTGTGAGTATCACTACTCCAGCGCCAAACTAATGTTTAAAATTGCTGCAGGTCTACCCAAAGGCCAAGTATTATATTGTAAGCAATGTCTACGAGGCCACAGTCAGTAGCTATTCCGCTATATATTAATTCAGACAAGACTGCCAGAGGAAGTAAAAAGAGAAATAAAACATCTCCATGAGGGACTAAAATTTTGCTTATAGACTGCCTGTTAAGGGTTTTTAAATTATCAGCTGAAATAAGCTGCCTGAAAGTTGTATCTGGCTAATAACTCCCTCTCCTGTTTACTCTGTTCTGCTGCAAAACACCATCCCCAGCACATCAGCGTGAGCCAAACACGGGTGCTGCCCCAGAAACCACCTGCAACGTCCCAGGAAACTTCCAGTTCCAAATCATGCTCATCCTGGGTGTAAGTCAGGAGCCCTGACGTGGGGCATCAGAGACTCATTAAAAACAATCTTGAAACAATGGAAATAATGAAAAACAGGTACACAAATCAGTTCTTGTTAGCACTGCAAAGCACATACTTCCAGCACATCAACTTTTCTGCAGGAGTTGTCACTCATATGCTAATCCTGGAGTAGACTGAAAGTAATTTGAAGCACCAAAGCAGCAATATACCCCATTTTTGCCATAATGCAGCTGACACAGCCACGTTTACCCTGCCACTGCTTGTTCCAAACCCCACACCCCACCTTCCCAGCACTCTCAGTTATAAAGGAGGTGAACTAAGTGTAACAGTAATAAGTAAAATTTACGAGGCATCTCAATGTGGAATCGCCATTTTGAGGCTGACAACTGTGTTTCCCAAGTAAATTATTGCATCAGAAGTGAAAAAAATGAAGCGTGGTCTGCCCATTTATCCAAACACAAACCTCTGACGTACTAAGGCAACTGGCAGAACCTCCTCCTGCCACCAGCCAGCTCTCCAAGGAGGAGGAATCCCTACCTCTTAGCCTGCCAATCCAAAGCAAAGGTCACTTGTCACCAAACCTGGTAATAACACTGCTATGACCAGCCAGCCAAAACCCAGAGATCAGATTCAAATTGACATCAAACCAGTGAAGCTTCACCAGACAGAAAATTACAGTGATTTACAAGCAATTTGAGGACCCAACCTCAGCATCCAGCAAACTTTGCATCGTGTTGCAGAAGGAAACATCCCAACACACGTAGGCTAAAATACCCACCGCTGCACAGAACAGACAAAAATCAGTAATTATCTCTTACTGTAAGCATATCTTAATGCTTAGCACCTACCAGATATTGTTTCTAGTACATTTGACACGCTACAGAAATAATGAATAGTAATTAGAATTAATCATTGCAAGTTCCAGTGCAATTAACAGCAGTGTTTAGCATGCCAATTATTTATGAACACAGAAGCGACGCACTGGATCAGCCCAAAGATTTAGCTAAGCCACTGTCCCATTTCCTATAATTGACAGCAGCAAATGCCTAGAAATATTTATGCAAGAGCAAGGCAGGCGTCAAGCAACACTTTCACAGAATGCTCTTCCAGCTTCCAACGACTCGAGTCATCTCCTGAGCCAGACTCACCTTCCAGATATTCAATAAGCCAAAGTGGACCAGAACAGGCCTTTGCATCTGCACAAGCTGTGAGTCCTGTGGAAAGGCACCCCAAGACAACAAAGAAGGGGACAATCTTTTTTGCAGGGCCTGTTGTGACAGGATAAGGTGTGATGGTTTTAATCTAAATGAGAGAGATTTAGACTAGCGAGAAAGAAGACAGTTTTTACAATGAGGGTGGTGAAACACAGAACCATGGTGCCCAGGGGTGGTGGATGTCCCATGCCTGGAAACATTCCAGATCAGGTGGGACAGGGTTCTGAGCAACTTGGTCTGGTTGAAGACGTCCCTGGTCACTGCAGGGGGTTTGGACTAGATGACCTTTAAAGGTCTCTTCCCACCCAAACCATTCTATGATTCTATGACTTAGCACCACATGGTTCCTACTATGGCAGCACATCTGAGCAGCTATCACCCAGCAGCACCCACAAACTCTCCTTTTGCTCCGGAGAGCATCACTGCTTGCACCTCAGAGGTTAAACCCCAGAGAATGCAGGCAAGCACTGCATGTAGCACTATTTCTTTACTTATTTGAGATACAATCCTTGCCTCAGCATCTCAAAACAGCACAGGGCTGGAACATTCCACCAGCCAAGTGCTGAGTGTGGACAGTTCGCTAGAAAAAAGGGGTCACATGTGAGACAGCTTTCACAATAGCCAGGTAGTAAATACACCATATACTCTAATGATTTTTCATAGCTTTAAAAATACTGTCACTACAGCATTAGGCCCTGATGGCCAGAGAAGACTTGTAGATAAGAGCTGGATTTCATTAAACCAACCAAAAGAGATTAAGAATAAAGAAAAGACAAGCTTGTCGGGACACACATCTTCTTCCCAGTTCTATCAGCTCTTCTATTAAATTGTATCATCTCTCCCCAGAGACCCTCCTTCACTGAGCAGCACACAGAGCAAGCACAGCACGGCGCAGGTCAGCTACGTGCCTCCTGGAAGGCCATCAACCCTGCTCCCCACCTCGCTGCGGCCAGAGAGCAGATGGGGCTCACAGGGCAAGCAAGACCCAGAAACGAATGTGCATTTACCAGAAATGGGAAAAATATTCCCCTGGTGGGAAGAGGAGAGGTCAAGTTGTAGTGCAGTCTGTTAAACGAGTCTGTGTCTTACCACATTTCAGACGGGGTGGAAACAGTGGAGTCAAGACAGTAGGCGGAATCATTGGCAAGATGAGAACTGAGCACAGTTGTAGGGAGACAGGTAAAAAACCCAAGGGGATAAGGCTGAACTCGTTTCCCTTCACACCTACAATAGATTATTTTCATTCTGTGCAGCACATCCCTGATAGCACAGCCATTCACAGGGGGTCAAATCACTGTGCGCTCAAGTCAAAGAAAAGTTACTCAATAACCTCAACCTTCCTCCTCAGCTGTGCAGTAGCCGCTTGCGAATCAGCTGTTGTACCTGCAGAAGGTAGCCTAGTGTGAAATTTTAAATAAAATACATATTGATTTCCAGACATACATTACAGCATGAAACCACTGGAGATGACAGAGAACCTTGTTTTGTTGGGTTTTGTTTGTTTTGTTTTTCTTTTTTTTTTAAACAAGTTTACAACAACCACTACTCCAAAACAAGCTGTCACACATCAAGTGAGAGACTCAGTGCTACATTTCGAATATACCGATTATTTGTTTCTCATTGTGCCTTCAAAATTATAAGCTTCTTGATTACAAAGCCCCAGTCTCAGAAAACCTCAAATTAAGAAGTGTGTTGCTGCCAGCCAGAGAAGAGCAGCAGCTGGATTGTTATCAGCATCATACGATCTCCATCAATACATCAGCACTGCCAATGAATTTGGATACTACAGATATCTGGGGCCAAATATAGCAGAAACTGCCAGATATTCCTGAGGTACAGCACGGCTCAAACTGTCCCTCCAACCCACATGTACTGGTCCACCTTCAATATAAGCAACCGGTGGAAAGTTTGGGGTAAAAATTTTGCAAAGATGAATTTAAATCAGAACCAATATTTATTCTGAGATTGTTCTGCAGCCCCCTCAATCTACTCTCCGGCTCTCCACAATAAATCACTTGGGTTCCCCGTATACTGCACCACGTCAGAGCTCAGCAGCAGAGATCAGAGTACGCAGCTGTGTTTATGTGAAAGAGAAACTAATAAATGAAAAATTATGAGTGGAAATTGAATCTGCTAGACGAATGCTCAGCAATAGATTAACATATGCTGCATTTGCAAAAAAAAAAAATACAATACTTTAACTCCAGGTTGTATTAAATATTGAAATCGCTGAGTTTTCCTCAATGTTCTGCATGTCTTGATATATTGTAAGTGAGTCTATTTCATTAGCTGCATATATCCATATCTCCATAATAACTTTCAAACTCCTGGACTCCTGTCATTTGGACTTATATTTGAAGAGACACTTGAGACCTATAAAAGAAAGAAAAAACCCAAACCCAATACTAAAAGCAATGTGCTTTCACTGCTTTTGTCAGTGGAAACTTTCCTTTGAGCTGTATAATTGAAAAGCAATGCAGTAGCACAAAATATTACATGAGATGAGGAACATTTCAGTGACAGGCTCGCAGCCCACAGACCAAAACATAATGCATTGTTTATCACAGATAATTGCAAGGCTTTCCATCCCACTTTAATCCTTCTGTTACTTTTTAAACAAACTCTCTGTCCCCATTTTCGAGATGGGAAAGAAGAAAAAAAATTTGCATTCTCTTCTGAAGAATATTCATTATCCAGGGTAACAGAGAGAATAAACTGGAGCTTCTGCAGAACGTAGTACCCTGCTCGTGGTAGCTACTCTCTGCAAGATAAGATACAAGGCCATGAGCCATCATGATACATCTTCTTTATTTCACTTTTAGGAAGCTGTAACTGAGCTGTAAGCTCCTCTGTTTATAACCCGTTGCTTTGAATTAATTTTCTTTCTCATTTTAATATTTTCCAAATTAAAAAAAACAACAAACCAAAGCCAAAACTTCTTCATGCAGATCAGGATGTGAGGAGGTAATTCAGTGGTAGATTTATCCTTTAGAACAGGAACCGATTTTAAAAGGCATATCTCATTTTTTCATCATTTTTTACAGACTAAGAGGGAGCATTTTGTGGTGAGATATTTTTCCTCCTGCCCAGACTGCTCTAAAGAGCAGTCACAGTCTATGTAACACCTGAACTGCTGAAAAATCCACGAGAAGGTCACAAGTGTAATTCCAACACCAATCTTAAAGCCTAATTCAGCCAAAACCATTGAAGGGAGAAAAAAAAAACAAACCCAAACAACTTAGTGGTCAATAGCCAGAAAGAACTTTAGTAACCTAAAGGCATGGGTGCAGCTGATTTCATGGACATCAATGTTGAAGGCTATTCTGATTTGTACCATAGGAACAAGTATTCATAAAAATTACAAAAGACCAAGAATTTAGCATTTCAATGCAGTACCAAGACAGAAGTATATGAAGCAGGTGAAGGGCAGCAGGGTGGTACGGGGTAGCACTGAGGGCATGGCCAGTCACCAGATAGTTGCTGAGAGAGTTACTGGTGTCAGAGCCATGATGAGATCCGAGGAGGAAACCACCAGAAAATAAGTACTAGCAGCTATCAACTAGGAGACGTCAAAACGGCCAATCAAGACCTCATTTTTGCAAGCGGACAAGCAAGTGTTCCCTCAGTGATGTGGAGAACAGTCAGGTCTTGCTTAGGCAGCAGCTGTGGTAGGGTCCCAAGTGGTGCTGAGTCCCTGGGACATTCCCCAAGGTGAAGCTGCAGGACCTGGCTCAGGGGACTGGACAGCTGCCACCAACTTCCCTGTTCCATACGCTTCCCCCGCTCATCCAGGAGCTGGAAGGATTGCTTAATAGCAAGCAGCCATTGCTACGAATGCTTGCTAGTTGCTAGTTACAGTTTGCAGTCAGGATAAAAGCCCAAAGGTCTGGGTCCCTCGTGACAGAATTCATCACAAAGTTATTTTTAACGTAGCCAGCCCAAGTGCTTGGTCTGGTACCAGTCTGTGGATTGTGTTCACTTTACAGCCGTACACAAGCTTTGTCTCCTGTGATAGCTTCCCAACAGCTATCACAGGCAATCCACTGAAATATGTTAATTCTCTTACAAAGCTGGAAATTAACACCTGAGGCCTCGTTCCTTATATATCCACAGTCTCAGGATTTGCATCTATGACTGATAGAACTCACCTCATGGAAGTCAGTGGATCTACCGACGCTCACTCACTACTGCTGAATGAAACCTGGCTGTTTACCACCATTTGGTATCAGCTTCTCTCAGGGTGACTCAGTTTGAGCATCATACACATTTAATGAAAACTCAGCTTCCCTCCAACAAGACACTGCTGTGCTGGTTTAGTTACGTCCTGCAAACACAAGGGCTAGCTAAAGGGAAAACCTGCACTAAGTCAGCTCAGTTTGCTGACACCACTCAGATTTTGTTCTTGCGAGGCACCTGCTATAACAAGATTTGTGATGCATTTTTTAAAAGAACGCTTGGTTAAATTAGTATCTGCTAACTACAAGGCAACACAAGTGTAATACAGTGCTGCAGCTCTGAAGATTTAGTGAGGCTACAGAGATAAACATCCGTTGTGTTAAATGACACAGACACAGGTTTTCAAACCTTATGTCTCAAGACACCAGAAATAAGAACAGGCACTCTCATTAGGCTGTTTTTCATTAATTACTGTTTTGCACCCTCGGCAAAGCAGAGCTCTCCAGCTGTGCTGAGACTGTTGCTGTTCCAAGTTCAGACAGGGGAAGAAAGCCAGGCAGCGCAGCAAAACCTGGATGCAACCTCAACTTGCCCAAGGTATAGGGATGTTTCAAGGACAGCTCAGAAGAGGATAAAGGACATTCAGTGGCTCAGTCACTGATGTGATGTTAAGCAGGACGGTGCAAGGTCTAAAGAAGCAAGTTGTAACAATCTCTACCTCCAAAGAAATTGCAAAAGTAGAAGGATAAAACTCAAATCCTTGTGCTTCAAAGGCATGAAACTCCTGCTGCTGAAAGGAAGAAGGGACAGTCCTGGAGCTCTGAGTAATACCTGATCCAGCAAATCCTTCAAAAGACAGAAAAATGCGGAAAACAGCAATGCAGAAACACAACAGGGTTTGAAGTCACGGCTTTATAGAATTCAATGTTAATCAAGTTAAGGCAGAGCTTGCTATTAGAGACTACTGCTTTCAAGTTGCTTCTGGTGGTGTATTTATTAATTTGAGGGGTTTTTAACCATTTTCGGTACAAAACAAGAGATTGATTTTAGACTTTTGGACAATACTCTGTCCTACTTCCCTCACTATTTCCACTGAACCGCACGTAGCTAAACTCGTGAGAGCTCGCGACTGAATGCGTCTGTTCAAAATGCTAAGCATGCTTTTGACAATCAGCACCGACAGCGCACAAACAAGCACTCTGTATCTGTAACTAGAAGACATTATGTGCTCCTAACTTGCATCCTCCTGTCCAGGACCCCAAGGACCCTGCCACCAGTAACGCCACCACACTGAGCAGCTCTGTCCATACCCCTTCTCCTGAGGCTCACACTCTGCATCAGAGGCAGGTGAATATTGTCTCCTCACACCAACAGTCTCATAGAGTTGACAATTCCCAATAGAGAAGTCTTTGAATCGTCAACTAGGCATTTGTATGGCTGATATAGCAAGAAGCCAAGACCAGGGTCATGAACCAACCATTGCAAGTTCTTCCTCATTATAAATTGGTTGCAAACATCTCTTCTTGCTCCAGCAGTGTGAAGCTGGAAGTCATGAGTGAGCAGAGCAATTCCCACCGCAGCTGGATAAACCCTCCCTTCCCAATCTGTTGCAGCTGTAACAAGATGTAGACAGAGAAATAATGTTGATCAAGGTGGAATAATATTTAGAGCAGAATGTCAGCTTCAGCCACAAATAGATTTGCTTGTGGAAGCAGCTGCTCCATCCATTAGAATTTCCTAATAAACTGTTATGAAGATTGACACCTTGGAAGTAATTAAGTATTAGATATTTTTAGGTAATTACTGCAGCAATAACAGAAGACGTGCTCATTTTCAGAATGAGGAATTATCTGTAGCTCCCGTTGCTGTGCTTCTTTTAATAATTCATAATAGTTTTGACACCAATGATTATTTTTGATTACTCCAGCTTTTCAACTTCCCAAACAAACTAATAGGAGTAAAAGAAACTGTTTATAGTCTGGGGGATATCCCATCGGTTTAACTTTAGCAGGTTATATGGGACTCCTTGGGGGGCACATAGAAGGAAGGATGACAACGAACCCATGAACAGCAAGAGATCTGTGTGAAAAGCAAATACCTTTGAGTCAAGATGCTGTGTAGAAGGGCAGGAAAAACATTCTCTAATAGCTGCTTCTGTTGCTGGACTGATTTCTTGTCAACAGGCATGCTCCCACATTTGTCAGGATACTTGGAAGCTGAGTCTGAGGAAGGCACATTTCCATAAAATTAGTGCTAACAGCTCTTGGACCACCCCCACAGCAAGCTCCTCACCTTCTCCCTTCCACTGACACCAACTCAGAGCTCAGACTTGTTCCCCGAGTCTCTTGAAGGGCACAAAGTTCACCCTGGATGTCCACTCACCAGGCTGCATTTGCTGAGTGAGCCATCAGGCAAACCAGCCTTGACTCCTGCTTAGTCGCATGGACAGAAAGCAGCAGCAATCTCATTTGGAGCTGCATGATCACAACTGCACACAGAGCCAGACTCAGGCTCCTGCTACCTTCAAACAGCATTTCACCTGGGAATTGTTAAAATATCCCCAGAAGCCCAAAACTTCACACAAATACTCTTGTTATTCTTGCTATGAACTGCCCAGCTAAACAACAGGCTTTCTGTGAGGTGGTTGCAATAGGATCTCCACAAACAGATGGGGTTTTTTCATTTTAGGAAAGCTTACCCGTGACCATTCTGCAGAGGAAGGGTGCCTATCCTGAAGCTATTTTTAACAGAAGAGTGACCAGGCAAGATTCCAGTGCTGTCCCCCTCCTGCATGGTGTCCTGACTCCAGAAGTCATATCAGCAGCAGTGTCCTGCACCCACCACTTGAAGGAAGGGACCCAGCAGTGCCATTGGGCTGGGGATGCTGCCGTTGGGATCCTGCTGGGACGAGAGCAGCTACACTTAAGGAAACTTCTCTGCCATTCTAAAAGAAATTGAGAATTAAAAAGTAAATACAAATCAATACTCAATTAGACAAAAGGTACAAAGTCTAAAAAATGCTAAACAAAGCAAAATCTAAGGACAAAAATGAAATGGTCTTACTGAAAGAATTTGCTGCAATGATTTTAAAACCACCTCAGTGGCTTGGGCCACTTTTCAGTAAAATCTGGAGGTTTGTTTTGTATTGTAACTTAAATGTCAAGTTATAAATGCACTTTGAACTGAAAATACATTTTACAAAAAAACCTTTTCACAATGGGAAATTCATTTTCCCATAAACAGGCTTGGCTTTGACAGGAAAACACCAGCATATAGCAAACCCATCAGCTCCACTCTGAAGTGTGGGGCCTTCTAATGACAGGATATCCCTAATTTGGCCTTCTCAAAACATTTCTGTAGTACCCAACCACCAAGAGACTCCCAGGCATCCTTCAGCAGCATGGGCAGTTCATTGGTGTTGTTCACAGTCAGGATTTCTGCCCCACTCTGCCCTCCTGGCAGAGCTGTTCATCAGGAAAGCTCAGATGCCTTCTCTGTGAAGACAGGAGAATTTGTGCTTGGGATGGATAGACACAATTAGATTAATTCCCTCTTTGTCTTCATTTGCTCCCATCACACCAAAGATAAATATCTAGCCTGTACACAGCCTCTGCCCAACCCCATTAATATTTGGTTACAATAGGCACCAAAGGAGAAAATAACATTTCCTCATTTATTTTAAAGTGTTTCCTGGTTTGTTTTTAAAACGCACCATCTGCGCTTCCACCACGACACGTTAATGAAGCACAGCTCTTGGTTTTTTAAGGCACAAAAGTGATTTTTAAACACACCCGTAGCCAGGACACCGAACACAGCAGCTGCAGCTGCGACCGTACGTACGCTCGCAGGAAGCTGGAGCAGTGCAAGGTGACGGCGTATCCGACTGCCGTCCTTCCGCTGGGAACAGCTCCTCTCCACAGCTGCCAGGAGCTTTCTGGAGAAAAAACACACCAGCAACATCCAGTCTCTTTTTACAATTAAACCATGATGAGGCCAAGGAGATTTAAGCGTCCATAGATTTCATGTAATGGTTGGGATTCAAACAGCTGGAACTGAGACGCTCTCTCACAGATGGTTCTTATGTTTGTTTTAACCAGTAGACTTTGGGATAAACGTTTCTTCAGGATCCCACGGCTCTAATAAAGTTGCATTTCCCTTCAGCTCTATTTTTATTTGCATTGCTCCATGAGGTACCTCGGCAGACAAGACAGAAAGGCTTACAAAGTGGATCAAAGTGTAGGATTAGGGCACAAGTTGACTCTTCAGATAAACATACAAAACCTGCAACTAAACTGCACTTTGGAGAGGAATTTGAAATTTTATTAAATCTGTTTAGTGCTCTCTGCCAGTGTGTACTCTAGACAGAAACCCAAGATTTTTATCCTGCTTAAGCAAGCAGTAGAGGTAGTTAAATTCCAGACAAATTCCCTCAGACCAAAGTCTCACAAGCACATCTCCACAGGAGATAACCCAAATTACGCTAACAAAGTGGTAGATTAACTTCTTTTTTCCTCAAATGGTAATGCTGGTAAGAACAACAGCATTTGAAAACACAAAGCCAAATGACACTGTCTTGGCTAGCGAAAGCCCATCAGCGTTGTGCAAAGACTACTCTTATTAAATAATAATATCTCTGTCTGCTCAGAAATTACTTTCCCGTGGGAGAGCCAGAGAAGGAAGGAGGAGGAACAGAGTGGGACAGAGGCTTTAACAGCTGCCTTTAAAAGTATGGTTCTATTTGGCTTAAGCGACAGCTCTGTCTCTAAAGAAATGAAGATCTGAACCTAACATCAGCAGTTTGCCTTCTCCTGAGGAACAGTATCATGAATGTCAACGGTTTTTTACCCATAAGGCAAAGTGGTACCAGTTATCATGGGAAAAATGTAAATAATGATGCTTCGCGTCCAGATCAAAAAAATGAAATAAACTCTGAAACAGCAAAATATGGGATGCTGCATGCAAGGTTTTATTCCACATTAAACATGAAACAAAGCTACTATAAACAGGGAAATAAAAAACAAAGCTTGAATTATGCCTGAAGAGGCTTTGGCCATATGTGGCACAGTGTTCAGAAATTTCTTATTAGGCTGCAATGGCACTGTTCCATTTGTTAAATTATTTTATGTTAGTGAGAATGATTAGGTTTCTTGTGCAGTTATTGGGACCCGAAAGGCACCTTTATTTACCTCATTTATCATGTACAGCAGCATTCGGCTGAAGTGTAGAGGTAAACAATTTTAAATAGCAATACTCTTGCTAGAACGCAGTCATCTTGACCACAGGAGCTTTGGAAAAATGCAGATTTAAACTGTTCACATTACTGTTTTATCTGCATTTCAGTCTGAATTACTGACTTATCACCAAGCTCAGCAATAAAGAAACATGGAGGGAAGATATTAAATATTTATGCCTACAGTACCTTACAACTTTTCGCCGAAATATTAATTGTAAGGCAAAAGCACAACTGTTCCAGCTACCAGGAGTGGGGAAGGCAGGACTTAAAACCAATGTGACAGTGCCACAGACAGTTTAGGTCAGAGCACTTAAAGAATTATTAGCTCTAATTAAATTTAGTGAAGGAAATACTTTGAAAACGTGTATTGAAAATACTTGTCAGTAACTCTGAAATCAGAATCTGCTAGAACTGTTAAATTGTTTGCATGTTACAAGATAAAAATAAACTAGGGACACATCTCCCTACCTTGGCTCCCCAGAGTTACACTGAATTACTATCACAGCCCCAGTGACACCCCACTTGGTGCAGGCTGCAGTCGGGGCTGGGTCTACTTCAAATGCTTGGGTTCACAAAATCCAGGTTGAAACGTCCAGCATGGTCTCTGGCCATGCCCCAGGCAGGACAAGGAGAATCCAGCATGAACCTCTACTCTTGCTAGTTGCCGCTGGAGAAGACAGCGAGGTCCATAGGGTTGACATACCTGCAGGGCTCAGCCTCTGCTGAGCGTCATCCCTATGGATGAATTAACAATCAGTAGAGATGACAAGAACCCAACCTCTCCTTGCATTTCATCTCTCTAAACATCACAGTTACCCCTTACACTGCACTTCAGCAAACCTCCACTTTCTTCTCCTTCCCCTTCTGCTGATCTACATGGCACCTCCTGACCAGTTCCCAGGCTCCCATCCATTCTTTTTTCTGCAACTTTCAATGTCTTGGGCCTGATCTTGAGAATTATTGGAGAACTGCTCACTCCTGTGCTAGGACTGACTAAAAGCACGCTTAGGATAAAGGGCCTGGGAAGGGGGAATGTTCTAGCACCACTTTTAGAAATACCATTTCTGAAGCAGTTAATGGTGTTACAGCTCACCACTCATAGCCTCCCTTGCTGGTACCCTGCAACACTCCTCCAGCGTTACTGCATTTACCTCCAGTTTACCCAGCAGAGTAAAACTGTGCTGAAACCTCAGTTTACTCAGGCACCAACACGGGACCTGACTCACTAGAGGTCACTGGGACACCTGAACACCAAGTCTTTCATCCCCAAATCCATGCCCATGGCAGCTACTCCCCCTTCACAGGGTCCAGCTCAAAGCCCCAGGCTGCAGTCACCTCCTAACTTTAGAAAAAAGCTCATTGCCCAGCCTTACAGCTCTCTGGCAACCTCTCATTCACCACAGCTGAAACAAGGCACCCACAAAGCTCCTAAATCGTCTATCAACTATGGAGAAAACTCTTCTCCAAGCACTCACACCAGTCTGGGGAAAGGTTAAGGGAGGTCACCATCACCATGCCAAGAACTTCACTGAGCCAGTAGCAGCACAGCTCAGCCCTGTTGTTCAAAGAGCCATCACAACCTCTTGTCCATGAGGAAGATCCAGCCAGTGCATTCCGCCAGGTCTAAACATGACTGGCTCTGAAGAGAAATGCCAGGGGAATCACAAACCTTCCAGGAGACCGCTTTCTCCCATGCTGCTGCAGCAAGCTCAGCTAAAAGGACACACAACAAACCATCAGCAAAACATCACTCAGAATCTTTTAAATGTCAGCAACACTTAGCATTGAAAACAGACTTCTTGGTTACAAATGAGTAAACATTACAGAATACGCTAAAAAAAAAGTTAAATAACCTTTAACATTATATTAGATTGGAAATAAATATATTAAAATGTTTGGAGCATGTTTTAGAGAGTTCATTCTGCAACAAGAAGTGTTTAACTCTGGGGTGCTGGGTCAGTCTGTAGAAATTATTGTACAGATTTAAACATCTGAAACAATAGTAACGCTTCAGAGAAACCAAGAAGTCACACACAAAGGACTTTATAAGGACTTGTGTGCCCAAGAGAGGCAGCAGAGACCAGTGTACTGAGGAGAAAGCACAAGGAAACCTGAGTGCAACCTGGATGAACACCAACAGCTACTCAGAGGCTTTTTCAGATTTGCTAAAAAGGACTTAAATGCAAAGGTGAGAGAGAAAAATGTCTGCCTCCCACTGTTCAGCTCCTGCCATGCTTAATAAAATGGAACTTTATGCATTCATTTTAAATAAAAAAATGCATCAAAAATAAATGAGTCCTTTCATCACATTCTACTAATGGAAACAACCCACACAACTCCATATTTGACCAAGCGCTCGCAGCAGGAAGGGCAGCAGACTGCCAGGCACTAGACTCTGTTAGTCTTTGCTTTTGGTTCCTGACTTTTACAAACCTTTGTCAGCTGTAAATCTTCAAATCCCACCCCAGTTTTGCATATGGGTGCGATTTTGGAGTCATCGCCCATCAGCCAGCTCGTCTCTCCTGCAGTAAGATGTTGAAAGCATAAGAAAGCATCTCACTACGTATAATAGGGAGATTTTCATAAACTCCATCCTCCACTGACAAAACAAACATCAGTGGAAATCCAAAGAAAGGACTACCTAAAACCCGTGACCCATCCTCTATGATTGCTCCTTTTAAAGAACATATGCAGAAGGGAGGAAGTTATTTTCTTTCTAAATACATTTTTCCAGTACCTTGGAATGAGCTTTCCTTGTGGTTATTTTGTAATCATATGAATATCCTGAACAATTAGTTGCATTTAATCTTTTTGTATGTCTTCCTGTTTCTCCTCCAGTAAGAATTTTAACCCCCATTGTCCAGTTTCTCTCAAATAACACAAAGGCTTTGAATCCAAGTGACTGTGAAGAGACGGCCTCCAATAGCTTCATCAAGAGAAAGGGGGTACCATGGACTGTGCCTCTCAGACACCAGAAAATTCATACAAGGGAGATATTGAGGGTGGTGAGACACTGGAACAGGTTGCCCAGAGAAGCTGTAGATGCTCCATCACTGCATGTGTTCAAGACCAGGTTGGATGGGGCTTTGAGCAACCTGGTCTAATGCATCCCTGCCTATGGCAGGGAGGTTGGAACTAGATGATCTTTAAGGTCCCTACCAACCCAAACCACTCTATGACTCTGTGATTAGAGTTATCCAAGTAGCAAGAAAAAGTCCTCAAAAGTACATATAGGCAGGGGAAATTCAAGCACAAAATACAAATTCACCAAAAAAAAGCTTTGTGAATACTGCTGCTTAAGGGAAACACTGGTTATGGTGGCCTAAGCCCCATTTTAGACTCAGTTAAGAAATTCCCCAGCACTTTGCTGATTCGGTTTCCCTCCGTTTGGGGCAGATCCAGACAAGCTATGCCACCAGGCAGACTTTCCCCAGCATAAAGATATGAGATTGGTGTATTGCACACACGGGGGCACAGGCAAGTATCTTCTAGCATCAGCCAGGTCCAAGGCTTTGTGGCAGACTTGAAAGCAGGGAGCAGAAGCAAGCTGCAAATGAATTCCCCGTGATTCTCTGCAGCTTCGCACACGTACACAGACGTACCGTATCGTTAGCCCAAGTCTCCACAGCCTGGGAACAATAGTTATAACAAATCGGGTACCACTTCGTACCAGCCACAGCAGGGACTGCAGCTCTTCATCACGCCAGTTTCTTAAAGGTGGTCGCTTCAATTAAACAATGTCTTCTACAGTAAGTCGCAATTATTTTTTTACAAGAAATAAAAGCTTAGCACAAGCCGAAAGAAATAAAGCAGGTCCCTGCTGAAAGGGATTATTATAAAGGCAACCTGTGTGGGTGAGGAGGGAAGAAAGAGAGAGAAGCCAGTTAAAATAGGAAAGAAAAAAAATCAAAGAATAGCTGGGATAAATGAAGTACAACCTCTACTTCAGAGATTAAATTATTAATTACTCCTGAAGAAAGCTCTATGTTTACCTCCCGTATGTTCAATGCCTTAACAACGGCCACCATCAGCGCTGCATTATACCAGCACAGCACACGCTTAGCTGGAGCTCAGGCTTATTGCATTACAGTGAATTTTAAATACTGCTGCTCCTCAAAGGCAATGATATGGGGTCAAGAACATAATACCCGTTGCAGAGAAATCTAATTCCAAAGCTGGGAAAGTCTTTTCCCACCCCAAAATGGCTTTAGGTATTGAAATGAATCCCCTATTACAGCTCAGCTTTGGTCAAAGCAGAAATTCTGACAGATTTATTACTACCTTATCAAGTGACTTCATGGTTTCAAAAAATACATATATTCTTCTAAAATCCATTTATCCAGACAGAATTCAACAGTTACATGAAGTATGCTCATTTAATTGAAATTCGCTCCAAGCATGTGACTCTAGGGCTCTCTCCATCTGCAGCACCCCACTGACGCGCGTGTCCTTTCATTCCTGCAGCCTATCTTCTGCATTCACAGGCCCACTTAAAATCATGTTCAGGTACTTTCCTTTATGCCTTTACATTCTCAGAAAATTGCTTTTTAACTTGGGTCAGCTTCAATTTTAACTTTATTTTTTAGGAAATGTTTTTGATCTGCAGCAGCCCAGCATTTATATCCCTCATTTTACAGTGCTGCTCTTGAGGAAATGAAGCAGGTGGCCAAAGCCTCCTCACCCCAGAGCAGCCAGCTATGGTCATGGAACGTGCTGGGAGGCTCTGGAGAAGACAGGGCAAATAGGTTGTGATTTCAGCTCAGGCCCTCCTCAGCCTCCAGCACAAGGCAAAAATACAGCTTGGTAATGCTGGATTTTAGGACATGCTCCCCAGCACATGCACGTCCACAGACCCACCGGGCCAGTTACTATCTCTGAAGAATTTTCCTTGCGCAATCTTGCTGATTAATGAAGAAAGCTAAAAGCCCTTCCAAGAGCTAAGGACAGCCCTGGAGAAGGGTAAGCAGAAATTATCACTCGGCTAAAAGCATTCAGTTGCACTAGTGTGTGTGTGTCTCTATCTATCTATCCATCTATATCTCTGAAATAACTCACTCGATTCAGGTCACCTCAAAATGAACTGAGGAGATGCTGCAGGAGTCTCAGGTGAGCAGGGAGCCCATGAGGCAGCTTCACATGATCCTCCTCCAGCTGCAGGCAAGGTGACTTTGGGGCTCTGGGAGCACTCAAAGACAGCACACGGGAAAGACAAGGGTCTGGCAGGAGAGAAACCAGAACAGGAAACTTAAGAGATCTGGACTGAAGTTTCAAGTCACTAAATACTGCTCATCTCAGCACATTATCTTGCTTCAAAGATTTACTGTAAGATGTAAGAAGGACCTTGGAGTCCTGGTGGACAACAAGTTATCCATGGGACAGCAATGTGCCCTTGAGGCCAAGAAAGCCAATGGTATCCTGGGGTGTGTTAAGAAGAATGTGTCCAGCAGATCGAGGGAGGTCCTCCTCCCCCTCTACTCTGCCCTAGTGAGACCTCACCTGGAG
>VZZY01015772.1:53973-98401 GCA_013400335.1 Eurystomus gularis
GAGACTTTCAAGACCCATCTGGATGTGTTCCTGTGTAACCTGCCCTAGATTCTATGGTCCTGCTCTGGCAGGGGCGTTGGACTTGATGATCTCCAGAGGTCCTTTCCAACCCCTAACATTCTATGATTCTATGTATCAATATTCATAACACGATCCTTGGCAAGGGGTATAGCAGGACCATTACAGAAAGAATTATGCTTCATTTGGAGTAGCTACCTGCCACCCTCACTCTTCTTAGCACAATACACCAACAGAGACTACGTCCACCTTTTAGCAGAATAAATTTAACGTGGCTTGCTCTGTGCTAGAGACAGAAGGAAGGAGTCCAGGAGTGGAAAGAGGAGAGCAGCCGTGGTTCCCAGTCACCTACTCTAACCATAATGTACTCTCAGTAAACATTTCGTATCAGGATCCAACAGACGGTGCTCCTCTTTGTTTCAGATCCATAACAAGCAGGTATTTATTGCAAAGAAATAATGCAGAATAAGCAGGGATACTAAGAAACCAGCGTTGCATATAAATGAAGGAAGACTCCAAACATAAAACAAAGCTTTGACTAAAAGCACATTACAAAAGAAAATCCTGACAGTTGTGCAAATGATTGAACAGAACCGATTCAAGGATGTAGGCTACAGACTGATCTTCTGAAAGCTAACCAAGAAGCTTTTTAAATAGATATTGTACTGGTTTGGGTTGCCACAGTGTATTATTAATGTAGAGGAGTTGATGCTTCGTATTTCTTTTTGTCCACCTCCAAACACAGTGCCAAGTGCACTTATCTGAAGGACATTATTTTAATGAAGTCATTTATGCCCTTAAAAATTAATATGTCAGAGCAGTTAAAGTCTAGTGACTGTAACCAAACCAAATAATGCGTAATGGAGAAATGTAATGAGAAAAAAAATACAGCCTCAAGTCAAGGTTAAGTAGTTAACCTTAGGAAAAAAAGTAAGAGGGAAAAGAAAAGCCAACACCAATTATATGCCCCCTTGACTTGCCATAAAGGATACCATTACATTGTCATCACCCCTCAGTACACAGTTGTGAATTTAGATTTTTAACTATCACTGTACTGTACACTGGAGGCACCAGGAGATTTATCTTCATTTGAGGAGATAAAAATGATGCTCTTGTGGCCTAGAAACACTTGGCAGAAACCCTTTAGCAGCCCAACACCAGAGCTTCTCAGAGAGCCATGACTAAAACTGTTCATTTTTGTAGTAAGAGTTTCACGCAAGCTCAATATACAGCAAAAATATGACAAAACATTCACTCTTCCTGTTCTTTAAGTCATACAGAAAACTGCTCTTTAATTCCATCAGTGCACAAAAATATGTCATTCATCATTTGCATAAAGCCATAGCAGACTGTTACTGCAGCAGCTCCTTAAAATTAGAGCAGCTCCAAGTCAGGGCTTCCTGTCTCTAAATAATTCAGCTTTTCCCACATTCAGGTAAAGCTGAATCGGGTACATCTCTCAAGCCCTGAAATGTCAACAACATGAGTAGCAAGAATGCAAAGTGCACATGTTGATACGCTACTACTTCATCTCCTTTCTTGCCATGAAACATTCTATACTGGATGTCATCATTCGATTAATTAGTAATGGAAGTAGACTTAGTCCCCTGTGAAATGAAGTGTTTGCATCCAGAGCTGAGGCTCTTCCCTGCAAGCTCCAGGAGATGCAGCACCTATGAATTCATGCATTCCTGGGGTAGCGGAAGGGGATTCCTCACTAGACATGCAGGAAGTTGAAATACAGAGTTGGAAATCTGGATCTCTGCCCAGATTTTCTGATAGCCAACATCCCCCACTTCACTCCCAACAGACAACGTTTTTCTCTCCTGCAGAGAAAGACCATGTCCGCTGGAACCCATGGATCAGTCATGATAATCTAATACCACAGCAGTTCACTTAAACTGCTGCTTACAGAAGGGTTGATGTCTTCACTATTAGCTGCAAATGCTTCCAGACAAGAAAAGCAGAGTGACGTTTCCAGAACCCTTCACAGATATTCATGTGCTGTTCTTCCCGGCCCATGGAATTTACTGGTTTGATCAACTCCTTTCCCCTTCCAAAGCATCTTAGCAGTCTCAGAGGTGCGTCTCCAAACTGGGTTAATGCACCTCCAGAACATTCATAAGGTAAAGAAATGTAATTTAATTTGTGATTGCATAAGCCAACTGTGGAAGCCTCCCAAGAAGCCTGAGTTTTCATTTCTTTCATAGCAGATATTTAATTATATGATAATTACTTACAGCTTGCAGCTCAGCTTCTACTTTTAGGAAATATAAATTGCACTTCACTCAAAAGTGCAGGATGAGCATTTAAAAGGCTTCATTAAGTAGGTTTTAAGATTTTCCTGACGACATTCTTTAAGCTGTGGAATGAAAAGCAGATGTACCTGTAAACTGAAACTGAACAAAGTAGAATTGCTAATGTAATACCAGGATGGATGAGCCTTTACAAGAAAAAAAAAAAATTAACTTAACAAATACATTTTTTTAAATAACAAACAAAATATTTCTGTCAAGCTGCATGATAAAATGGACCAGCAGTGAAGAAGCAGTATTGCCAGCTCTCAGATATGAACAGCAATGCTCTTTATTCCAGACTTCCAGTGCTTGGAAACCTGAGGTTATGTCAGATCCGTGCTGTCATTAAAGCTGATGGACCAAAAAAAAAAATTCAACTCATTTGTAGCTTCCTAAAAGCCTAGCAAACAGAAATTACAACAGCAAAAAAAATGAAGACAAGAAAAATAACCTCACCTGAATTTATGTATTGTAGCTCTGGGACTGTTTTGACCTCCCTCTTGATTTTAGACTATTAGGAGATGACTGTGCTGGTACTTCTGCTCTGCTGTATTTTCACAGTACTGCAAGCATAGACCTAGTAAAAAGGTATGAGGACAAAAAAAATATCAAAGGCAGAGATGTTGGTTGCTACAAAAGATGGTGCAAGTGTTACTGTCACTTGGTGGCTACACCAGTACCACACCGTGATGGCAGAAAGGTGCTGTTCACTGCAGACCCTGAAGGAAACCATCACTCAGGCATGCAGAGGAGTCTTCTGCTGCAGGGTTGTGGCTTCTTCCAGGCAGGAATAGTGAGCTGAGAAAGGTGCTAGATGTGAACTCAACCTTTTGAACCTTCAATGGGTAAATTTGTCTCATTTTAGTTTGGCAGTTGGGTATGCCCATACTATTAACTACATGTGGATTCACTAAATATGAATATACAAAATGAGATAAAACTAACATACATGACTTGCCTGTAAATTCTTGGAAGAATTTGTTCCTGGAGCTAAGAATGCATGGAACAGAACAAATTCTCTCTGCAATTCCATCAGGGTGCCGTATGTCAGTCATTTCCAAAGACTGCAAAAGAAAAAATGATTTTAAAAAGCACGTCTAAGCAATCTTTTGAAGAAAAGGCAATAAAATATTTGTTAGGAACAGGAGTTATTCTGAAGTGAAAACTGACAAATTTGCGAAATTCACAAGCAAAGTCCTGCCCACCACCAGCTGAATTTGTCTTCTGCAGTAACATGACCAATGGATGACGTGCATCCCACCAGCACACTGCAGGTCAGAACCTGGCCTCTACCTTCTCTCGGCTCAAGGCAAAGACAGAGTGAGAAGTCCCTTCTAGCAGCTTACAGTCATTTCCACCAGCCAGAACAACAAAACCCAAATGAATGTGGGCATAGAGCTTCTTGCTTAACTGAGATGAATCACATCCTAGCAATAAATGTCACTAGTAGCTGTTAATGGCATTAAGCAGAGGAACAGAAATTTGCATAGGAGCTATTATATGATGCATCCCCCTCCCTACAATGATTGTCTCCCAGCGACTTTTGCAGAAGCTTTTAATTGATTTGTTTGGAAGTAGATCTAGACAGCACAATTGTTCAACTGAGACGCCGAGTGAAGACAGACTGTTGGCTTCAGCTGACTTGGGAGATCTTAAATACATACTTTATTTCGTAGTAGCTAAGTGTGCTAAGAGTTCTGAGATGTTAAACTCAGTATTTAATATACTGTCAAAGAGGTTCTGCGCTTATATATTCTATTTCTAAGACTAAACAATGGCTTAAAGCATGCTGTCCAGCATCTTACTCTCCTCAGCAAACCTGAGGGTTGAACTCAAGCAACAGTCTGTTGCAGAGAACGATGCAGCTGTTGTCTGCCACCCTCCAAGTATGCCACCGGGGAGAAGATAAATTCTCTCTGAAACAGAGGAACACAAAACTGGGGACTTGCCTCGACCAGGGCACTTTTCAGGAAGCTAATCAGATCTAAAAACAGAAGTCAAAAGGCTTGATATAAACTGCATTAAGGCGTGGTATGGACACTCTCACTCAGAATTAAAGCACCCCTAATTTAATTGAGGTTTATTTACTTCCAAGGGAAAACTAAGCTTACCAAATTTTAGTCAATTAAAAAAAAAAAAAGAAAAAAGATTCTACCCAGAATTTGATCACTGGGTTTAAAAGCTACTTTGGAATAATTTTCTTCAGGGCTCCCATCAAGAGCAGCACTTGCAGACTGCGGTGTCTGTACAGAGACTGCAGCACGGAGCACTCGCACTACCCCGGAGTCCCCTCTGAGCAGTAAGTGATTTCAGTTTACTATGTTTGTCTTTCCTCTGGAAAGGATAGACCCCAAAGAGACAATTTTAAGGGCAACCATGGGCAAACAGCCCCACAGATGCTGATCTCTACATACAGGCTGGGAACAGTGCTGCTAACTCAGCTCCGTCTGGACTCAGCCGCGATCCGGTGGAAAGTACGAGAGTCAACACCCCCCCAGCAAAGTCTGGAACAAGCAGAGAAGTTCATCTTTATTTCATATAGTTTACAAAAGGGCATAAAATGCCACGCCATTTCATTCGGAACAGCTTCTTCCATTATCTACCGCAGCACGTAGCACTTAGCTGCTAAATAACAGCAAAGAAAGGAAATTAAGAAGTATAGAGGAAAGAAAGGAGTAGTATTTCCAGCTGAGACGTGAAGTGACTCAAGAGACAGTGAAAGGCTGCTTTACGTAGGATTGAACAGATCTTCTGTCCCCTTAATCACACCAACACAGTCTGCTGGGCTCAGGCTCTCATACACCCTCATATTGATCAGTAACGTCTCCACCTGTGGAAATCAGCTTAACGCTGAAATAAAAGCTACCTTCTGGGCTGCAGCCTATAAAATTTTTAGAAATACTTTGTGAGCATAAAAGCTGCACTGAAGGGTGGTGGCCCTGTGGGCTGCCCAACAGTCTGGAAGGGCCTTTCCTGCTGGGAAAGGCCACCAAAAGCTACCGTGGGACCTCAGAGGCTTTTGGCCATGCACATTGCCTTGAAAGGGGACAATGACTTGGAAAGATGCCTGTATGGAGCTCCATATCTGGGTATGGCAAGGCTGAGCACTGGTGACAGAGCAGGGGCCTCACAGCCACAGCCACCCCAGGGCCAGGCTAAAGCCTAAGAGAAGAAACACATCATGGACAAGGGCCTCTCCAAAACCACATCCTTCTTTGCTGGTGAAGCAAATGCCCACATGAGTACTTTGTTCTCTAGGCTATAGTGTCCTCCAGCCAGCATTGCATCACCCCTCGCTTACATCTTCCACAGCTGCTTTTCTGGAAATTGTCTGATGTCCACAGACGGAGGATGTGGGTCAAGGGACAAGGGAACCTCACTGCCTTCCCCTGTCCTGGCCTCTCTGCAGTGCTCCTCTTTCTGTCGTAGCCCCTGAGTATACAACAAAACTGTTCCTTCACCAGAAGGATCATTCAGTGAAACATTCTGAAGATAGTAGGGAGGTAAGGAGGTGGTCTGATCAGCCCCATAGAATTAAAAGGTTTCTCTTCATCTCAGCTGCTGCAGCTCCATTAAATCTGAATGAAATTTTGCATCTGCAACAATCACACAATTACGACTACAAGAGATGAAGTTGTCATTTAAATCTATAATTAAAACGAAACTTCCAAAGAGTAACCTTTTATTCTCCCCAATCTGTGCTTCCACCTCTTTATCAGTGCGCTTCTAACTTTTTATCAGCTTGAGGCACTTTTAAAGCCCACTGCACAACGTTAAGGCCACACCATTCCCAGGAAGTGGCAGGGCCTCAGACAGCATCTGTGACCAGGCAGGTGCACTTTGTGCTCCACTGAAGAATGTCCTATTTTTCATAGCTGGATACTGCTGGGGAACCTCATTAGAAACCAAATTACTACCTGCATCAGGTTTACACTAATGTATTGACATCTACAGCACTTGTTAAATGAACCGTAAATCCAATACACTGAAGTCATTTTCAACTGAATCAAATCAGGTTTCAGTCAAAAGAATTACAATTGTTATATACTTAATGCTTGGCACTTTCCTGGTGTCTCCAGCTAGATCATTTCAGACACAGGGAAAAAATTGTAAACCTATGAAACAGTGCAAGCTAAATTGGACACACTCCAAGCATACTAAACATGGTGCTAGGAGTTTAAGGATGATAATTGGCTCTAATTGACTAGTTGGTAAAGCTGTCCAGGCATCCATAGGCACGCTCCTTACTAATCTGTTTTCAACATGCTGTTTTCTTCTCCTTAATTAATTTACACTTATGATAAACCACATCATTTGTATTTCCTAGTATCTTTGCTTTTTAAATCTTTAACTCTTTGTGCCTCTCAGAAAGAATGGCTTTATGGGAATATGGTCCCAGGTGCAATACATAAGGGAAAACAGCAACACAGCACAGCAGCATTGCATTAAGCCTTCCTCAGACCACTTCACTCCCAAGAGGAACCAAAATGCCTTCCAGGCCTTAGGAGGGAAAGTCACATTCATGTATTGTCTCTTCCCCCGTAAGGCAAAAACTAGTCTTCTTTTAATACTGGTTTAGAAAACCCTGACCCATGTGTGACGACAGCATTAAGCCCTTATTTCCTTTTCACTCAAGGGACAGATGATTTCCCAGTAAATCCAGCACCACCATCCAGCACCTGGTTGTAGCCATATGCACGGTACAAAAGGGGATGCCAGTGGAGAGGACAAAGCCAGTTTCCCCCCACCCCATTCCTCCAGCCTACCCTCACAGGCTGTGTAAACAAAGACATTTGAAAGACCCAATTCAAATGCCACCCAGCTATCAATTTGAACTAGCAGATCTGTCCAGCTAGATCTTCCTCAAGCCTCATACAGACACTTTCCCTCAGTGGCCTTAGTTCTGCTTAATTCATTTACCAGAAATGGAAAACAGTGAAATGAAAATTAAAAAGCAAATACATGAGCCAGCTCCTCTATCAGCATAAAGCCATATTGGTACCCGTGATTTACACAGACACTTGGTGTCATTTACTAGGCCAGATTCAAAACAACCTTCTCCTATCTCCTGCTATCTGAACCTCATGGAGATTATCCACACATGTACTCCTCCTCGCCCTTGCCTGCAGCAATGTCATCTCCATGGTACTCTCCAGTAATAGAGAGGTGCCCCTTCAAAGAATTAGCCACACAAAAAAGGCCACATTAAATTTATGCAGCCTGGAAGCAGTTCTGCTGATTAGCCAGAAATCAACTGGTGACCTTAACCTCAGTAGAAAGGATGGAAGCTACTTGCTTCCATTCATGCACGGAAGTGGCCTATCTGAAGAGCGAAGGCTGTCCAGCCTGACCATGCTCTCACGCCTCCGGCCACCTTCCATCCCCATTTACAGATTTCCACAGTGTCTGTGTTGGTTTTGGCAGTCCACTGTGCTGCTCCCAGAGGACTCCAGCAGAGAGTCATCCTCTCAGTGTGTTCATGGACACTTTCAATACACTGTTACTCATCTGATGCATTTATAGGCTGATGGTGAAAGCGCAGATCGCCCACACAGCGTATCCCATTCCCCTGCTCTTGCTCGAATGCTGGATCTACCCCTGGAGTGGGGCTCCTGAACCTCCCAAGTCAGCCAGCCCAAAGTTGGCATGTCCCCTGAACTGACCAAAATTGGAGCACAGGAGTAGGTCTTAGACCGGGAAAAGCTGATGCAGCTCAGCAGAAGGCAATATGCCATCTGCTCAGAATGTTTGCTATCAAGCACAGGGTCAGCAATACATTATGGAAAAATGCTGGTAAATTCAGGTAAAACCACAGCCTCAAGCAGAGTGAAGATAGTTAGAGTGGAAGATCACACTCAACTGAGGAACAAATTCATTTTCAACTGCTTTTTGCCTCCTGATTCTCAAATTCCTTTCTGTCTCCCTCGGTTTCTTCCTCCCCTGCAAACACGCATCAAGCAGACGAATTTTACGTAGCAATTCTATGCTGCTTCCCTGGACTGCTCACAGTTGGCAGCAGCATCCATCAGGAGGCAGATGAGAATGATGTAGCACTGTGCAAGTAGCATCAATTCACCACAGCCGTCTCTTCAGAGAGGTGGTACATGGGAAGGTTGCACCCTCCTCACCGTGTTGGTGCTCCTGATAAACAGAAGGCATCAATCCAGAGTCAACTCTCCTATGTTCTACCTATGGTGATATTAACCCACCCCAAAAATAAGAGACCACCTGCTGATTTACCAGCTGTAATGTTGCTTGGCACCCTACAGAGCCAGCCACAGTGGGGTACCAAACTGGACATGCAAAGCATCAGTGGGGTAACGATCACTATGGCTAATGTCACAGTTATGAACTGCAGATCTTTGCCACTAAATACAATCTGCATGAGAAAGAATAAAGTCCGGGATTTCACTGGAGCTGAGTCTGTAACACATGTCATCTGTGAACCTGGACCTACCCCACACCTTCTCCAGGGAATTAGGGGACAATATGACTATATTGGGCTTCACTCTACAGGTGACAAACAAGCTGCCAGGCAAGTGGAGAGCAGAGTTCAAGGAAAGCCTGGTCCATTGGGTGAAGGGTAAGAGTTTCAAACCATGTACCAACAGAAGGGCAATACAAAGAAACTGAGGTTCTGATCCAGTTACAAAAAGCTCAGAATAGGGAGTGACTATATAAGACTTTAAAAACTAGTAGTAGATTAAAAAAACCAAAGCCAATCTTAAAATGAGTTGTAAAGGAAACACATGAAAGCTATAACATAGCAACAGGCCAGAAAGGTTTCAGTGCAGAGCTCTTCAAATATTACATAACAGACAAGCTGGTTAATGCTGTCCTGGAAGAGTCAGGGTAGTTTCCTTGTAGCACAGTGCCTGTGCCCAAACATGGTGCAAACCAGCCAGAGACAACACATTAAGCCACATAATCAATGCAGCAGCATCAAAACACCTTCCTCAACTTTGATAGAGGCTTCTGCCTGTGGAATTAGCTGCTATGCTTCAATTTATTATTTTTGATGACAGTCTTTTGTCTTCATCCAAACTAATTATGCTTAAATCAATGGTAATGGTAGATTTGGCATCGATTATCACTGTAGATGCTCTCAACTTCAATTGTCCTTTTGCATACAGATCATTCCCTTAGCTATCTCCTGCCAGAGCATTGACACCTGAGTATTTAACTAATTATCGTAATGCACATGTCATCACTGGCATTTTATAAAAACTACAGGAATACAAACAGTTTCTCTATCCTGTATTGCCCAGAGACCTCAGGAGATGAGCTGCCTTAGCAGAAAAGTGCATTGAAACTAGGCTGTGTTCACAAGATCAAGTTCCCCAGCCACAGATCCTCTACCAGACAAGGTGTCCAAGCTCATTGTTTGTGTAGTCTTACCGGTATAACACCAAATCCATTATGTAATAAACCAATGTGTCTGTAATTACCTTATTGGAGTACCAGCAGTTCAAAAAAATCTGGAAACTGTCGGGATTTTGGGCATAATAAAAAGACTTCTGCAGTTTTGCAGCTGCCTCTCTAACTGTCCGTCTCTCCAGGTCTTTCCTGGCCTGATTCTTGATTCTGCAAGAGAAGCAAAGCTCAGTGATCAAGATGACAGCAGGGTCCACCTGCTGGCATAACTACCAGAAACTCCCAAAACATAAAGGGCCTTACAGCATTTATGGGCTTAATTCTTCTGTCTGATCCACCTCTAAATTAGAAAAAAATCATCTTGCCTATTGGAAGCATAAGACTCTGAAATTGGAGGAAATTACTGTTGTCCACCTTTTCACTTATATAAAAGCCATCTAGGTCAAAAGCACCTGCTTGACTTTCCATAGAGCAAACTAAATAGATGCAAAAAATTTTTCTGACGTTTGAAACTCAGAATGTAAAAATAGTCTCAAATTGTCCTTCTACATTTGAAAATTATGTTTACTTCTGAGACAAACAGGATTAGTCTCAGTGACAGACTAATTTGCTTTTTGATACAGAAGAAGTGCTCTGCAGGATAAGCACAAACACTCTGCAGGCTCTAGAGGATTGCAGCAGCGCATTTCACCTCCAGGTCACCAGTTCAAATTCCATCTGGGGGTAGGGACTGAAATTTTTTTTAATGTCTAGTGGTTGTTCAATGGCCCATGCAAAATGAGTTTTGTGGTTGTGCCTACACTCCAAAGTAATACAACCAAGTGTCTTAGCGGTGAGGCCAAGGACTGGCAAGTGTAGCGAGCAGCAAACCCCAATGCTTCCTGAGAGTTTCCTTTCCATGAAGTCTGCTCTTGAGCTGGCTGTAAGACAGTTGTTCAGTAACAAAACAGATGACTTCATGGCATCAGGGCTTATCAGCTCATTCCTCGTCACCAGAATTAAATTTGTTCTAAGTGAAATGTTCAAGGTAACATTTATAACCCAGCAGCACCTGTAAAAAACTAAGATGTGATTCAGCGGTGAAAAGGCTGTTCCCCTCTAAAAGTTTCTCCTTTTTTATTTGTAGACACTTGGGTTTCTCCAAAGAAATCTGTACAGTCCCAAAGCTTATGAGACTGCAGGTCTGGAGCATTTCCAGATGCACCAGACGAAACACATTGCACCTGGAAAGGTCAGCTGTGGGCAGATGGAAATAAGCAATAAGCCATTTTTCCTTTATGTCGTCCCACACCGCCAATAATACTGCCCAGAGGGCTCATTCTGCACCTGACATGCATATTAAGTTACTTTTCCTCCTGTGAGATAACACACTTACCTGATATTAAAGGCAGAAGGCTACTTGAGATTTTCCAAATTGGAAAATTGTTTTTTAAGGCCAGACCTTGAGACAGTTTGTCTTAAGGAGAAGACTACTGCTCTCAAAGTCTGCTCGGGGGGTCTTAGCAAAATCACAGCAATAGTAAAAGCATTGCAGGCAGACACCAAGAACAGCTGTGCTGAATGTGGTGGTGCTCTGCGAGGAAGGGAAAGCACAGGAGAGGGAGTGCAGAGAGGCTGCTGCATGCTCCAAGCTTTGGGACCTCCTACATGCAAGCTTCACAGAATCACAGAATGGTAGGGACCTCTAGAGATCATCTAGTCCAGCCCCCCTGCCAGAGCAGGTTCACCTAGGGCAGGCCACACAGGAACACATCCAGACAAGTCTTGAAAGTCTCCAGAGAAGGAGACTCCACAACCTCCCTGGGCAGCCTGTTCCAGTGCTCTGTCACCTTTGCATACCAATACGATCCTCAAAGAACCAAGAGCTGCTGGGAGGCTGATCACCTTCTCCTACAAGGTGCCTTCTTTCAGGACAGCTCCAGCCACACCTCTTCCTCCAGTCTACGTACACAATGTGGGAGAGGGAAAGAGAAAGGCAACATTGCCCTTTGCCTGCAATGAGTAGAGGAAGCAAAAAACAAAGTCACGTTTGCCAGATCTTGCTGTAACACTGTAAGAAAGAAACAGCAGATGGGGAAGAGGTTCTTGCCCCAGCTACCCACCCATAACAATTTACAGCACCTGATTTGGGGGCATTAACCTGTACATGTAAAACCTGTCAGCTCTCATCATTCACTGTAAATATGTCATAAGCATGGAAATATGCTCAGCAAGGCTACTACTGAAACTGTAAACAGCCCATTAAATAGAAGCAGTAAATACTCTGAAGTGCTGCAGATCTTGGTCAGCTGAAAAGCCCTGGACAGGCTTTAAACCTGAAAAAACACTTGGCTCCATCTAAATCCCCTTCTTGCAATTCAAACCTAACTCTGAACCGCATGAAACGGAGAGGAAAAACAACCAGGTGAAAATCGACACAAGGGCGGCAAACACACTCGCGCTGCAGGAGCTGCTGGCTTCTAGAGCAAACACCAACAGTCAGCAGGAAAAACAAACTCTAAGAAGAGAGAGGAATAAAACAGGCAGGGGATATGAGCAACACCTCCTTGTTCAGAACAAAGGTGTACCCAAGTCAGTTCAGGGAGCTGAAACACTGAACAGAAGGCTCCACTGATGGTAACTGGTGACATTGCATTGGAACACAAGAACTACGGAGGAGTTTGTTTCATAGGACTATGAAACAAACACAAGCCAGTGAGATAGTGGGAAAAGGGGAAGAAAGCCCAACATACATAGAAATATCATCAGATGATTCTGAGTAAAGAGCCAGGAAGAGAGCAAGAGCTTTTGGAGAGCTTCTGGGCTGTCAGAAAGAGGCTGAAGGAAGCACTACAAAACTCTGCATTCCTTGTCCCAACACCTACTTCACATCTGGACGGATATCAACCCATAAAACCTCGATTTCTTTGGCTATCAAAAGGAGTAAGAACACTGCTCATGTCTCAGAGGTATGGTGCTCAAGAGGAGTGCAAAACAGAGCTGCAAACCTGCTATGAATGTAAACAGCACAACTGATCCCTCCCATACGTATCCGCAGCGCTAACAAGGACACCTGACTGCCAGCTCCGTAGTTCTGGGAGCTGATGGACCTCCAGACAGTCACAGAGCCTCACAATGCCCTATAAAAAACAGAGATCGGAATCTTCAACTAGGTCATGGCTGTGCCCTGCATTATGCCAAGTGCTTCAGACCTGTGTTTAGCTTTAAATGACTCCCTTTAACCACAGTGGTCCTGGGGCACTGATGCTGGTGCAAGTGCCAGTGTTGCCAGACCAAAACCAACTCTTCTCATCAATCCCAAATTCATTAAAAGGGACACTACAGAATCTAAGACTTCACAGATGTATGCAATGTTTTTAAGTCCTGCATAAGTAGTGAAAAGTTAGTTTATTTGGATTTGAAGTTGAGTAATAGGCTTAAACTCCAAACTATGAGAATGACCTCGAGCTGAGTAACAGAGATATTCAGCCTGACTCAAGCACCTTTGGTGTTATGAGGTTGAGATGTACGGTGGATCTACCACATGGAGATGAGAAGTAAATTTTTCATTTCAAGGCTCCCCGTCTGATATAAATAGCTTCTCTAAGGATTTGGTATCTAGTTCATAGGAATATTTTTGCTCATGAGAAGGCACAAGCATGTAAAGGAGTTGCCCCTGTGTAAGCAAGACTGTGGACCAGTGCAGATCCTGGGACAGGATGAAGACCCATGTCTTACCACCACAGAGGAAACACCTGATTTTTGTAGGGCTGAAACTCAGCTGTGCCTCATGGTAATTTACACTGGTATCAAGGATAGAAGCCACATGCTTCTTTCCTTACCGAAAACCACAAAACCTTATTTACTCCCCTGATTGCGTTAGCCAATATGAAACAAAGTAATTTTTAATAAAGTGTGCCACGGCAGAGAAAAATTGATACAATCACAGAGCCGGTGTAATAGGATTTAATTCTGCTTCAGATGTGCTAGTTTTAATAAAAAAGGATTGAGCAAATCTAAAATAAATTACACTGAAAGGTCAGGCTTATTGCTTGTACAGTTATGTTAACTCTTCCACAGACATTTTTACAGACTATATTTATGAGACCTTTTGATTTTCAGAAGAGGTATAAAATACATCTGCAATTTTCCCATTATTTGCAGCAGTGTTTCTTCTGCAAGTGTCATTTCTCAGTACTTCAATACAGATTTCTTTAACCGACATTTATTAAAAATGATGAGTTATTTATGGGGCGCTTTTGTTAAATTAGCAAAACTAATTCCCAGTGGAAAGTTAAACCTAACTAGAAAAATATTTAAGGGAATGATGATTCCCATTTGTGTGCCCGTGACACTTGTGATTTCTTATTAATCATTCCACCAGCATATCACTCATTCAGTAGGAAGCAAACCAATTACTTATTTTTTATATGTACTTCAAGCCCTGATACTGTGAACTACTCAGAATGGACAAGAATTGGAAAGAACCGTAAACACTGAATCTTATTACAAGGCTCTTATTAATTTTACAGCAGCACCTAGAGACCCTAGCCAAGCTCGTAGCCCACTTTGCTTAACGCTACAGCAGCACAGCAATAAATATCCATCCTAGCCCTAAAGGACATGCACAGCACAAACAGACCTTGGTGAGGAGAGAAAGAGCAGAGTCTGCAAAGGAAGGAGCTTCTTGTGGTCACAGAGGAGAGCTGGAAATGTGCAGCAGCATAAGAGTTCGCAGTCCTGCACTGGCATTCAAGGGACCGTGCTGCTGATCTCCAGCCTCACCTGGGCACAAAGACCGCACAAATCCTGCAGGCACAAGCAGGGACCTTGCAAGAGCTCCAACACGTTGTAATTACACTGATCCCAGTCTTACTAAGAGTTTTTTGCCATTGCCATGACTGCACAAGTCTACTGCATGTGAACACAGATGTTCTCTGTTGTTTCTGTGTGCTTTTTTTTCCTGACTCAGGTGTACGTGAGACTTCACATGTGGAACCATCAGTTCTACATCAATCTTGAGATACTTTCTACACACAAGCAGCTCAATTCTCTACAGCCACCACCAGAGAAATTCTGCTGAATTTGGTAAAATGAATTATTGGAAAGAACAGAAAATCCAAGCTCCTGTTGTTATCTGTAGCCACACTTTCAGGGAACCAAGGTACACGTCCATCAGCAGAGAGCAAAGTAGGCTGGACTGTGTCATCATATTTAAAAGTAAAATTAAGTCTTGGGTTCACTGTGGAGTTCTGCCCACTGCTCTCAAGTCAGTTAAGAGTAGCTCCAGTGGCAGGAGACTGCATGCAACCACCACCAGCAGTAGGATAATAAAGACCTGCCACAGTGGCCAAGGACTTTCCCGGGGGGGTCTTGGGGTTTAAGAATCACTTTAATTGCAAAGCAGATTTTTAAAAATTTCATTCTGATTAAATCAACAAGAAATGATTGCCAGCCATTACACTTAAGGAGCAGAGGTGATACCTGCTTTTTTTGTAGCACAGAATTCAACCATAATCTGCCTGCCCCATAACTAGGAACAGGAGCAGCTGTTGTCTGAAATTAAAGGCACAGCTTTGAGCTCTGGGCTACACTAATTCAGTTTCTGGGGGTTGGCAGAGGGGATTCTGCAAAAACACACATATCAAAGAGCTACAGAGGCATAAACATCAGCTTCTTTGCATAGTTTGAGTTATATGAATATGCAAAACAGAGGCATCCTGGGAACACCTGTGAAGCCCCTTGACAAACTGCTTAATTTTATCAACATTTCTGCTTTTGACAGCAAAAAAGAAGTTGAGGGAGGGTGGTACCCAGAATAAAAAATTCTGTGTTAAACAAATACAAATGACAGACAGAACGCATCCATTAAAAAAGTAGTGCTTGCAACACAGCAGAACTGTTTCGTCTCTCGGGCTTTCTTCTGGGTCAAGGAAGAAGTCCAGACCCTGGCCAAGGGCAGTAGACACTGCACAGAAGGAGCAAAAGACAATCCCAGCCACAAAACACTACAGTGAAAGAGATGAAGGTCAAGTAGTACCAAAAGCCTTCTAGAGAAGGCCAACAGCCCCTTCAGAAAGAACATCGAATGGCTTTGAGTAAATAGATAAACGTCATCATTTTGCTGCAAACTGCAGAATAAAAAAAATACAAGTGTGGTCTTTTTCTTCTGATGACTATTAAGTGACTAGTAAACTGGAAGAGGATGCTGTCTTCATTCTTCCATTTGGAAAGCATAGCAAACTTTAGAGATACCTTCTCAACTTGGCTTCAACAGATGAAACCTCTCCCACGCTTTTATAACTCAGTTCACATGCACTTTTTCTTCTGATACCAATGATTCTTTGAGAAGACACCTGTATCTATTTCTAGTTAAGACAGACACAAACTACAGTCTTTGCACAGGCCCTACTATGTGCAACCTGCAGTTACTGCTGCTGTGATTGATGTGAATCCTCGGATCTCCAAGAGGAATGTGGTCCCCATCTGACAAAACTGACTATCTTATTCTGTCCTTTATTTCAATAGGTTTCTTACCAGCTGGGCTCTGCCTCCATTTTATCAAGGGTACTGTGTCCTCAATCCAGTCATCTTCTTGGTTCCCCTGCCTGCCCCACCACTCCCCCTGTTTTTAAAAGCAGTGGCCCAGATCCATGAAAGCAGTACAAATATTGTATTTTCCTAACTTTTATTACTACAGCTAATTCCCAATGACAACAATTTCTGTAGCAACCCCCAAATGAAGGTCTCAAAGCTCTTTAAATCAAAAATAAGTTACGTAGACAAGTTGGCAACGCTGCTGATCTCAGGTTGTAGGTACCTTCATCCAAAAAACCACAGAAAAAGCAGGTATGTACTCCACTAACAGTCCTAGCCAAGCTGTACTTTAATACAAACTCATCCTGCTATACCAAATAAAGCAGCCTCTCTCCTCAGCTCTCCTGCACCTCGGCACACACAGGCAGGCTCAGAATGACAGGTGACTCACGTTGCTTCCTCTACTCCAGACCATGAACACCGAGCTTTGAGGAAGGAATACCACAATGATTGCTGAAGAGTGACGCAGTCAGCTTAGGTACAATATTTAAAAGGCAGATATACAGAGCAAGCTAAAGGTAAATGTTAAGTAGATCAGGTGACTTTAGGCCATGAATAACACCATACATAATATTCCAAGGAGTTTTGTATCTCAGAAGATGACCATGTAGAAGATGCTATTTACTAATTCCTTTTTTTTCCACCTACTACAACTCAGTAACATTGTGCTCCTGCTTACAGTGAATTTTTGCTTGTTGCAAGAATCCTTGTTTTCTGCCTAGAAACCTAAGATTAAGGCAAGCCTCAAACACTCCTTCCTTTGTACAAAAAGCACACAAATGCTCATGAGGCTCTGCAAACAGTAAAATGAAACACCAGGCAACAGGCAGCAAAGCATCTGATGCAGAACTACAGCGATCAGTATGAAAATAGAGTCAACATCCTGCTTTAGGTTATGTCTGACCCTACAAAGTCCTTAGTAGACAATTTAGGACCTATGTTATCAGAGAAGTAGAATCAAAATTGTTAGTTTTAAACACAAAGCAACTGTGGCATTTGGCCAATACACAAAGACCATTAGGGTTGGAGCTAGCTCTGCAGTAGGAAAATAAAAAAAAGAAATTACCAATGCATAGAACACCACAAGCCACCTTACAGCAATCAAATTCATGCCTGTGTTCCACCTCCTGCCAGAGGTTCAGTCTTCTCATAAAACCATTACACCTGTCTTCCCAGTTCAAGTCATCTCTGTTATTTAAATGAAACCCAATCAGAACAGCACAAGCTCTGCCACAGTGTAGAGGACTTGGTGCTTTTAAGATCAGAAAACATGATTATGCAACCGTGTTCTGTTTTTCAGTTGGTTTTGGCTGATTTCTTACTTGACCATCAAGCCACTATTTATAAGGATCTATGGAAAGAAACAACCATGCTCACTGTGGGCACATGAGGGTCATCTACTCACCTGGTAGGAGTCCCAGGTGATGGTAAAGACACCCTCATACTTCCAATGGGCAGTTGGCTACTCTCCAACACCATTGGCAGGTAGGTATCTTCACTTCAGGGTGGGGTCAATGGCTTACCTTAGTCTCCACCACAACTTGACTTCCCCAGTCTCACAGCTACAATGTTTTTAAGGGACTGCAGAACTAGTCGTCTCCTTCAGCCAATACAGAAAATCCTACCAGCATCCAAGAAATAAAAAGACCAAAACTACTCTTTTGTTTCTTATGCCACCTCGAGTTCACTAAAGTAACTTGCAGCTCGATAAACTTTGACGTGCTTTCATGTTATAAAAACAAAGACAAAAACTTATTTATTCTGTTTTTACCTCATGCATCCCAAATCAGTAATTGCACCTATTGATTGATGACATAAATTCAAAGCACCTAATTCAAATTCAAAGTACCATAACCTAATAAGAATACAACAACTGAATTTGTTGAAATTGATTTTCTTTTTGTTTCCAACAGAAGATCTTTGGGCCCATGGAATAGTAAGATGCCCGCATAGAACAGTTAATTATCAATGGGTACCACAAAAAGCTAAAATTAAATTTCTTTCTGAATATTGAAAAATGCTGAGTCTCTAGGGCTGATGATTAAGCAAAAGAACCCAGGTACATTCAAGCAACGTGAATCACGGAAAGATGAATTTCAGCATCTACAAAAACCACTTTATGATGTAAATGAGTAAAATTATTTCAGAGATATATACCTACAGAAGCTATAAAGTAAAACATTTTAGTTTGGAAGGGCAGTATTTATTTATTTAAAATTCCAGCAATATTATTATAATAGTAAGTCACTGAAACAAAGTGTTGTGGCACAAAGTGATGCTGGTTTTTGTGGTGCAGAGGGGTCTGCCCTCAAGCAGCAACTGAGCACAGATGAATAGAGTCAGCACAGCTCTTGAGGGCTGGCTCAGAGTATCGCGCTGAGTGCCACAGCAGATAATAACTTAGTTTAAACTTTGATAGAGACATTGTAGGTTGAACATAATGCATTTTTTTGTACAGGAAAACCTACCGAAATCACCTCTGTGTGTGGCAGCTATCCATCCAGCCAAGAGCTCTGCAGGTACACTTGGTAAGGACTGACAAACTCTGAGGAGACAGCTGGACTATAAGCCTGTTGAGACAAATCTAAGCAGCTGCACAGCACCTCAGCATTGCCACTCCACATGCAAAGGGAGCAACTCCATCCTCAGATTTCCTTGCTGCAGATCCACCAGCACCCAAGGTCTGAATGGGTGAAAGCAGGAGAGCACTGTAAACAGGAAAAGGAAGAGAGGAAGAAAGCCCAGCACTGTCCTCACAAGCTATGCTCCACCCCGAGGTACACGCAACAGCTTCAGTGCCTTTGGTGGTAACTCCACTCACCCAGCAGCAAAGTGCTTTTGCTTTAAATTTGGTTTACTACCAATAAAACTAGAGTGAGCCATCAATCTCCAGTTAATTACACACACAGTTTCCCAGCCTAGCTCTCACCCCAGCCTGGCATGGGCGATTGTTTTCAAGATTCAACCTTTTCCCTCTGCATTTCAAATGTCAGAAGAGGAGCCTGCTGCGAGAGCAGCCTTTGCATAATAACTGGGAGTCACGCCAAGAAACCCAGTCTGTTAATTTGGACAGGTTTCCAAGAAGCCTCCTCATGAAAATATCCATTATGTCAACTGACCCAGCAGGATTTGAAATAAGGTTTAGAAGGAAAGGCTTCCTCTCAACCAAGAGCTGCATTTCTATTAAGCACATCACACTTACCTGTGCATCTTCTTGCTCCTTAAAGGGACTTGACCACCCTTCTATCCAGATACCAAACTATATTTAAAGCAGATTACAGTAACTACTCGCAACTTCTTGTCTCTTCTGCGTTTTCCAGCCTCGTAAGCATGGTTCAGCATGCAGCATGGCCCAACTCGCTGTCTGGAGAGGTCACAGAAACTCCACACTGGAGAGGAGCGAGCACCTCCAAGGAGGTTTTGTGCCATCAATTGAAGGTGGCTTCACACAGGCTGCAGGGCAGAAGGGAAGATCAGACAAACAACAGCCTCCTTTGTGCCAGGATATAAGGTACTAAACATAAATCCACATATTTGAAATCCTACAGGGCACAGAAGGCTTCCAAGCCCATGAATGGCCTTGTTCAGCTTCAGGACCAGGCACAAGTGTCACCTCAAGACAGAGAGTGCAGCCAACAGCCCAGAGGGCTTCTCCTGCCACACAGACCACAAACTAGGCAGGCACAAGCCACAGCAGGTTTTTTTGAGAGGACCTGACTGAAAGAGAAGGGAGATGATGCAGAGGAGGCAGGAGAACACACACACACTCTTACACCAACAGCCAAGCTACAAGGTCTCTGCAGCGTTGGGGCTCTCGAAGCTGACATTGTCCCATGCCTTTGCCCAGGTTCCACCACACCGAGCTGAACCAGCCTTCTAAGCCCAAGTCAAACACAAACATCCAGAAAACATAGTTGGAAATACTTAACTGCTCAGTGGTGTCACCTAAAGCAGGTAATTGGTGCTCAGGTACCAATCCGGTAATTGGTAGTTTGCTGAATCAAACACATTCGTATATTTACCAATGCACTGAGAGAGAACCCCAATTAGCTGATATTAAAGTACTGAGCTAAGAAAGTGTTTGTCAATAAAAGGCATCTCCAAATCTCTGACGAGCAGCTATTCTTTTCAGAAGAGGACAAAAGCACTTCACTCAATATCTATTCAGACATTTTGACTACAGAAAAGCTGCGAGAGTATCAATATCAGTGAAGAGCTGAAAACTCGCTTCTATTTTTCTGTGCTATTATCGTGCCTATTACTATGGAATGAGTTAATTTAACAAAGCATTAGTCAATGAAAATATATTTCGGGCAGAAAAAGAGTAATTAGCAAAGTTGTCAACATGTTATCCATATGCACACAAAGGAAAGCTATTGACACAGATATACAAAAAGAAAGTTTCTGACTTACCAATATGGCTATTTACTATATTGCTGACTTCACTATAAGACAATATTTTATAGTCAGTTCCTCAAGGTGAACAATGATTTAAAATGTCTAACAGCCAATTTCTTCATGAACCCTGAACTATGATGAGTAACTACTTGAACAAAATGCAGTATTATATTTATTTAAAAGGGAGGACTGACTGTTACCAGCATGGGTATATCCTTGGAATTTTGTAAAAGTTCCACGAAATTCATAAACCACTGGTGTGTAAGAGTTTGCACCATCTCCACAGAACCTCAGCTACAATTTTATGAGTTTGAGACAGAGTCTAAGGACCCTTGAAAAGCGGATTATTTTAATAATTTGAATACTCAGTAGTCAATACACCTTTATCTATTTTTAAGCAGAAGTGACAAAATAAAATGAAAAACAAACAAATGAACCAGAACAAAAAAACCAAACAAACTCCAATCAAAACCCATCAACAAAATCCCTGAAGGAATAAAGACATGAGAATGAAGGTATCTAGAAATTCAGAAGGCCATCTTAAGCAAATATGAAAGCAACAGTTCAAAGGAATGAGAAATAACAGAAGCCTTACTGGACTCTAAACCCTTGCTGTGAAGTGGTCCCCTGAGGAATATCCACCTGTTAAGCTAGAGAAAGAAGACACGTAATGAATATCATTTACCAAACAGTCAGTGGAATTTAAGATTTTGTGGCCTTCAGCAGTGTCCACCTCATTTAACAAATGAGAAGATAAATGAAGATGACTTTTCAGTCTGTTTTATTACGGCAAGAAACTGCCATGTAGAAATGAAAAGGTCTGTTCCTTGAAAAGCCGTGTACAGGCTGACCTTCCCAAAACCAGAGTGCATACAGCAAGAACCATCACCACATGACAATACCAAACTCCACAGCTACTGAGTGGCTCTGCAGAGAGGATCCCTGTTCCCATCAGAAATTCTGGTGTTTGAACTCTTCTCCAGAAGAGTTGCAGGTACTGCTTCCAAGAAAATCTGGAGTACAGTAGACTTTAGTGCTCACAGACCACCACAGAGAGTATTTAAGTAGCAGCAACTAGCTACGGGATCACGCTCAGCCTGGCACTGAGTAAAGCTATCTGGAAGAACTGTAGTTCTTGTGGTGAACCCAACAATTGTTCTGGCCTGCTAATAAGGATGAGGTAAGGTGATCCACATCTCTACTCCCATCTTCCTTCCTGCTTTAGGTGCCTCACCTGAGAAAGAGTGAGGTCTATCAAAAGTCCCTGTGAAGCAGACAGAACTGCTAACAGCCAGTGCCAGGACACACTGGTTTTCCAGAGCTCCTTACTCTCTTTTTTCACTCCTTTAGTTCTAGGGGGTTGTCCTAAGGGAAAAAAAAAAGTGGAAAACTGAGTATTCACTTAGAGCATGCACCTCTCTAAGCAGAATATCTAGCATATCTACTAGCCATCAATGGTTGCAATGACAAAATTCCTGATCCCCACCATTCTACATCTCCTAGACTTAAGCTCCAAATAATTTTATTTTAGTAACACGCCAGAAGTATGGAATAACAGAAAAACAGAATTATACTTTAATACAGGACCAACATACATTGTATCATACTGTACTAGGAGACAATGCAGGCAAGGCTGTCACAAAAATGCAGGCACTAATAGTACTTTATTTTAGATTACAGGAAATTATAAGTTTGAAAACAGATATGGAACAGCCACACACACATCCCCTTACCTTCGGCTACCAAAGCCTGAAGGTTACGAGAGGTACAAGAGCAACAAAGACAAATCAGAATGTTTTGAACAGTATCCAAGTGCATGGGCCCCCCTGTACCAGAAGTACAATTACCAGAAGACATCAGGTTCATATTAATTTTTATTTTCATGTATGTACAACTTAAGAAACCAATCTCAATTTGAAAAAGTTCAGAAGTTATCTTTCAACAACACAACGTAGACATACCTTTGAGGCAGCAAATATTACTCCTATTAAGGCTCTTATGAAAGGATGGATATCATGCAAATGTAGTTAGAGTACATTACGTTTTAAAATAGGCAAACCGAGTTCAACGTTAACTCTTTCAGAAAAAGAACATATCAAACATTATAACTGTGATCCATCAAAGCATTTACATACATGCTTGAAACTAAGTACATGGCCTAGGTAAACTTAAGCAAAACGTACCAACTGTCAAGCTATTTAAGCAGATGGGAACACCAGTCAGTGACCAACCCCTCCCAACATCGAGTGCCAAGGTCAGCACCAACCGTGTCATTTGACATACACATACAGCACCGCTGACTGCAAAATTCCAGATGCTTTTCCAACCTGCCATGCCCACATTCTTCCGCTTTGGCGTTAATTTGTGATCACTGAAAGTACTTAATCCCTCCACAGAACCCAGGGAAGAGGCACGTGCAGAGAGCACCTGTATCACAGCAGTGCACAGCAGGAGCCACGTAACCCACGCTACGTCCATTGGGCATTTAGAAAGATTCCAATTAATTTCTGTATAACGTACCCCTTGGTTATGATCTCAAAGAGTGAAAGCTGGATTTTTTTTTTTAAACCATAACCAGCAATAGCACTAAATCAAACAAGTCATGCTAATCTACAAGAAAAAATTCTTACTTAATATTTTAGTATAGTAATGCTACTTGTGCAAACAGTATCTAAAGATGGTCTAATATTATCAGCACAGAGAATGCTTCATTCTTTTTTATGTCATTATAATAAATTTAAACTAATTATAATGAAGATGGTCAGCTGCATGACTTCATTAGCATCACTAACATAACTCAAAAAATTAGAGAGAGAAATTACACTGGTAATTTCAAAGTGATGAGTAAGAGAAAAGAAAAAACACAACTGTTCGGGCCTCTCCCGGGATGTTAGGTGCACTGCCTGATGTGTGAAACGTGCTAGCTGACTACTTTTTCTTTCTTCAAGCCTAATGCTAACACAAATTTTGTCTACTCATAAAGGAAAGAATACATTTTTCAAAATTTGACATCATAACATTTTTTTTTGTAACTATCAAAGCGCCCAAAGGGCCAGACTTTTCACAAGTTTTGCATCATGTTACATTCTGTGCTTACAAATTTCTTACCAACCGTATTCCTCACCTAAGAAAACAGTACTTAAGAGTAGGAAGATTCCTTTGTTTCAGTCCAGCTAGCTTTGAGTTACAGCAGCACATCACTTAGATACTGCTAGGCACATACTGAGTGTATATCTGCAACCAGAAGAATGAAAAAGGAACAGAAAGATCCATTTTACTTTAATCCTGACCAGCAGCTGTTAACAATTTTCTTTAGTTATCACTTTGGGACATGATGGATGAGAAGACACAAATATGCTGAGGAACTAGTATATAGTGCACAAGCACTCTCAAGGACTGTTGTTCAACAACACACTCAGTCTAACTAGGAACTACAAACTGTAAGAGATAACAGGTAGTTCCTGGGAGCATCTATCATCCTTCAGAGAAGCTGTCTGATTAAAAGAATAGTATCTGGAAGAACAACGGCATGATCTCTTGCTATAGAGCCGGTATATATTGAAGGAGGACAGAAGTGAACGTTAACTCCAGTGGTAACTCAAACCAAGAAATCCGCATAAAAGAACAGGCCAAGATATTACCATTTCAAGACTTTCCATACACTTTGCAACACAGAGAAACTGGATACACAAAAACATGCAAGTCAAACAAAGCTAATCTACAATAAACAAAAGCAGAATACGCTTATTTCAAGACTTGAAAACATTAAAATATTCACCTGATGCTAAATATGAGCAATGGAATAAGGTCTAGGTCTAGCCACATAATTCGAGAAAAATTCAATTTGCTCTTCAAGCTTTTATTTCCCTCTTTTTTGTACTTGTTTGTATAATTTCAGGCCATGAACTTACTGAGTGACAGGGGAGCCAAAAAAGAAAATGTAAATAAGGCATCTTCCTCTCTATTAATAGCAATGCTCCAGGGATTTGTGATTATATATGTATGTAGCTGTACAGTCTTTTTTCAGCCCATAATTACACGGGATGTCCTTCTCCCAAGGACAAAAGCAGGATGTCAACTACTCCAATACCAAAAATACTATTAGAAAAGCTATCCCTCTTTTCTGAGGAGACCTACCCCACCGGGGCTGCATCCTCATTTAAAACCACACACTGACCCCCATCACTAACATTCTGTCTGAAAGTTGTGCCCCCTCACTATTAGATGTAGCTCTCAACTCAGATGAATCTCAATAAACACCTTTTTTTGTCCTCACACAAGTCTTACAAATAAAGGCCAGTGAAATAATTAATAACTTGGTCCCCAAACAAAAGCTCCATTGCAAAATGCAAAATCAAATTATTAATCTTTCAAAACGCTCAACAATGTCACAGCCATTTTGCCTCAAACCTTAAATACAGACTATCAAGAAAGGCTGGAAATCACTCATCAAGCTTATAGATATTAGTCCCAGAAAACTTCAAAGACATTCCAATATTATTTTAAACTACATAAAAAGAATATGGGCAGAACGCCATCCTAAGACTCAAGAACTTTTTAGAAAGTCCTGAATTTTACAAACACAGAAGAAGGTAGCCAATGCAAAGCATGAAATACAGAGAGTTTAAAGAGTTTTTTTTCATCTCAGAACACCTCAAACCACAGAAGGAAGCAAAATGCACTAGAAGAAATGTACAAGTAGTCTTCAAGGGAAGCACCATGTAAAGCACACTGCATTAATCTAGACTTGACATTATGAGGGCATGTCTCACTGTAGCAAGGTCCATACTAAACATCAGATCAGAGACAGAAGATTAAAGTAAAACATTAGATGTCACAGTCACTGTTCTACTGATCCAGGAAAGGCAGAGACTCCAAGGTGAACAGAAACTATGAACCTGCTTAATAAAGGCCATTTTTGCAAAGTCAAAAAAACCAGACATCCAACACTTTCATCCCTTCATTAAAATAGAAATACTAAAAAGGAGCACTCCACAACATATCCCCATTGCTTCTGACTGACACGTTGTATCAAAGGTAAAAGCAAAAGTTAGCAGAGATAATTAGAGCAACAAAGATCTTTCAGCACAAGGCAGCACGGCTGAGCAGCCTACCAACCAGAAGATTAATTATTTTGTTACTTAAAAACAAAGCTGTCCGTTGACCACTTCAGTTTATTAGGCCTAGAAAAGTTTTTATCTAGAGGTCCTTCCAAAAAACACCTCACTCTGTGACTGAGCATGTATGAAGCCCAGCAGAAACCAGTGAAAAAGAAGAAAAAAAAGTGTAAATCTTTGCTGGCTTTCCTTCAAACATTTCAGAGAAAAATGTCAATTTAATGCTGACAGCAAACAAGGATGTCAGTCTAATCAGATTTTTTTGTTGTTGTTCTGTCATGCTCCTGATCCTATCTAAGTACTCCTTGGAAAAAAATCTGATCAATGATGAAGGCACAATTATACAAACCTCAACATTCACTCTAAATGTAGCTATGCAAAAAAAGGGAGAGGGTAGGGAAAACAAAGGTGAAGTATATTTCTCTTCAAATAATTAAGTCAGTTTATTTTCCAACAGCCATATAAATTTAAAATATGAAACAACAATAATACAGCTATAGAATCTAGGTTTTCTTTCAAAGCAGCAGCATATAAAACATATAAAAGCTAAAACCTCAGCACAAGCTTCAAAAAAACAAGGACTGAGTGAATTTTGCCAAAGACGTGAAACTCACAAAATACAGTACACAGAAATACTGGAATGCATAAAATAGAAAGCTACACATTTTAGGTAAAGAAAGGCATTTTGAAGTATACAAAATTTGCACAAAATTAAAGCATGGGATTTTGGGGGAGAGTACCATGAATACAAAGAAGTTGGCAATTAATACTTGTAGATGGAGAGAAGAAAGTGGCAGTTTTACATTTAACATTCAGTTTTCAGGTTCACGACTTCACTTTCTTGGCATCTTTTTTTCCAGAGTTCTCAGTAGCCACATCTGCTTTTCTCTTCTGTGACTAAAAGGGAAAAAAAAAATTCAATGTAATAGTGACATTATACAGGATAAAAGGTGTACACGACTATTCAAAAATAAGATACATGACTCTAATATATTAGATATTTCAATTCAGCTTTGTAGGATTTAATGGAAGGGGGAAAAAAAAAATCTCAGATTTAGACAATACTGCTGCCCTTTTTATCTTCTTGAAATCATTACATGGTCTCAATGGTACAGGTACCACACATACCATGACTCAGAGGAAATTATCAGGACCTTGACTCATACACAATTCTGTTCTAAAGATGACAACTCTTCTAAATAAAAGAAGCACTTCTTATTTCTTCTTCGAGACTACTATGCAGGGGAAGAATAACTACCTGAGATTAAATTAAAGCAAACATGATATAAATATGTAGGTAGAAGGATGCCAGTGTTACATTTTCTTAAGAGTATTCCTCTGCTACTTAAACAAAAGACTCTTTCCCCCACAAAAAAACCTAAAATACTATGAATTGGGAATACCAACGTAAAATTTAGTAGACCTGTGAATACACAAGTTTTTCAGTTTAACCTCTCAGCTAATGGTTTATACTAAAACAATCAGTGGCTAAAATTAACTTCCATTTTCTAACGCAGTAATTGAATTCTGCCCCATTAGAACTGAAGTGTGCTGCTAAACGTACTGCTGTAACTTTTGCTCCTCTTTTCTTCTTTTCAGCTCTTTCTTTTTCCTCGATTTCCATATTTTCTTTTTCTATTAATGATATGAGAGTATTGCAGCGTCTCTGAAACTCCTAAGGAAACAGAAGACATCAAATTCTCTAAATAAATTATACAAATTCTCTCATTTAGATTAGTACGTTCAAAATTCTTCAATTCCAAAGTACTTTTTTCCAAAAACGTTCAATATTTATGTACTAGTAAGATGAGCTCAGTAATCGTTCATCTGTCTTTACGTTAGTATAACCTTCTTTATAAAAAGATAGATTTACTGAAATACTCAACTTCCTGACAAGGACTTTTCAAGGACTGTATCTTCCAAACTGACACCCCAAAAGACCAATCTGATCTTTCATCTTGTTTAGATGAAGCAAATTAGAGCATGCCAACATACTATGCCAGATCTTAGGAAAAGAGGTCTTCAAGTGTATCTTTGATTCCTTTTCTCTCTGCTTCAAAGCTACCTTAAGTAATACTTTTCCATAGCGCACAACTAGGGGTTTTTTTTCAGACACCATAGAGCTCCAAACTGGCAAAAATCCATCCAGTCTTAAATCATGAACTCACTGTTGTATTTTTAGTCAAACAGCACCCAAAAAGTAGCAGGCCCTAACTGCTTTTAGCATCAAGGCTTCCAAGCCAACTGAAAGTGATCAAGATTAAATACCGTAAGGTGATTTATACATTTAAAAAATATATTCCCAATGGAACTCTAAAAGTATCTGCATTGCAGTTAACAGTTGCCTTGGTTCATAGAACTCATCTGACTCGGATAGTTTCTTGTATCTCATCTCAAAGAAAACAGTCTCTTTCCAAATACATAATAGTGCTTATTTTTATTATAATTATTCCCTATATTTTATGTACATTGAGAACAGTGATTGCACAGGCTTTTCTTTCCAACTCAAAGAAGCAAGCTTTCTTCTAAGGAAAAAAAGCCAGAAAGAAGTGTCTTATCTCTACTAAATTCAGTGAAGCAATTTTTGAACCACAAGCATAAATCTTAACCTACAATAGTCTATTTGCAATGAAGTGAACGGGTGACCTTTTTGCCCAGGAATTAGTCTCTATTTTCTCAGCATCTGTAACCTGCATATTGCCTCAGCCATCATGCTACGTGATGGAAAATGATGCAGCCTGAATGCTGTCTTGATCCTGAACGTTCTGAAACAGTCAAGCATATGACTCATCTCTGAGACGCTAATACCCTCAAGCTTAACCACATTCCTTAAGTTCTACAGCTTCCACAGAATCCTCTACAAAGGGTGCTCCACAGCCCTCAGTAAAAGCTGTGTAATTCAGAATGGACACAAAGAATCCTGCCACCGTGTGATTTCTTTTTTTAACCACCAAAACCCCTCAAATTCTTCAGGACAATTTTCTTTATAACACTCTACCAAAGACATTCCACTCATGAATGTAGATTTGGAAACAATATTATGAGTCATTTCTTCCATATCCATGTAAAGGCAACCCCACAACCCTCAACACTGGTTCAACCATAAATGAGGGTGCCATGCTTGTGTCCGGAATGTGACAGTCCTGCTGGAGCTAAAATACCCTTGAATACTACCCACACAAGTTTTTAGATAAAAAGTAAACAAGCCTGAGAAAACTTTAGTGTAAAGCCATCCCAACATACACTGCATTCCCAAACAGAAGAAAAGAGAGCCTCTGTCCCAAAAACCTACACTCTATAGATGAAGAGAGATAGTAAGTAGAAGACAGAAGTAGGAAGATGATTGTCAATATGCCAGAAGCATTTTACACCATTGGATTTCCCGTACATTGCACTCAGACTCAGGAGCTGTAGGTAAACATCAATGACAAGCTGCTCCACATCAGCTAGATCTTTTCTAGTATATGAGAAACTGGTTTGTGTTAATTCAAAACAAGCAATGAGTCAGAAAGGACTAAGAAGTAACCTTGATCTATCTGCTCAAGGCACTACGAGAAAAACCTCCTCTTTCCTGGGGAAAAATACTTGCATAAATCCATTTATTAAAGCACAAAAGTTCATGGTCAGACTTCTCAGATGGACCACTACTCCAGAACATCATGCTGTGGACAGAAGATGGACTCTCCGTTTTCTCTGGAGAATTAGTAAAGCCGTTGATTGTAAGATGCAACACGCACACAGGTTTCTTCTACCCCAACCACCAGAAAGAATCTGCATTATAAACTCTGCACTGAGCTACTGAAATTTCAGTATGGACTGATCAATTCCATTTTATTACTTTAAAAATACACTCAAGAGTTTAAAAGGCCTAGCTCCTTTAGCACTGAGATTTTATTCAGTGCAGCCTGATACTTTTCTCTTTAGGGTGGAAAGAGGTAGGATGTACTTTGCTCACCCCTTCGTAGCTATAAAGACTAGTATTGCAATAAATAAGATGGGAGCACTGAACCATCACCTTCTGCATGGCTGAAGGCAGAGATGCTGACTTGGGAGTGAAAGTAGTCCTAAACTCTGTCAACAGGCCCGTACATTCCTGCATTTACAAAGGAGTCATTTGTCTTGTACTGCGCAGGGTTTGCAGAAAGGTAAAGGAGAAGATGCATAATTTATGACTTCAGAAAACAGATGCATGATTCACAAGTGCCATCGTATTTTGCATTCTTCCTGCATGGGCAGAAGAAATCTAACAACTACAAAATTTAAATCTCTGTGCCCAATTAAAAAAAAAAAAACAAACCACAATTTTAGGCACTCTCAATCTCTTAGAAAACCTGTATTGGGGGTAAACCATCTGGTTTTGGAATAAATAAATGAAGCAGAATTTTTGTTTTCCAAAGAGAGACCTTCATAAGGAGAAGAAACAGAAATAAGATGGAAGATAAATTAGCTGTTTATATGGAATTCAAGAGACATCTAGTGGTTAGTAGAACACAGAGCTTTCTCCAAGAGCCTGGTAAGTCCTTTTCAGAATTATGCCGCCCTTTATCTTGTTTTGTATCAGCTTGAAAGGAATAAAGGGTAATTTGGACATCGCATGTGAATTTCAGTATTTGAAGAACTTTTATACTTTATCACTTCCCCCAAACTTACTATTTACCCCTTTATAAAGATTTGTACTTCCCCTTGGTTCGTGATTTTTGGTATCAAGTGACTGCCCAGCACATTTCTTCATAAAAATTACCAAGCTAATGCAAAATGGACCTGCATAAATTAGTACTTCCACAAATGTCAGGATACTTGAACACATAAAATATATCAGCGACTGGCAGATATAAACTACTAAATTATAAATATTTTTCATTCTCATGAGGTAAGAAAACTAAAAGGTACATTGAAAGTGATGTAAGAAAACTAAATGTATGTTGAAAGTGACCTAAGAAAACTGAATGTATGTTAAAAGTGAAAGATTACTTGAGCTTTCTATTTTCACACTATGCAGAAGTACTACTAGAAGTACTCCTCTTAATGGATAGAATTTCAAGAGAAAACATAAGCCAAAAGATTCACTATATTCCCAGTGCCTCAATTTCAGCATCAGACACCACAGAACATATTTCTACACTTTAGCAAATGATTCCTAATCCCCTTTAAAAAGGGAATTACACTGAACATAAGGATCTGCAAAGAAGATTTAAATTGAATGTTTAACTCCACTCCTGAATTAACTATACATCAACTAATACTAAATGTCAAGCTACATTTTTAATTTCTAGTACCCATTTTGATGATTTACACAAATGGATTCCTCCATAGAACCTAAAAGAAACTTCATAGTAGACTTAATATTGGAAGTTTTTCTCTTTACAGACTTAATTTTAAAATCCAGTATTTCTTCAAACAGACATTTTAGCAAGTAAAGCTTGTAATTCTTTTTAATTAAGGGCTAACTGCTGCACTATCCAGAAACACCGTAATTGCTGAAATATCCAGTAGAAATTGTACTGCATAATTACAAGTAACACTGGGAAAAGCAATTATTCCCACCTGTTCAAATACACATTTAAAATATTTTCTCTTATGTTTTCTTTATTCCCAGTACAGTACCCAGAACTCGGAGAGAACATTTTATAAACAACTCCCGAGGCCAGGAAATGAAGACAGTAAACAATAATGCACAGTGGTTCTGCAATTGCTAGACTCAACTACTAAAAAAATCCAGATTCATATATGAAATCCCATTTAAGTTACATGACTGCAACAGAGCATTTAATTAGAATTTTGCTTACAAGACAATGGGGAGAACCTCTGACAGCTTTATAAGGGGCAGTGTGCTCCAGTCTTGTGTCAGACATGACCAATACGGCTTTGTATTCAAGCAGACAAAGAAATGTTCCAGCTCTCACTCATCACAAGTAAGACAAAGCTATTTCCAATATTATAAAAATTTGGAAGTCATTTTTACCCATTTAAATACCTTCACATGAAAATCTATGCACACTCAGGTGATAATTCTTACTGACAACTTAAGGGCATTTTAAACCTTAATTCTTAGATGAATCACCAAATTTCCTCATGTTTTTAGAAATTAAGTAACATCAGAAAAAGCTGTTCTTTTCTCCCACTGTATCATTCAGACATTTTCAGTCTTTAATGCTGTCCAATAATTCTGAACAGCAGTTGTAGTTTAAAGAGATGTTGTTTGGGAAAACTTTTAGTTTGCAATAAAACTAACAAGGATATCTGTAACAATAGCCTGCTGCAATAATCCCTTTGGGTAACAAGGGACTTCAGCTTGGCAGGTTTTCTAATCTGTGTTTCTGCTGTACTAAGGGAAAATGTTATTTTATTAAAACTAGAAATGAGACTAAAACCCAAAGTTATTCTTCCAGCACTTGTTTCCAAGACTCCAATATTCTGGCACAAATCCACATTTTATGTGAAGGAAGATGATTCATATACTTAGTCCACATAACTGACACGTACCATTGCAGTTCTAGATTTGATAAACCAGTCAAATCTGAACTGAGGAGCGTTGCGCACACACTGCCGTAGCTCCTCGTACACGTTTTCTTTGTCAAAGCCCATCTTGTGCAACATGCATATCAAAAATCTGTCCTCCTCCTCTGTGTAGTTTTTCCCTTTGTTTGTTCCATACTGAATACGCAACTGATGAAAAGGTGCTTTATACCTTGCAATCTGAATGCAAAACAAAAATAAGGACTGTTAGACATACAGTGTTACATTCAGGATTTCCTACGTACAGTGTAGATTACTGATACGTAGTGTACTATATATCACCGAATGGTTTGCTTTGAAGGGACCTTAAAGATCATCTAGTTCCAACCTCACTACCATTGGGCACCTCCCACTGAATAGTTTGCATTGAAGGGACCTTAAAAATCATCTAGTTCCAACCTCTCTGCCATAGGCACCTCCCACTAGACCAGGCTGCTCAAAGCCCCATCCAACCTGGTCTTGAGATGTCTACGTGCTATACAGAAGGATAGAACTCTCCTCCCCAACTATGCCTTTTCTGAAGGAATTTAGTAGAGGTCAGCTGCAGAAAAAAGAAAAACCTGCAATGATTACTTTGGCATCGAGGGCTTTCTTGATACTGATCCTCCGTTGAATTCTTGCCTCTCCTCGTTCAATTTGAGCCATGATCCTCTCAATGTCCTGTAGTTCATTACAACGTTCCCAGAAAACGGCTAAAAATACAAAACAATCTGTAAAATAAAATCTTTTCCTCGACTCTTACTACTTCACTCAGTTGAGGCACTCCGGTAAAAAAGGAAAGCAGTTTGTGGTTCCATTAAATCTTGAAAGATTTACTAATACTCTCCCTATTACCATGCTAGCCAAGAAATAAGCTTGCACAGACCCTTTATTCAATGCCTTTAAAAAGTGAACTATAAGCAAAGATTTAGTATCAACTGTAACAAATTTACATTCAACATAATTAATTGTAGTCATGTAAAATGCTGAATAAAATTACTTTTAAGGACAGCTCTTGGTAACAGTGGAAAGGTGAGAGCTGCTAGTCCTGCACTAAAACACTTGTATTTCAGTTTTCATCAGCTCCCTCTAAGGTCAGAGACTATTTAGTCTGTTACAAAAGCCAGTAACTTGTGGCTTCTCCAGTGACATCTTTTAGCCAACCCAAAATAAATTTAACACTTTAAAACAAACTCCTGTGGAGCTCTTCCTTTTTAAGCTATAGGATGAACACTGCAAAGTCAAATTTTATGAAGGCACTTAGTAAAACCAAATCCAGGGATGAAAGAGGAAGAATTCTGTGTAAATAGAAAAGACAGAGTTTACTAGCTAAAACAGATAGTATGAAATACTCCCAGCATAAAGAAACAGGTTGCCACTAAGAGACAACTTCATGATTCCACAACACCATGTTGCCAGTGTAAATTAACTATGCCAAGTTCTAAATTTTGACTAAGGAGTGATAAAGGCACTTGCAGCATATAACTACATCTTCAGCTTCAACATTAACAGAATTAAGCCTTCTGAAAAGAACCATCACGTACTTAAAAAATAGTTATACACATCCAAATTCTACATCTTTTAATTTAGAAAAAATGTAGTAAAAGTGATGGTGATACCACACGACTAAAACTCATTTCAAAACATCACAAACCTGAATACTCAATGACCTCCTCAGGTGACTTTCCCTCCACCTCACGGGCAATGTTGTCTATATCATCACGGCCATATTTCTCATTAGCTTTAATAAACTGGTTAAAGTCTCTTTTATTCCAGTTTGTAAAACCCTGTAAGCAGCAAGAGATCAAGATAACATTGCTAGGTAGAAGGGAAACATTTTGCAAAATTTTTGTCTTATGTATGTATTCTTTGCTCCAATGGGCAATGCCCAAAGTCACACAACTGCAGTGCTTAATGGTCTTTCAGGATTTCCACACACTTGCATTATCCAGGGTTTATTACTGAATCATTAAAAGTCTAAAGAGTTCTTTTTGTGCCTGACTTCGCATGCATTAGTAAGAGCTTTTTACTCTTCTTTTTAAACTTTTTACATGGTATTTCTCCAAAGAAACAAGCTCAAGGGCAGGTTATCGTAATTTTATTTAAGTCACCCTTCAGCAGATAACAAGCAACAAGTGTCTTCAGAGTAGAGGTTGCACCACTGCACATGTCATTACAAGTTCCTAGAGTAGTGCAAGTATCTAAAGCAAGAGCTCCTACTTTGGACATTTACAAGCCTTGAACCAAACAGCTGCATGAAAAATTAAGCATGTCAAAAAATAATCTCTAGTCCTAAAAGATGGAAACACTGTCAAATGGAAAATTCGTTATGTACTGAAGAAATGAATCCAAAACTTCAGTTAAGTGAGATGCAATGCACACAAACATCATCCAAGACTGAAACATTACAATTTAAAGACATGGAAAAGAGAAAACATCAAGAACAAACAAACATTAAAATCACATGCCTGAACAGCAATTTGTAGTGTACTGAGATTTCTTTCATCACAGAAATTTATTTACAAGGAACTCTGTCAGTTCTCCAGCTGAATGAGCTCACTCCACAATTAGACAGCATCTTTACTAGAAGTCTAACACAGACAATACAAACATTTCTTTCTAATCATTAACAGCAGTACTGACACAGATCAGCACCTGCTGAAGTATTCCCTCTGCTATAAAGATGTGAAATTAAGTGAAATTGTGACCTTGCAAAGTTCTACTCAAGGTACACTGTGCCCAATTCTTTTATAGAAAGTTTTCTAATCAAGACACATCTTCCTCCTTAACAATTACCTTTTAATGAGCTTACACAGCAGGGTAACAGTCCAAAGACAAGAAACTAGCCAGCAACAGGGATTCAGCCCCAGTAGAAAAGAAATGTGTCTAACAACCCAAGTGGAACAAAATTAATGGATGGGAGTTGTCTTCTACATCTGTGTAAATACCATATACATTGATAGAGACCTGTTCTCTGATTCAAACCCTCTTTGATAAAAAGTTAGATCACAGAATCATAGAATGGCTTAGGTTGGAAGGGACCCTAGAGATCTTCTAGTCAAACCTCACTGCCATGGGCAGGGCTGCCTGTCAACTAGACTAGGCTGCTCAAGGCCTCATCCAACCTGGCCTTGAACGCCTCCAGGGAGGGGATATCCAAGTCCTCTTGGGGCAATCTATAGAATCTCTATGTATAGATACATATACAAGAAACCCACTGATTGGACTTCTGCTTGTATTTCCGGGTAGTGCATCTACCATACAACTCCTTGCCTCAAAAATGCTGCAGACATTCAAGGAAATAGTAGGTGATTAAGACACAAACCTGTTCAAGGACAGGAAAGGTCCTTCAAAGCTAAACCAATCTTTCTATAATATCTGTGTAGCTTTCCTGTGCTTATTTATTATTATTAGTCTTTATATTACACACTAGTAGAAAAAAACGATTAAGTATTTCAGCTGTTTTTATTTTACCTGTGTTAGAAGCTTTTCTTTCTCTTCAGCTTCCTCAGTATTCAGAGGCATAGACTCATCTATCTTCTTTTGTTCCTCTTTTTGTACCTGAGCTGCATTTGGGAGGTCAGGATTCCTAGGGACCTAAAATCAGAGTCATTGATGAACAAGTAGCACAGCAATGCTCTTAAAGAGACTATACGCTTCCCTAGCAACCTTGGTTTATAGTGCTTGATAACTACAGTGAAATTCCAAGTTCTGCCAGGTGTACTATAAAGCTACACACACTGAAATCAAGGACCAGACTGACAATATCATGTAAGAAAGGCCTAGCAACATTTCATCTGTCCCTCTCCATGCTGACACCCATTTAGTATTTGTTACTTTAAACCATGCATTGCAATTCCCTCCCACACAACAGCAAGTAACTCAGAAACCAGTATCCAGTAAAGCTTTTGTAGACCTTACATTTTTCTGCAGCAAAAGGCAAAGGAAGTTAGAAGCTGGTTTTAACATCTTGGCTTTAGCAGTTTGAGTTAAGCCCTATTTGATACCTCCTGATATTGTTTATGGCAGTCTTAGTTTTAATAATAAACCTTCAGATGGGAAATTATACTTGCATTTCAAAGTAGAATAAGCTTAACCATGTTTAGCACTTTCACTGCCAGTAAACAGCCATACTAAGTTTTAAAGGTAACAAGTATTCGTGTTTAACCTACCCAGCCTGATAGATTTCATTCACAGGACTGAAGCACCTCTCTTTTTATTGTTAACATCAGTAATTCCCTCATCCCTATTTGTTGGAGTTAATTGAATAATTTATTTCCCCAAGCTAATTATACTTCTTAATTCTATTCTGTCATCCACACAAAACTATTTTTGCTTCAAAGTGGATTCTAAGACACCTTCTACTTAAAAATACTTTTTCCTAATATTAATTCTACTCTTTTGCAACACCAATTTCCTATCCGTTGCTTCATATGACAAGTTTGTTTTCCAACACATTTTAGATGTTACATGTCTGGAAGTACAGGATCCATTTGCTTTACTCAGCCAATACGGGCACAAGTTATCAAAGTCAACATGAAAGCAGAATCCATGCTCACTGCTTGTCCAGTAATGCCAGCAAGCAAGAGGGAGAAATTCAGATAAGGCATAACAGGGGGAAAAAAAAAAAGATAAAGTCTGTTGTCTGGCTTTCTTTTTGTAATAGTAACACATTAAGACTTCTCCATACCTTTAAACATTTTATATCCAGGGAAATGCAAGGAAAATTCATGTCGCTTTACTTACCTCCCTGTCAATACAAAGTCAACTTCAATATTACCTGAAGTTACTTTCTGCACAAGATACACAAAAACTATAATGAAAAAGTCATCCCCTGGAAGGTGATCTTATGTCAGCCAAAAATTGTTTTCTCACCTTAAAGCACATCACAAGCTTGTTTTTGGGAGAACTGTAGGAAGCATCAGAACTGTCTTTCTTTTTTCTGCTCTATTTTATTGTTAAGATCCCGCCACAAAATACAGCTACACACATGAATTTTTTAATAAAGGAAGGAATTCCAGACACTTTCTGCTCCGCAGTGAAACAGAAACAGGGGAATAGAGGGTTTAAGATATTTCCCTCACAATGAGAAGCACTTTGCAAAAGAGTTGCCATCTCATTTAGCTATTGTCAAGGTTGCAGTAAATCTTCAAACAGGATACAAATACATTTCACTAACTGGAAGAGAAAAAAGGCATTACCTTATATCCTATAGTCTTACGATAATACAGAATTTCTTTTTCCAGAAGTTCAAATAACCGCGGTGGGAAAAACTGGAAATCCTGAATATTTGGTTGTTTTGGAGGTCGTGGAGCCTTCAAAAATACACAGATATTAATAAGCTTGGTTTCTGTGTGACTGAACTACCGTAATTCAGCAGCAGTGGCAACCTATCACTTTGTAAATACGTTGATTTTATTACCAGCAGAGGGGGAGAGCAGAACATGCAACATGGGAGAGAAGAGCGAAAGAACAACATAAAAACCCCTTCATACTTTCCAGCTTCTTACCTTTGGGACTTTTGGTTCGCTAACACGTAGAGCTTCTCTGAAATAAGCATCAACTGCGTAATTAGCTTTGCGTTCTCGTTTTGGAGGCTCTATCCATTCCATCATGCTCAGCTACATGCAGAACAGAATAAAGAGATATTAAAATAACAGTATGCTTCCCTAAAGTCATGAAAATAATGACTGATGCGGCGCTGCAGAACACAAATGTATTTTTGCCCAGCAAATCTAATGGTTGTGCTCAACAGTTTGGATACTACAACAGAGCTCAAAGATAAGCTAGAAATTGCAGCTGATTATAACACATTTAAACACATAAAAGATAATACACAAGTAAGGCAGCGAGGTGGCATGGACAGAACCTTTATTCTACTTCAGACACCTGAGTATGGTTATGATTCCATCTACTAAAACACAATGGAAGGACTGGAGACTTGGGCTCTGAATTCTATAAAACCTTGTGATACGAATGAATTGCTTCTCCTCTAAATATTACAATGAATAACCTCTATAGAGGCTACAACATTGGCAAAAAAATGCATTAGCAGCAAATTAATCTTCACTAAATTACTTGAATTAAAGCTACTAAAGCATATTTTAAGACTATGCTGTGTTTAGCTGGCTTATTGCAATGAAATCATCAACATGGAAAAAATAATCTTATGTATATACACCCCTCTCACACACTCCATTATTATTAAATTTTTTTCTAAATGTTTTTTGAAATTGGTGAGCTATCTGGGTTAGTAAGTAATTTTATAGTTAACATGAGTTCACACATCTGATTCCAGATAAGGACTTAAGAATATCTTGACTATGTGTCCCACACAAAACAGATGCAGAGGTAACATTGTGGGACCTTGAGTAATAAATATCTCTGTTTGGATGATCCTTCTATAATTAGGTAAATCACTGTACAAACAGTTTGCATTAATGCTTGTGACTGAAACCTTCACTGTAAAAAAAGACAGACCTAAGCCCAAGCTCCACATCTGAAATCATTACCAGTCCGGTTTTAACTCCTGTATAAGGGGCAGTAAAATAATACTGACTGAAGCAACATGGTAGGATGCAACATCGTATTTTTGCTGCAGAAAGGCTAAGAATTTGGGCAGTATTATCAGATTTTACTGTGAAGAAGTGAGGCTGAAAGCTAACTTAAAAATTCAGAATATTGACACTTCCGCGGAGCTAAGTGAATTTTTCAAGTAGCTCCTTACTTCTCCATGCAATAACCTTTACAGTCATAACATTTCTAGTATGGCCTTCACACTTGCACCTCTGAAGTCTTAACAACCTTAAGAAAAATTACCTTTTGTTTTTCTCTATAATCTTCACCTTCAAAGTTGTATAAGCTCATCTCTGTGTCCATGGTGAAATTCCGTAAGGAACTCTCCCCCATTTTCTGCAATCGTTCGTTCATTTCAGCTGTCTAAAAATACAGAAAGCTACTTTTAGGCTCACTCGAACCCTTATCTTTCTTGGGAAAAACCAGCTTTCATTGTTATTAAAACATTCTCGATATCTTTTGCTGCTTCAGACTTTTACTTACATTTTTCTTGTAAGATGAAACATCCACAAGGGTTTTCAATTTTGAACAATCTGACTCCAAGACTTTCCATTACAATAAATTTATTATGCTGGGAGGTACCCCTGCCACTGTTCATTTAAATTTAAAAAGTTAAATGATACTTTATGCTCAGTTCTTTGGAGCTGAAATTGTAGTTCATTTTTCCACAGAGCTACCTATTCCCTAATAAAGTTCCATACAGGTTTTTTTGTCTGTTAGAATTGTTGCCATCAAATTTACATCTTTCTAAAAGCCCATAAAATAAACAGTACTTACAATACGGTGTGCACAATCTGAACTTTGAAAGTAATTATAACTCACTAATTCTACTCCTTCAAAACTTTTATAATCTTTAGAATATTTACAAATAGAAATGTAATAACCGAGCATAAAAAGAGATTTACATAATCAGATTTAATTTCTATTTTGTGCATATATAATGTTTGACAAGTTCTGAATTCTGTACGAAACTGTTTTCTAACCTTCTTTTCACCTCTTTCTAAAATCGTGGTGATATCTTCTTCCGTCAGCTCACTATCTTTGGAAGCAAAAACGTGCGTGGCTCCATGCCGGATCATCTGCAGCATTTCATCTTTTGCCAGTTTGTTAGACTGTTGGTCTATGAGCCTTCCTACAATTAGAAGAAACATGTTGAAAGTTATAATATAAAAGTTCTAGTAGGACCATGCAAACAGTGGATTTTTTTAGTTCACTGGCAGAACAAGAAAGGAAACACACAAGAACTATAAAGAAAAAACTACATTTCACTTGAGCTGAAAATAAAGAGAAATTGGGAACTTCAGGGACTTTTTTGTTATTAAGAAAACCACACTTTGGACCAAGCCATAACAAAGAATGTTTCGCATTCAGGTAATCCTAATCTTACTTTTAAAATCTTGTTCTTACAAAGTTAGGTGAAGTTTTAAGATTAAAATCTCATTTAAAGATGAAAAATGACAACATTCTGTAACAATCATTAAGAATTACTTCAGATTTTTAACACTTACTTCACTGATTTCAACCCAAATCTTTGAATACTTTACCCAAAATTCTAATATCTGCCCCAAAATTTCTCTAAGACTATCTCACCGCTTGACAGATGCTCAGAATTTTGACCATTTAGCCCACCCTTTTGGAAATACAAATAGCCTTCAAAACCTAGCTTGAAAACCTTCTTTTTCAACAAACAATTCTTCGCAGAGTTTCTAAACAATGGCACATAAAGCAGGTTTAATGTTCAGTAGACTTATATGTGGTAAAAAGCATATCTCTATAATTATTTTTATCTGCCAATGAATATTTTTTTTTCCTTTTTAGTATATCACAAAACCCAAATAACATCTACCCAGCTGTAGCTTGTTTTCCTCATTTAGAGTCTTAGTTATACTAAGTTTATTCCCACATTTAAAAAAAGAATTATCAAAACTTTCAGCTGAACATATAAATATCTTATATTGTAGTTTCTTCGGCTGATTTAGTGCACTGCTATTATACACAAGGCCTGCTTTCTCTCATACTGTACATCTGTACAGTTATTGAACCCATACTTTAAGGGACTGAACAATTCTGTTGCAGACAGACATAAATAGCAGTTGATACCTTGTTGTATAACTATAGAGTCCAGTCTCAGTTTTATTTCAGCTCTTTCTACAATCCTCTCTTCAACAGTATTATCAGTGATTAGTCGAAACACCCGTACTGGTTTCTTTTGACCAATACGATGCGCACGATCCTAACAAACATAAATCAATGAGTGTTCAGCAACAAAAAGAAAAAACTCACAAGCAATAGACAGTTAGCTTGCAAAACCAGTATAGTAATATTTACTTTTAGTTGGCTATCACACCTTTTAAGTTTGGGTCATTCTATAGTAAATGAAGATAACTGAACATCTGTCTAGACCGCAGTTGGGAAGTGGAGGTACCACAGTAGATACACATCTGCACTGCTTTCAAATTAATTCTCTCACTTGACAGTTATTGAAACGTTGGCATCCCTGACTTGAGCATATTAATTCCACGGGCCAAGTCCATGCAGCCACAGCTTCAACCCTGCAGCTGTCCCAGGAGAGCTGAGTGAAAGCACCAATATGCAGCTCACGTAGCACAGGTACAAAACACAGCAAATGAGGTTGTACGACTGACGTACTGCACTTCTTCCTAACAAAGCTCGTGCATGTTCTCTCAGGAAAAAAATGAATAAAAATTTTTTTCCTCTTCAAAAGTTAAGCTGGCCTTCACAATGTTGGTACCAGGATTTTCTGGCTGTCCTTTAAACTTGAGTTGTTAAATATTTCACTCCACTGCATAGTATTCATTTATTCCTGAAAATCCTACTAAAGCACAAATCACACTCCTCAGTTTCCATTAAGTCAGTCTACTATTGGTAGTCTGCATACATATCAAAAGGATGAGTTAAACACATCAAATATTTAAGTGCACCAAAAAAACCAACCAAATTAAAAAAATACAACTACAGAACAAACACCCCACTCTCCTAATCATGCGAGAAGGATCACATGATTTTTGTTTCACAGGAAACAAATTATAGACTTGATTTTTTGATATTCACCATTCAGAAAGAAAAAGATCTCAGCGTGTTTAACCCAGAGAAAAGGTGTTTTTTTCCTCTGATGCCACCAGTGCATGATCCTACACTTAGGCAGAATCAAGGTGGGTTGCAAAAGCACAAGGTCCCCAAAAGGGAGGAATATAAAGCTGCAGGCTTTTAATTCTTTGCTATTATTTTGGAAAGAGCCCTCTATTATTCATTTGTTGTTCTCTTCTAGAAAGGTAGAATAATCCTATGGATAAACAATATCAATACAATATTTTGACACAAGGGACCTTCTTCAATTATTAAAATAATTAAGATATATTTACAGACAAAAATCTACAGTTTCTTCCACAATTCTGTTCATGCCCTTATTCAAGTCCTCAGTTTTGTGCTATGAAATACGAAAAGCAAAGAGAAAATAATAAAAAAATGCAAATTCTGGAAACATTTTTACTAAATAGAGCAATGACAACTTAAATATATGTATACGGGAGTTAACTCACCATGGCTTGCAGATCTACTTGAGGGTTCCAGTCTGAATCATAGAGAATAACCACATCAGCAGTTGCCAAATTAATTCCAAGACCTCCAGCTCTAGTACTCAGCATGAAAATGAATTTACTGCTGTTGGGAGCATTGAATGTGTCTATTGCTTCCTAAAAATAAAAAAAGTGTCCTTAAAGTATTAGAGCTTTCAAACAAGCTCCCAATGTTGGTGGCTTTTCAATGAAATTTCTTGGAGATTTACAGAATTTTCATAGGCAAATCAGGTTTTTATATAAGAAACTAAGTTTCCACAAGTGCAAAAAAAGCATTCTGAGTCCACAAAACATTACATTTTTCATTAGCTGAGGAACAAACGAAACCTACTGTACTGTGGACTTGGGTTAGAAAAACCACATAACCTCAGCAGCCTTCTGAAACCGTAGCATTTTTGCTTTACTTCAAACAATCATGTAGCTACTGATGTATATGTAAATAATAACTTCTTAGTAATCTTAACACATAAAAGAGAAACATTTCTTGTTTATATACAACGTTCTCACTTCTCTCTCTTCATGTGGTGTCTGTCCATCAAGTCGGCAGTACTCGTATCCACGCCACATGCAATAGTCTTCCAAAATATCCAGTAAGCGAGTCATCTGACTAAAAAGTAGAACTCTGGAACCTAACAGAACAACACAGAAGGTTCTGTCGTGGGTTTTGTTTTCATAGTAATCTTATCTCAGAGCCTACTACAGAGCATGAGTAAGAATTCATGTGAAATATTCTGTATTATGCATAACTTACATCTTCCTTCTAAAGTTACTTTTCTCGTACTGATTTAAGTTCTCCTCAAGACAGGCTATTTGATATTTGATACAGATGAAGAAACAGAAGTTTTAAAAGCCATGGCAGGATAATTAGGTGACAACTGATGTGCACAAACTAATCCTCTCATCAGAAATTTTCTTAAAGACAGCAGAAAAGGAGGATCTGCTCTTTCTTTCCTTCTGCTTTCCATATTATTAGTCTTCCTCAACATTCCTGTAAGACTTCCTTCCCTCCATGTGTTAAGGTCTACATAAAAATGATTTTCAAGAAAAGTCTTACTGCAAGTCATGAGTGTAATTCACTGGAGGAAAGAAAAGAATTCACCTATGCAATCTTACTTACAAGCAGCACTCAGGTCACTACTGTTCACTAGCAGCACTCACCTTGCTCTCTGAGTTTTGCTAGCAGTTTATCCAGAACTAACATTTTACCACTGTTAGTGATGAGATGTGTGTCAGTGGTGTAAGGAGGGCCCGGCTCAGCACCATCAAACAGGTAAGGATGGTTACAGCATTTCCGCAGCTGCATCAGAATATTCAGCAGGCGCATCTTATCCATTTTCCCAGCTGAATTCAGGATATCAATATCTTTCATCAGGATCCTTGTATACCTGAAATTTTAACAGGCAATTCTGAAGATATCTGTTTTCATTTGATATTTAAAACGTGAATGAAACCCTGCCATATCCCAATTATTTCTGGACGTGGGAGCTTGCTTTATGACAGTGAGCTATATTATTATGAAACTTGGCAAAAACATCTGACTGACAACAAGGATTTCTAAATCCATATCCTAACGTGAAAGATAACCTGTCTGTGAGCAACAACAATCTGTCATTTCCTGGGTGATCTTACACTTCTATTTTAGGACTCCGAAGTGGGTTAAAGGTATCATTTCTTTGACTGAAGCTGCTACACTGACCTGGCTCCTTTTCTCACCTCTTCTGGCTACGTGGCTCCTCAAGGTTTTATTTTCATTTCAATTCAAGCTTTTACTGCTGCATATATACTTGGATCAAAGGAGGAGACTTAGTAGGAATATGTTTTTTCAAATAAAATTAAGGAAGGAAAAAAGTTTCTGCTTTCTGCCTCCCAACCCTTTTCATTAACCTTCCCAAGCTCTTTGTGAGCTTGTGCATCTTTAAGAAGAGCCCCAAAGACAGCTATAAATAGGCTTCTTCATCTGTCTTAACATGCGACTACAAGA
>VZZY01015780.1:12190-44435 GCA_013400335.1 Eurystomus gularis
CCCACCGCATCTGGAATCCGCAATCACGAGCCCAATTTTGTCATTTGGAAACACTAATTATCTAATCACGCCACGCTGCGGAGCGTACTTGTCTGCCCAATTAGCTAGGACAATTATTAAAATTCGGAGGCCTAATTATGTCTCAATTTAATGCTGGCAAACTCGCGTACAGAGCAGTAATTAAAATCCTCTCCCCGGCTCTGCCCGCAGGGCAGCGGTTGATGAGGACCTGTCAGGGGCTGCGCGGCACCGAACCAGCCAAGCGGACTGTGCAACATGACCCCGCATTGTTAAGTGTGTCAACATATTAACCTGAATTCCCTTCAGCCCCCATAATCACATTTGGTAGGAGGAAGAAAAGGGGCTAAACCATGAAGCATTTTATTAAAAAAACATAAATTCTTTCTAATTAATGCTGTAAGAGATCTGACGCGGCTTGAGCGACCAAATGCTGCGAGTCATATAAGGCTGGTGCTTCTAATTACAGTAAAGGAAGGTTTGCTCTTCTCTGTTAAAAAGACTTCCCTCTACTCTCATTTAAAGAAAATGATCTTTCTTTTGGGTAGTGTATTTTTTAAAACCCAGCTAGTTGGCTTCCAGTGATAAAGTTGATTACTAGTTTTTTGTTTGATGATGGAACACAAGTGAATATTGACTTCTGCGAGAATCAAACAGACGACCGGAGGCATAAATAAAACGGTCAGGATTTAACACTTGAAAGAAGTTAATAAAGTTGAGAATTAAAAATCATAATATTGGGATAATTTCTAAATATTTATTTTTGCTCAGCTCTCAAGTTTGATAGGAAGTCAGTGTTAAACCACAGACAGGCAAGAACTGGAGTTAAGCCGGTGGTGTTCCCGTCCGGTGTAGCACAGTCTCCTGCCAGAGACAAGGAGCCCCTGAGACCAGCATCCCCCAGTGACAGCTACCGCAGCAAGAGGACTGGTCCTTTTGGCCTTGCTGGCAGAAGCATTCCCCTTTAGCATGTCCTTTTTTGGCTCAAAAAACACAGTACTGAGGAAGGTGGTTCCTTCATCTCCAGTTAGTGAATTCTCTGGGGTTTGGGACTACAGAAGCAAACCTTAATTCCCTGATCAGGGAAGGGCTGCCTGCTGTGCGGGAGGGAGGGAGGGAAGGAGCCTCTTCTCCCACTGTGCATGCCCTACATCTTGGAAATGGCCCCGCTCCCAGCCTCCTCGGATGGCAAACAGAAGTGCGAATCTGTGTTCTGGCTTGTTCCAGCGGCTGTCAGGGTGTTTTCCTCTTGTCAGCAGCAATTGACTGGTTAGGTTCACCCTTGTACAGCGATTGTAACAGCTCATTGACAGACCAGTGACCCAGCCGGACCCGATAATGGAAAACTATTGATTTCTGTGGGCCCAGCAGATCTAAAATGAATGCCCAATATAATGTCATCAGCTGTCTTGGACTCCGATAAAGAGACAAAGTATCAAAGACGTGCTGCCTATCCTGACCATTTACTTGAAAAAAAAATACTGGGTACAAACAAACAACGAAGTGGCCTCTCTCACTTCCCCACTTAATAAGCAATGAGCAATCAAGGCCTGGGTAAATGCTAAGAAACCGCAGCCCAGATGTGGCAGGGACTCCAACTGCCCCTTTAATCAAGGAGGCCCATGACAGTCCCTCCAGGTTTTGAACACTTGCCACAGAAGAATAAGCATGTAGGTGTGTGACACCAAACTCCACACCCATCCACCAGCCTCCAGAGAGCAAGTAATGCAGGAGGAAGAAAGGCTGCCAGGAGGTGTAGCCCAGTGGGGCCATGATGCAGGAAAGCAAAAAAAGCGTGAACAAGCCCATGATGCTTGAGCTAATCACACACCCCTCCTGTGTCACAACAAATGCTCTGGGCTGAGGAGCATGTTAGGTAATAATGATGCATCTTAGTAAACAAAAATCTGATAATGCAAGGTGAAATCTTAAGTTTGTACAGTAGGCCTCATACAGTTGAGGATATAGATATATCCTCTGGATATATCTATCTATATCCACTGGATATAGAAGTGCTGCAAGTCCAACTGAAATTTTGGGCGGAGGGAGATTGGTATTTAAGGATTTGCAGAACTGTCATAAGCTAGACCGTATATAAGTTTGAATGGGAAGAGACATGAGTATAGCAGCCTTCTTGGAAAATGTTTAACTTCAAAGGAAAAAGCAATAGCTCATAGATTGACTTCTTTGGTCTTAGGGAGCCAAAGCACGGCCCTTCCTTCCCAAGTAGCTCATTCCACCTGGATAAAGCAGCCATCACCTCCATGTGCCTGTGACTGACTGGTGGAGCTCAAACCTCACCAACACTCAGGCACATCAGGAAGCCAGTGGAACGTTTACTGGCTCAAGGTCTACAGGAATTGGGATCAGACAGTTGCTGGCTTTCTGTGGGATACCAAGTGCTTGCAGGAGATGTTTCACTGGCCCTCAAACCCCTTCTGTAGGGTTTGGAGCCTTCTAGAACTTAACTCCTTTCAGATTAATTAAGTTTCCTGTGAGGGGTGGGAAGAGAAAACAAAGATACCTACCCTGGTAGATGCCAGGGATACTGAAAAGTCAGCTGTAAAAGCACTCTCTAACACCAGCACACATTTAATTCAAGATCTAACACCCGTGGAGATCAGAATAGCTTCGTGATCCCACTGAAAAAATTCAAGTGGCCTTGGGGAAACATTTCTTTTAATTGTCAATAACTGGTCAGATCTATCACAAAAATACCAGCCCTTCTTGAATGTATTTTCATCTTTGGTAGCCTTCTGCTCCATGGCTTCTCCCTGTACGTGCCTCATTCCCCTCACATCGTTGTTCTGTCCATGACATGTACACATGTATGTGTTGCTTTTACCTTCCCTTGACAACAGGCCCAGCTCTGTGATGTGCTACATACACTCGTCAAGAGGAGATGACTGCACGGATTACGTTAACATGACTGCAGCGGAATACATTTCTGTTTCTACATACTTTCATTTTCTATATACTTCCCACTGTGTAGCCTCAGCTCCCTCTCCCACAGACGGCTCCCAAACCCACCTACCTCCACTCGAGCTTTTTCTCAGTGTTCAATTTCCATATGTTGCTGTCAAGCATTTCTCTTCTTGGCTTCCCCTCAGGGCCTGATCCTGTGAGAGTAAGCGTGCCACACCTGGGAAGTGTTAAGCAAGACTGTGCAAATTGCTGACTGACACTTTGGGTTTTGCTTTTTTAACGCTCACTGGAATTAAATGAAATGTAAACTCTTGTAACTCTTTGTTTTCTTTATCCAAAACACCCCTGCCCCCACGCCATTAGCTAGAATGAGAAGCTTGAAATCTCTCTGATCCATCTTGCAGAGGAGTTTTTCAGAGCATCAGACTCTTGTGGGTGTTGCTCAAACCCAGATGTCTTGTCCCTGGAGAGGCAGTTCTCACTGCTCTGCTCCTCTTCCTGCCCATTTCTCAGAACCCCAAATCTTGTGTTAAGCCAAGCGCAGATAACATCTCCACACTACTCACTCCCTAAGTACAATGAACATGTTCAGGCCTTTGGATATCAAGCTCCTGAGGCAGGGATTATGCTCTGTAGTATTACTGTTGTCATATTTTCCCTGTTGTAATGTTCCATGTACATTTATGTCACTTATAAAATACAATTAACAGACATATTGGGATCCACAATGGCCCAAAGAAGGGAATAATAGAAGCAGAATAACCATGTACATTTGCTTCCTACAACTGTGCTGGCTGTGGTGACCCACTCCCAACCAGCAGATGAGTAGTAAAAATGAAACACAACCCTGAATATTTAAAAAGCATGGCAAAGCTGTCCATAGCTCCCTTAGCAGAGACTCCACAATAGGGTTCAGCTTCTCTCTGCCTGAACATGTCGACTCCTTCTGTCCTCACAGCATACCTCTCCTCCTTCCAGTGAATACCAATAAATGGGCTTAGTACTGTTATGACCTGCTGGCTTGTCCAGCCACCAAGAAAGCATCCAAACACAGTCATCCAAAATGAGCCACTGAAAGGCTTGTAGCAAGACATTATCCTTCCCCAAGAAAGATCACTCTGACTTGTACCTAACTGCACTTCCCAAAGATACTCACTATGGAACCAGCTGCCCCTTGTCTTCAAGGAAAGGCATCAGTGCAACGTAGACAGCCACTTTTTCACTAAAATTTCTAAATCAGTGTAAATAAGTATTTTATAGTGTTGAGTATTTCAACAGTGCCTACACATACCCACCTACTCTTAGGTCTGGGCCTATTGTACCACCTCAGTGAGCTTTGCTATATGCGTGGTCATTTTCACTGGAAGGATCAGAACCCACCAGTGCGGGCTGAGATTTTGTAGGCAACTGTCCTCTGATAAAGCCCAAACTGTGGTTTTTAACATTTACAAATAGGTTTGTGCAAGTAATTGATTCTGCTGCAAAGCAACTGAATGAAACTGAGTAAAAAGCCAAGTTCAGATGAATCTGAAATAATATTTTCCAGTTTGCTGAAACAAAACAGATCCCATAAATTTTGCAGTAAGGAAAGTGCTTTGTTTCATCCAAAATGCTTCATTTTGGGCACTTGCAGCAACAACAACAAAAAAAACCAAACACAAAGGATGTAAGAGGTTGGATTTACCACAGCTGCTGTCATTCCCTCTCTATCCACTAACGCAGTAATTAGGGCAGTGACCCAGGATGTGGGAGATCCATGTTCAATCCCTTCCCTGCCTGAAGGGATTTGAACCTCCATCTCTCATCTCCAAGGAGAGCGTTAGAGCTGCAGTGCCGGAGGGGCCCTCCTCTGCTGTCTCCTCTCAGCTCAGTCCCTCCTGGACAGGTGCTTGGCATTGGCTGGACACGGCGTGTGGCTTGGGTGCCCCATCTCACCCAGGCATAGCCCGGCTCCCAGGGCCCAGTGCCACTTCTCTCCTTCTGCCCTGCAAGCTGAGGTGCTGTGTGCCAGGTGGAAGAGTTTCAGTAGCTTAGACAACTCTCAGGTACACCACACCAAAATATTCTAAGTATGTCCATATCCAGGCCACCAAGGTGATCCCAGGTCTGAGTATTGATCCCCTAAGGTAGAACATGACTCCTCCTCCCTAGATACGTATCATAATGCCAGGGCTTTTCCCCAGCAAATAAGCAACATGCTAGGAGGAAAAAAAAAGGTCTAGTTCAGATAAATATCATATTTCCCTAAGCCTAAATCTCTTCCTGCTTTTCTAACCACACTTTGCTACAATTTTCCATTACGTCCCTAATCAATTTTTGCCTATTTTTGTAAATTGCCTGTGATGTTAGGAAGGACTGATGTTAAGAAGGGTTTCCAAATATGAACTTATTACATTCTTGTTATCTTCTTTTGTATCTTTTTGCCAAAAGTGGTTTCATAAGCAGCTTATGCCAGCCCAGGATTTACTTGTATAATATTAAGTATAGAACCGAACATGTCAAACATTCAGGGCTATGCCCAGCTTTGAAGGGAAGCTTTGCACATAGTACTTCATGTGCATAATTTTCATCTCGCCAATGAGATCAGCTGAAGTCCTTTTCCTAATTAGGAAAATTTGGCACCTTAATGCTACATTTTTGCCAATTTTTAAATTATCTTCATCAGTTTAATAATGCTATTTAAAAATACCTTTTACTATATATTTCTATTGAAAATAATGTCCTTTCTTCATTTTTCTCTGTCGTTTCTAGTAGGTAAATAAATTATCTGGCACTTCTTATGAGTGGACTTTGATTACTGAGAAGTCCATCATTTCTCAGCATTTGATAACCTTTTATTAGGGTTGACCTCTGGGGACTCTCCAAACAAGTGGCCACATGAAGTCACAGTTGGAGAAGGCAACTCACCCATCCAAGTGCGAGAAGGACTCCTTTGTAATGAACACTAAAAAAATCCTATACTTTCATCTTGCTTTAAGAGCCTCTAGCACAGCATATTTACGGAATAATAAAACAGGGCTTCAGGCCTTTTCTTCTCACACATCAGTAACAGAATTCTCATATCACACTTATATGCTCTGTACACCATGTAATTTACTGTACTTTACTCCTTATAGCTAACAGTCTCAAATACACTAAATTAAATAAATCTTCTGATACTATTCTCACACAAGAAATAAATCACAGCACAAAACTGGCTGAGAATATCCCTGCGACAACCTCTGTCCCCTCCCACCCCCCATGAGTTGACCAGTCTCACCCTGGCATGCTGCTTGGGCAGCTAATTTATTGGTGCCTAGTACAAACCATCATTCTGATTATTACTATTTATTACCAAGAAGACACTTCAAATGAAATCGCTAGTACCAAAACGAAGATGCTTCCCTTCTCAAAGCGCTAGTGGTCTAAAGAGACAGGAGGTGGGAAGAAGGAGAAGGCATTTGTAAGCACCATCATCACACAAATGAAGGGAAACCACTGCTTCCAGAATTAATTTTGTCTCTATTTTGCACTGATTTTAGAAATGATAAAAAACCGCGGAGTTACTAGAGTTAGAAATTAAAACAGTGAATGAATGGCTTGTTCTGGGAAATAATACAAATCGCAATCTATCAAGGTATCCTTAGACCTTCATCTCAAAAGTAATAAACATCTGGGATTTTCATACCCACTTCAGTAAAAGGGAGAAAACGCCACTGTAAATTATCTGCATTTCATGTGTATGTGTGAATGGGTGTGTAAGTGCTTGTGTATATATATATACATATATGCTCATTGTTTAATTTGATTTTTGTCTCAATCAAAAATATATTAAATGGTACAGAAAAAGTAACAGCCTTTCTTCTTGTGGTATTTTTAATCTGAAATTGTGCAAGAGAGGAAAAAATTTTTGTAATGAAGGTTCACAGTGATTGCCAACACCAAAGGAAGCCAGCACAGCCCAGGTGCCCTCAAACCTAGAGATGCAGCCCCAGCCTGCAGACGCGTAAAGTCTGGCACAAGGAGGGTGCACACCCCATTGCGAGCACAAAGCCTACAGCTGTCTTCGCTGGGCTGCAACTCTGAAACCACCACAGATCTATGGTTCTCATGAGTCCTCTTCAGTAAGGAGACACACGGGTGCTGAGGAGCCATGGCACAGATTTGCAAGTGTCCTGCTACCTGTGCTGGCCTGTGCCTGTCCTTGGCCCAGGGAACGCTGGGCAGTGCTGGTGCTGCGTTGCAAGCTGTCCTCACAAACGGATCCAGAAAGGAAGGAAAGCACTGCTTGTCCTGCTCCTTCACATCTCCATCAGTTAGCCCAAATGCAGTTTTGACGTGATTCAGGATCATGGCTCAGGAGTCCATCCACAGAATCACAGACAATGCATTAGTGTGATCCTAGTGGCATCCTGCTTTGAAGTGAAGTGCAAAACGCTAATGCTTTCATTGGCTAGTGACAATCCCTACTAAGAACTTCCCTATTCCTAACCCCATATGGAGCACTCCTAATTTATTCTCCCTTGGAGTACCAGATGCTCTAATTACATCATCCTGATCAACTATAAGGTGTATTAGACGAACAAATGCTACATCTGTAACAGTGACAAGTATTATTTTTAATCACATCCATGATGGGTTCATTTCAAAGCTCAAGAATCCTCTCCAGCAGGCCCATTTAATGTTTTTACATGACCCAAGAGCCTCAGTGAGGAGTTTCTGAGATACATTCACTTGTACCTCTTTACAAAAAGTTGCAGGCACATAAGGCCATGAACATTTCTTGCCCATCTGCTCCATAAATTTTTCTGTAAGGCTTATTACAGAAGATAGTAAATGAGTTATAGGTGGTCAGCTGTTGCTTTCCAGTTTTGCCACAGTTGTTGCTCATTATGTTGCAAGTAGAGCCCATACCTGCACCAGCCTGCTTGATACAATCTCTACTCCAATGAAACCGTTAGATCCAGCATCTGAATTACTGGATCTGCATTATCACTTAATGATTCATCTACCCTGGTTATATATGGATGCTGAAAAGGACCTTAAGGTCTGGAAATTATTTTATTGGAATATTATACAAAAACCACATGTTTCCCCCTTGATCCTCATGACATGTTTAAACACAGCCCAAGACAATTAGAAATCCAATGCCCTGGAGACTGATTATCCACCACTGACAATTTTCCATATTATCCTTTGTTCTCACAGTGGATATTTGTATCATTGCTTGCCTCTGTGCTCTTTGAGTATAAACAAAACTTCTGGAAAGTAGTTCTCTACCAACTTTCTTTAAGTACAGTGGTAGCAACATCCAATGTGATGAGTGACTGTTCAGAAATAACTGAACACCTCAGCTGCGCAGAGAGAAACAGAAAGCCAGTATCTCCATCAGCTGGGGGACACAGCTCTAACACGTTCAGCGTCAACCCTCTCATTTACTCCAGGTCACACAGAGCAGAATTTAAAGAGACCCTTACTCCTATTTTGATGCTACTCATTTCAGAGTATTCATTATGCCTGAAAATTGACATATAAAACCAGTGAAGTAGAGGTTAAAGGAAAAAGTGCAATGTAAAATGGGGAAAGCAAGCTCACCTTCTGAGCAGCAGCAACACAGCCACTCATTAAACTCCACCAGGGTCCACATTTGTTCTGGAATAGTTCATTTCACAAACAGGATTTGGGGCAAACAAGAGGAGGACAAACAAGATGGTGTAACTTCTGCTCCACAGGCATCTCCAGTCTTGCAGAACTTTGGGTCCTTGCTTCTGCTCTGCCTACCAGTGCCTTAGCACAAAGGAATACAGTAGTAGCTCCTGGTGTAGGCCATTGATTCTCTCCGACCAATTCACTTCCCAGATTTCATCATCAGAATATCACCTGTGATCAAGACTCATTGCCTTCAGGACTTTCACATGGTGAAAGTTTTTGCTGCATCAGCCCAAGTGGAGCGGGAAACATCTTTTCCTTTGCCTTGTTTGTGCTGTGAACAAGAAAGCAGAGGACACAAGTCAAATATATTTGGCTGGAATAGCCATTCTCAGTGCTGAGTTTTCACAGCAGTGCTGAGAAGATCTTTCTAGGGAGCTCCAGCATTATCTAATGTCTGCTTTACTGACATATTTGGGCATTCCTCTATGTTCAGGTGAAATGTTAAAATTTCTGCAACCCCAGTATCTCATGTGCCTTTAAATTGTGCCTTTTGTCCATTAATTTTTTTATTTACATGGGTGAACAATCCAAATGCACCTACTTTCTGAAAAACAAACAAACAAAAAAAGCCAAACAAAACAACAAAAATCAATTTAAATTTTAATAATTAAATTTAAATTAAAAATTTTAACTTGTTGACATTTTAAATAGGATTGCTATGTCTATAAAGTACTTGTATACTTCAAAGAATGATCTTGACTAAAAAAACTGTATGGCCCAAATAGAGCCTTACAAATACAGGCAATATTATGTCTATGTATTTATGGCATGCAAGGAAAAAAAGCCAATTTTTTAAACATGGAACCATTAGAGGGAGGGAGACATAAGGGGACAATTCCAGTCAGAGACAAGACAAGGACTGACAAGAAAAGCAGAGAGAGAAGTGACTAAGATCCATTCTCACAGAAGTTGCTTTCCAGAGGAGCACAGGGCAGCTTGGACTGGGACTTCAGAAGAAGAATGGTCTCTGTCTGAGGATCAGTGAAAGGTAAATAAATCCATTATGCTTTAAAGGATTGCAACAGGCACAGGGGAACACTTAGTAGATGGCACAGGAAGTTTAGAAGTGGAAGCAAATAAATCACACCCCACTAGTCACACACTGATGAGAAGAAAACAGTCAATTATGAAAAAAATAGAGTTAAAATATGGGCAACAGGAAACCCAGTGACTTTTTAAAGGGCTTCAAAGCAGAAGTACTCTACCAAATGGAAGCTATGGAGATGGAAAGACGAGCTCGCACATCCTATCCACCACTGGGCTTCTGTAACTGCAGATGCGTGTTACACCTTTACCAACTTTCTTGAGCGAAAGTGTAATGCTTCTCCGCAGCCCATGCTGCCCAGCGCACACCTCACTTACTATGCTTGTAAGCAATAAAAGTACATGAAGGAGATTTATAGGCATGTGTCCAAAATACACTGTATCTGTGGTTTTAATCTCTTTTGAATGACATACTCCCACATGAGGTAAAATTATGGCCATATTCAAGCTTTTGTTGTGAGAAGATGCTGTGCCTATGCTAAAGCAAATTCGGTGTGTCCCACCGGGTTACATGTCCCTGTCTGCGCCACGCTCCTGCAGCCGAGCCAGATGGCCGCTGCAGAAGCCTCTTGCAGGAACACATCTCTACAGAGGAGGATGTCGCACTGTACCGAGTGACCAGGCTGTCACTGAATGCAACTCCGTCACGGTATTTAAATCACATTAAAGCTTTCTTTTATTACATACCCTCTTGTGATTTTGCCTGGCTACATCCTAATTACCAGCCTTACCGCAGCACACGCAGGTTCCACAGCTCACTTCTCCTACCATTTTGTGGGAAATGACTTACCTTGCACAATCCTAATCAAAATACTGCAGTGAGATAACACTCTCCTTTTTATCTTGCATTTCTTGTTCTATAGCATAAGGGTTTTTTTTGTTTGGAAGAGAAATAACAAACATCCAGGGTTAGATGCATTTTCAGAAAAAGCAGATACATCTCCTAAGGCTCCCTGAAGTAGTTTAATCACTTTTGCTGTTTTCTTACATAATACCTGCTCTTGAAATACCAATGTATTTTCCCACGTCAGACGTCAGCTGCACTTGTTTTTCAAAGATACTACATTTTGCACTTCTTATTCTCCACCTATTCATTTATCAAACAGAGTATTTAAAAGGAGATGCATTTCATTCACTTGTGGTGATCAGTTTTTCCTGATAATTTTTTTTTGAGCAGTAGGCACAATTCCTCTCTCCTATCCAATTAGTTTCCAGCACTAATGAGGTCAGAGATCACATGGACTCTAACGGAGAACTTAACATTCATGAAAACGTAAGGACTAGGATGTGGCTTCATTTGGTGTGTCCACAGCGCCACTGCTGCCCTTGGCTTTGCCATTCTTCATTTTCCAATTACAGCCCTAACCATATCTAAACACCATGATGGTTTCATCCTGCCCTGCTGTTTTCACAGCTTCCCTATTGAGTAAGATCAAAATAATTTTGACTGTTAAGCAAGGCAAAGTACTGACACCGTGAAAGGCTACTTTTGTACTCATTATTTCATTTGATTTATTTCCTAGGTACAGAACTGCAGATGGGCCTCGGTAACCTGTGCAGGCAGAGACCACCTTCAGGTAGGGAAGTAGTTCAGATCTGCAGGGTGAGGAGGGGTAAGAAAGCTCACCTTTGCAAGTCTTCTGGAATTAACACAGACTTTTAACAATAACCTTTCTATTTAAAAATGACACAACTAACACTCTCCTGGGAGCAGGGGAAAAGGACTGAAAGAGAACGTACACGCAGGGAAAGTTCAAAAAAAGTAGGAAAAGTGATCAGATTTTCTCTAATAATAAATGTCTCCCTGTGACAGCAGTGAATACCAGTGCTGGCTGTGGGCAGCACGCGCTCTCATTTGCTAGCAGCTGGAGTATGAAGCAGTTAAAACTGAATACATCTGGTTCAACTTCCAGCAACTGCTGAATTTTTATTGTGGTCCCAAACTGGTCAGAGCCTTCTCTCTGTGCACAGTAAGAACAGCAACAGCAGAACAGATTTGCTAGCTTTGGTCAAATTCTCAGAGACAGAAAGCTGAAATAAAGCACCTAAATTCAAATTCAGCCTTGACTGCTTGAGGATGGGGAGCTCTCACCAGCCACTAAGAGATCTCTCTGAGACCAGGACACTGGCTAGGTGCCTAGCACTAGCTAGCCAGGATAGACTTTTTCAGTCTGTTAAGGTAGGGAAGATGTCTGAAATCTGGAAGACAACAGCAAGATAAGCACCTACTGCTTCAAAAGAGACAAAAAAAAAAAAAAAAAAAAAAAAGATGTGTCCACTGTAAATCTGTCTGTTACAGTAGCAGGCATCATACACATCCAGACTGTAGATACTCTTGCATAACATACCTGCTGCTTTCAATTTCATGAAGAAAATGTAATCTGGATCATCACACAACTTCCACAGCCCAGCATACAATGGCTGTTACAGCAGGAGCAACTGGAAAGCAGAGATTCCCTCTTCTCCCCACCCTTCACAAAATTCTGTGCCAGCTGCTGCATATTGCAGGAAATTACAGAAACCTGTAGGCTGCTGATTTCGTTTGCTGCTGGCAGTGGAGGGAGCTGCTCATATACTCTTGGTGCATTTCTACATCTAAATCTGAAATAATAATTTAATTTCCTAATAATTTCATGCTATCTATTGCATTCATCATTTACTAGTAAATAGGCTGGGATCCTTATCTCCCATATGTTTATACCAGCTTTTAATAGATATCTCTGCTTTGCTTTGGTCAAAGAAGCTAACCAGCTGCTCGTTCACAAAAATCATTCAAGCAAATGCTCCATTTTCTAAATACTTCTATGGTTTCAGAAAGGCTGTTGGAAAAAAAAAAGAAAGAAAGAAAGAAAAAAAATAGAAAAAAGAAGCCAGTAATCCACCTTTATGCAGACAAAACAGAAAGATGCTACAAAACATTCACTTTCCCAGATGGGCTCACGCTACATAGGACAACTCATGAGGCAAGAATTAAGCTCCTGACAGCAGAGTCAACTCTAGAGTCCTGGACTGGTACCAAATAAATAACTTGGGAGTTTTTTTCATGTAAATTCTTTTCCAAAGTCACTCTAAAATCTAAACACCTCCTCCCCCTCCACCACTTAGGTACAGACAGCTACTGTGTCCATATAAAATAAACCAGAAACCAGGCCATTAGCTATTCTTTTAAGAATACCAAGCAGTACTCTGTGTTCATAGTGATATAGCTTATAAGACTTTCCCAAAAAAGCTTCATCACTGGTAGCCAGTGGTAAAATAAAGTCCGAAAGAGCAAGAGAGATGAAAAATGAAGACAAAAAATGCAAATGTGGATGTAAGCAAAAATTGAGGAAAGGGAAAACAAACCAAGCTAGGAATGAAGATAATGAAAACAGTCAGGTTAGCAGCCCAGTGAGACATGGCTAAGTACCATCCCCAGATGGGAACCTGGGCCTGAGGGCAAAGAAATGAGTTTGGGATCCTGGAAGAATACTCACATTCTTGGTTAGGGTCTTTAGTCATCTATTAGCACTTATGGTCAGCTGCAGTCAGAGAACACTGGGTTTTCTAGTGGAGGTTATTTGAGAAGAGAATGTTATAAAATGATGGATGCCAAATAGTAGAGATTTTTTTGAAGGCAGTGAATGGTAATCCCTAAAAGAACAGACCCTCGGAAATTCACATTTCAGTACCAAATTTGTGACTGAGGCCATATATTGGAAGAGTAGCTCACGCTCCCTTATGACTGCCCCAAGTGCCTATAGATATATACACAGCACTTAAAAAGCATCAGTAAACGTACTCCAGATGGCAAAGGGAATGGGTACAGTTGACTTTCAAGACAAGAAATTGGATTTAAAACCTCTTTTCTCTGTCACTGTCTATTTCCTCCACAGTTTGGGGTTAAAACTTAATCCTTGGTTGTTCAGCTAAGGATAATATTTGCCCTAACCTCCTCTGTGCCAGGAACCCAAATGTACCCCTGAAGATTTGGAGGCATGGCAAATGCAGCCATCAGATGGATTTCAGGGACTACAAAACAAGTGTCAACCCCAGGCTTATACTGTCTTCTCCTGTTTGCAGTTTCTGTTTTAACCTATGGGGGTTTTGTTTGTTTGTTTGCATTTAAAAGGTTTTTTCCCTGCTTCTTTATCCAAATAAGGCTATTTTCTTCCTCCTACTTTCACACAATTGTTTTTTTCAGGGAAGAGACAGATGAAAGAATTATTTCTTGCCAGCAAGCCTTGTACCTGGCTGACATGCAATTCCTTATTTGGTTAAAACACAGGTTAATGGTGTTAGCTTGCGTTCTGCTTCATCAGTCACTCTTCTGAAACTGTTTCAAAGAGCACAACGGGATTCAGAGCTTCAGCATTTGTCGCTACAGCAGCAAGGATGGATTTAGATGAGTTCCACAGAGAGATACAATCAAATGATTCACAGCTGCTACTGGCTTGACAATACATAATCAAATGTTCAAATCTGGAGTTTCCAGTTTCCAATAAACAGATTTTTTAAAAAGTGGTAGATTCTATTTAGGAACACTCACCATAAACATCATGTAAGCATGTCTCTTGTTGCAGGTCTCTGACAAAAAAGCAGAGGGATTGTCATCATCCTTTGGCATGTAAACCTCAGATCTCAATGAGTTAAAAGTGTACTTTTAAGTGAAAATATAGGATAGGAAGCCCAACACTGTGATTTATACAACATGCAAAGTACAAGCACTTTGGAAGCTGTAAGAAGGCTCCAGGGTTCCCTTTGTTCTCCTACTGGACAGTAAGAGTTGTAACTTTGAGGTCTCTGGGTTCAGTTACCAAGGATGCTATTTACTCGGGTTTTAATTGTAGTAAAAAGTGTGAAAAGCCTGCACAAGAAAGGTCCTTCAGAGCTTTTATAACAAACTTTCCCTCTGCCTAGAGAAGAGCATCCCTCCGGGGATGTATTTTTTCAAAGTTTTATTTCTAGCCAAAATCACAGCACAGCAGTCTTCAGGCAACACGTGCAAACCACCTTCATAACCAGCAACACACTGTGGACCCCTCCACCTCCCGTTCAGCTGCGCTGGAGCTACCTGCGCTTGAGCCAAGGCAGCCAGAATCGCTTCCCCGAAGGGAAGGCACTGCAGCCGCGCCACCACCAGCAGACACCAGCTACTTGGACCACCAGGTTTTTCTATCTGATGCACTTGAGTATTACCAAGAAGTTTTATAAAAAAGCTGTTAGCTGACTCATGTTCAAATCTGAATAGGGGAATAGGGCACTAAGTTTAGAGGGATTTATTGGTTTGCTTTTTAAAAATAAGTTTCTCAGCCTACAATGCAACTAGAAATGAGAATAAGCAGTGCCAGAGTATCAACCCCAGCAAGGCAGGACCCTCAATTCAGCCCTTGCTTAAAAAAACAACCAACCAACCAAAAACCCCAACACTCTATGCAAAGTTCGATCAACATCTGCATTTTTGTTCTTACTCTGTGTGTGTGAATGGTTTTTCTATGGCAATGAATCCTTTCATGCTGCAGCAGGAGACCATAGGGAACCGCAGAGCACCAGGTAGACTGGGTTTTTCACAGCACTCTGGGTCCAGGTGGATGTTGAAGCCACCACAGAGCTAGTGCTGTAGGGAAAAACTGCTTCTAACTGGGAAAGAAGGCATCAGCAAAACCAGACTATGCAGAGGGAGAAGCGGGAGGATACGTGCAGATAGCAGTCCTTGTTACTTGTGATTCGGCTTCAGATTTGGGCTCCTGGTTTTGATGTTCCTTCTGCCGCCAATCCTCATTCTTAGTCTCCAGTACCGGAATATAAACACCCCCTCCCTGCCTCACTTCTGTGAATTTTCAGATGGCTACAGCCAGCAAAACTGCCCTCTTTGCCTCGCTATGCAACTCTTCAAGTTAAGGTGGAAGGCCCTGGCTTAAGCAACACGTGCTGCGCAGCTCATCTCCAAGCAACAGGAAGAACACCAAGGAGCCTGTGGTGTTAAAAGGGAACATTTTATTGCAAGAGATTACAGACCTGGCACTGTGGCCAAATGTTTCCATTACATCAAAATTGCTACCCATGTACCAGGCAACAGCACCTACAAAGCATGGTGGATTGAATATCTGAAATCATAATGCAGTCAGCTTTTCTAAATAAGTACCACCTAAAAAGATTTTTCTATAAAAACAATTCAAAACTATATAAACCGTTTTTTTTTAATAAGAAACTGATAAACATTTCAGTATCCAGGCCATTAACTGCTGTGATAAAAAGTGGAAAATTCTGTTAACCATAGTGCTCAACTGAACAGGCCTTGTTCACAACCCTTACCATTTACTTAAAAGCAAGTACGTGTTATTCACTGCTAATTTTTCCATCTTTGTTCAGACAACATTTATCTTCTGCAGGTTTTCAGAATCAGGTAGATTTAATGAAAAATCCTCTATAAACCACAGAGAGCCCAGAAAAAGCATTGGAGTCAAAACAGTTTTTTCAGGAACAGATCTCCCCGTCTCAGCTCCGTGACACTGACCTTTTGAAACTTTGCATGGATGTTCATCTGAGCCTGTTTGAGACTCGCATTCCTCCTGTGATTCACTTACCTCAAAGACCTTGGTGACTTCCCTGGGTGTGGCTGAAAAGGTAGGACTTTCAACAGGCACGTAGCTCAAACAAAGTCTGGCCCAAGACATAAACCCCAACTGTCACAATCCTCACCTCTGGCGCATTAGGTGCTCACCCTGCCTCCCCATCTGCTGGTGTCAGCTACTGCCTGGCCTGTGCTGCTTCTGCCATTGAGAAGAGCCAGCAGCTCATTTCCTGATCCCACTAGCTGGGTAAAGTGAGCCCTGAAGAAGCAAAAGTCAGATCTGTGGGCAGAGCTGGACCGCCCTGGCTTGTGGGAGCAGTCCACCTAATACAGTTCACGAAGTCCATCTGAAGCAGTGTATGGCAGACAGGAGTAAATGCCCAGGGATCTCTGAGCCAGCATTTGTTACCCACTTGCCTTCCTCTCCCATTTTCCATGTACACGGCCTGAACACACTACTGCTTGGCAGTGCCCACCACAGGCACTTCAAAACCACCTTTCAAAGGTCCTGCAGAAACCTCTCTTCAAGGAACACAAAGTCGTAATTTTTGAAGCCGATTTGGAACTATCACTGGGAGTAGCGGATATAGGCAACCATCTTAGAGAACAGAGCAGGGTGGTGGTGGTCTTCTACAATTTCCCAGGCTTACCTAAGCATTCTGAAAATTCCTTTGCAATTTTCCAGAGGCTACTACTTAAGATACCTTTACCAGAAACTAGGGTAACTCCAGAAATACGTAAGATCGTGATAAGAAACCCAAATCAACCAGACAAATCACTACACCACTGCAGCCTTTACCCCAAGGCAATGTAGCCAACATGAACAGACCAGCACTCGTGTTTGTATGTGCAGTTCTAGGAGTCCAGCTCTTCACAGACTACAGACTCACTACAGACTGCCACAGAGCCTCTCAAGCCACACATCTCGAAACATGAGATTCATATAATAAAGTGACTGAGTTAATTAACTCTCTTCTACCAGATAATTTAGAAGCTCTATAATCCTTGTAGGAAGTGACAGAAAATCTTTATTTCCAAACAACACAAACCAAGAAAACAAATAGCCCCACTTGAGGCCTAAAAGCTAAAGAAAACTTAAGGGTAGGCTTTTTTTTTTTTTAAAGGATAATTCAGTCCCCATCAACCATATATGCAACTAGTTCAATAATCAGTAGAGTTCTAGAACTTTTGTATATATTTCAAACTCTATTGTCAAGGACCTGATGCAAGCAGAGCACACAGCTCCAGCATACCCACTCAAAAAGCCTCTCTCTGAAAACTGCTGCTCCTCATCAAAAGAATGTCATTTTGGAAACTCATCAGGCCTGGAGCTCCCTGCTCAGACACAACCTTGCATTTTAGTGTTACGCAAAGCAGCAGCTCACCACTGGGGTTTAATGAATTAAATAGAGTTAACTAGTTTTTTATTATTATGAACCTAATAGAGTCTTTTGCTACTGCTAAATTCCATACAGTATGGCTTCACCTTATAAGTATTCTTAATACTAGATAAATATCATTTGCACTTAATTTATTTTTTCATCTGTTAAACAGCCACAAAATAGGGTGCTGTCACAAGCACCTTTTTTGGTGAGAAGGGTAAACAAGCACTCTATTAAAGCATTATAAACATTCAAGGTGAACTGATCGTTTCCCTGTTTCAATACATTGCTGTAAATCTTCCATTTTCACAACGTAGAAAAAATCCCACAATCATCCACAAATTTCAAACTTTGCTAGTCTGCATATAGATAATTTGTCTGCAATACACTTCAACATCCCAGTTATCTTTCCTAAAATCTCTGAAGTTATGTTTTTCTTCAGCCTTTAAATGTACTGATGTAGACTTTCCAGTTTAAAAAAAAAGGAAAAAACTTGGACAATAAAGCTAAAGTTATCTGTAGCAACTTGTACAGAACACTCGACAGCACTCATTTAATGGCAGAGCCAGGATGGCCTCGTCTCAGGACTCTGTCCTGCTCAGCGGTACATTTTTAGTCCATCTATTTTATCAGAACATTAACAAGCCTCATGTGTTAACACGGAACTGCGCACGTACAGGAAGACATTTATTCGTATTTTCCACCAATCAAATGTAAAGCGTCTGCGAACAAGTCAGTTTATTGCAAGTAAATGTACTTTTACTTAAGATCATGAGAAGGTTCTAATCTCAAGCAAGACAAATCAATTTCACAAACTTAATTAACACAATGCAAATAAATGCTTCACATTATAGACATTTAGATTTTCTTTAAACCTTTTTATTTAGAGATTTTTCTGGTAAGGAGATATACCATAGGAAAGCAATTTCACTGGCAGTGAGGTATGTATATACTCTACCAAAATACTCCTCTTGTTTTAACTGCTTTTAACTTTATTTACATATAAAGAAAATATCAATGCATATCCTTGGCTTAACTACAGTATCTGTTACCCTATATGAGCAAAATGAAATGTTACTTGCATACAAAATTGATTTGCAGAGGAATCTGATCTGATTTAAACAAAAGTCGTGATCTGAAGACAGCTTAAATGAACAAACACAATTCATCATGACCAAGACACCTGCACCATATTTCCATCCTCACAGCACATTTATTTCAGTAATTCCGTAAGTAGGTCCTTAGCATGAGCATAGTGTTACAGTTTTCATACATATAATCACATCCAAAACAAGCTCTAAATTTTAAGTTGTAAACATTCTCTTCATATGTAGAAACATTTCAATCTGTGTTCAAATTTTCTAAAATGATCAATCTTTTAAACAGAATTATAAATGAAAAGTCTACTCTAACCGTGTAGTGAGCAATGCTTATTAGTACATTTCTACAGTGTTAAATAAAATAGTAGAGAGGCAAACTTCCGTAAGCAAGTCAGACTTTAAGTAAATCATCATAAAGAAACAAACTTGTTAACAAAAAGATGCTTTGTAATAAAGAAAGTCGGATTGAATCTACTATGATACAAAAACATAAGGGTAAATACGATCTTTGTTGACAAGTAGGAGGTAGCATGGATGCACCACTTTATTGTCAGTGAGAAATGCAACTGAAGTAAAGAATATTTCCTTACCACAAATTTCCAGTATTATGTACATATTTCTCTTAGAAATTTGTTTAAACAAGTTTCCCTCCACTTTTTAGTACAAAAAGCCTCATGTGATTTAAAAAAAACACTTACACACCTAGATAGAATAGTACTAATTGCCCTATTTGAATGAAACAGTCTCCTGAACTATGAAGTACATGATATTTAATGCCCTAAGTTGAGTAAATTGTATTAGCAGTTCTTGGTATTATACAAAACACTACATACATACAAACAAAATATAATAATATCTTATTTTACTATGTAATTCTTTTTGGAATAAACAGAGCCTTGATTTGGGTAACACTGAAGAGGATGTGGTTTCTTTGTTTTATTAAAATCTGTCTTTTAAGTACCCATGTGCAACAATTTAAAAAATGGCTGCCATACATGTAATGGGGTTGTATTGATAGTGAACACAGTAACTGACAAAAACATAATAAACCTTAAAAACACATCTTCCACCCTATATAAAATATAAAGACTACTTACTGTAACTGTTAAGTATTCAATTTTTGATGTTACTGTAATCCACTTCCTCTATTTTTCCGTCTTTAGCATTTATAAACATAATTTAGTGTAGCAATTTATTTTATAAAATGACAAAGTATTTCAAATTTACATCCAATTAAAATTGAAAATGTTTCCTTGTTCTATGATGCTGCTTCTGCCATCAGTAAAGAAAATGAAGTTTCAGTAATTGAAGCAGGCTTTTTAAGTAGTGATGTAACTTCAACCATGCCAGCTCCAGTCCGTGGAAGATTTGCGTTGACAATGTGTCGCTGCAAGTGCTTTATCCAGTCTTCTTGAACAGACAAAGGTCCTCGAAAGACCAGACCACAAAACCTGTGGCAAATATTAAAATTATTCCATCAAGAAATATCTAGCTTTACTGAAAAATTATAAAATAAACACATTAAGTGGAAAGTCTTAGTTTTCTTGAAGTTTGTTTCTACATGTTTTAGCTGAAAATTGAATTCATTTATCATAACTGGGCACACACTCCCCCTGCAGTTTAGCCAACTTACACTCTTACATTTTCAGCACTAGCAGTAACAATCTGTTGCTCTTATGTTTCTTTTGAAGGATGGAATATGACTCAGACATGACCAACGAGATTTTAGCTAAAGAAACAGTTGGCAACCTAATATCCAAGGACGAATGTTCAAGTCCTCTTGTTCAAATTAACAAAAATAGGCAACTCCTTCCCCCCCTTATTATTCAATTTAACCACAAACACAATTACAGGATACAATCTTAAATCTTCTTATGACTAAAATTAGCAAGCTCGTAAGAATGTGTTCTTTCAACTAAAATAATCCTCTGTACCTGCATCTGAGTATGTAAACTTCATCAGCACTATGAGGTAATGGCAGCATTTTTTTCTTGCTTCCAGATCTTGACCTTGACTTCTTTTGCTTACAGTCTAAAGCTAAGAAAAGAGAAATTTCCATATGTGAAAGTGATACTTCAATGTGTGTTAACCAGAGACATTTAGTAAACATCCCCTACAGCAGCACTGAAAAGACACCTACTTCCTTGTATTCTACATTTAATTACAACGTAAATCCAAACCAATTACAGTGTGCTCCAAGAAATTTACTCACAAAACACACAAAGCTATTTTTTTTAGGTTAGCACAGTGCTTGCTCTTTAAAAGACCAGATAATTGACATTCAGCATTAAACTATCGTAGTATCAGCAAGCACCTACCAACCTATTGCAGAATTATACAGAAGCAAAGCACCATTGGAAATTCTCTTTCATGCATAAAATACTTTCAAAATCTTGGAACTTGTTTTGTAGTTGAAGTACCATCGTAAGACCACTCACGTTCAACCAAGTTGAACCAGCTTCACAAAGTTGTGGCTTTCAGCTACTATGTTCAAGAATTCCTAGTTTGAATAAAGCACCTGCCATTTGTTTTCAACATTAAGCAGAAGTTTGTCCTTTTATTCTAAGAATTTCAAATGAAGCTTCCTCCTCACTTCTGTCTGAATTCTAATGCATCTTACAAAAATGTTGTATCAATCCTTGGTAGTGGGAGCTGGTATTAGAACAAATCAACAGGCATGGCAAGGCCACTTTAAAAATTCAGTCCAAGCATTTGAAACTATGTGTGAAAATGTGTGTGAACAGGAAATGTGTAGCAAATGGGTTTAGTTAGCATTGAGCTCTGTACCTCCCATAAATAGATGTAAAAGGAATCTGTAATAAAAAAAAATGGAGAAGCAGACAAAGTCGGGAGATGAGGGGATTAAACTGAGTTAATATTGTTATGATGAAAACAGCTGATAAAGCTCAAGGAAAAACAAGAAGTTTGGGACTGCTTGAACTGAGAATTATACCTAGGCTACACTCTATTCCAAAACACAAGACATTGACACCAGTATGCCACAGAAACCTCAGACAGTAACAAGTGGTATTCTTGATACCAAAAAGGCATGATGCTATTCTACTGAAGCATCTGAACACTAGAACTGGGGGAAAAAAAAAAAAAAGAAAAGAAAAAAAAAGTTATGCTTGTCTAAGTTTTGGCTCCTGCAATATAAACCAGAAGAATGAAACTCGGTATTCTGAAGCATAAGACGTCATCTGGTGAGGTAAAACATGCTGATTTAAAGAAAACACAGTCTTGATTGCATCTTTCATTTTTCTTATGTCCTCCAAATGAGCACCTCTCAAGCTTTTACCCTGTAGCCAAACTTTTAACTTGTAGATACACCAGACATTTCCCAGTTCCATTCCCAGATGATTCCTACAGTATCTGGAAAAAATTAGAATGAATTTTTGAGGTTTGAAGGTACCAGAGAACTAATCAAACAAGTAAAAAGCAGATACCAACCTAAAGAGACTTCCTTCAGACCCTGGGTCAAGCCATCATTAGGAAGATGAGGCTCAACAGCATTTTTTCTGACAGCAACAATGAAAGCAGTCTGGATATAAAGGCAGTAACCTAAGGCGGCGAGTGAGAAAGGGCTAGAAACAGCCAAGATAACTTCTGGAAAAGTATGTAAGGGGTTCTTAAAGCTTTATGCTCCCATCAAAAGCATATTCTTCATATAATTAGGAAGAAAATAAAGCTAACTATCTTTCAGGCTGTAGTCTACCAAGTAGTATAAATATTTTATGTACCACAACATGAGTAACAACATCACCTAAAATGTACAGAGGTAGGATACTGAAACCCAGACACCCATTCTTGAAGAGAAACATTTGCATGCGGGCCAACTTATCTGAAGCAGTTACTACAGCAGAAGTTTTGCCATTGCCAATTTTGCAGAGTATCATAGGAAGGCGGAAAACCAAAGTCAGTATAATCTGAATGCAAACATATCCCTGAGTTGCATCTGATGTCAGTTGGTTGATGTCAGTTGATATGAGAAAAACAAAAAAAGCAGAAGACAGCAGGCTCCTTCTAGAGAAGCCTACATGCATTTGAAACAAGAACTGGCTTATTTCCTTCACGTTGGCAAACTTAAGACATTCATTCCCATCAAGAAATTTGATTCTACTCACATACATCTCAAGTATTTCAGAGAGTTTTCACTTTCTTACTAGACTTGAATTGGTCTTCTGCAACGGTTTCATGCATGCATGTGATCTTCCAAGAAAAATCCCCTCTGAACTACTGTGCAATCAAATAGACAGTGACACACATAGAAACTGCCATAATACACCAGGAGAGGCAACTTCTACTCCCTTGGAAGGTACCTTTTTCCAAGAACAATGAGAAAACAAGGAAAACAAAAGAACGGGCATCTTCTCTGAGGCTCTAGATAGAGAAGTTACAAAACAAATAGAAAATATATATTATAGTAAAAGGCATCAAGAAAAAAAATTCAGATCACTCAATGCATTCTCAGAGTAACATAGCTAAGACTGGAAATAGACTTGCCCAAGCAAGAAGCTGTTACAAAAGATAGAAAATACCAAGAACATTAAACCGGTGTTCAGCAAGGGATATTTTTTGTTCCCTTTGTGTTTTGATCTACTAAACATATTCCTTCCCATTTTGGGGGGGCACAAAGCAGCACAAGAACATTTTGAATCTATTTTAATGAGACAGGAAAGTAAGTAGAGAAAGAGTAACATCTGGGTAAAGTTGACTGAAAACCATAATTTCAACACCAGTTATCAGTGTACCAGTAACTATCACATTAATTTCATTTTTGTCTAGCCAGAGAGTAAAAAGTTTAACGAAATCAATGCACACACTTAAGTACTCTGTTGATATGATGCTTCCAAGTGCTTCCAAGCACCAAGTAAGTCTTACTCATCAGAAAGCATAGCCATGTTCTGACCCAAACTCAGTTACCGCTCTTCCAATGCCTTTACTGCAACAAAGCACGACCTCCTCAGAAAGTATGTTTTTAGCAGCTTTGGGAAGAGCCAAGGATAAGTTAGCTCTAGAAAGCTGCCAGGGAGAGGCAGGAGCTACCTACCATTAATGCCTGCTTTGTGGCTATCACAGCTCGCAAACTATCATCCCTCATTCTCCATGAAGGCCCAATTCTTTCTGGAAGAAGCCTCCTTCCTTCAAGTTTAGCCATCTTGTGTTTCCTAGTTGCTATTCCAAAATCTTTTTCTAAAAAACCAGTTACACCACTTCATCAGACCTGTGATACAGCATGACAGGGCAACAACCCATTTAAAACGAAAGACAATCAAACTTCGGAGGAATCTCGTTCAGGCACTCAAGTTCAATGTCAGAACACACTTTTTAGAAAAATATATGCTGGGTAAAAAGGCTGCATACAAAAAACTTCTTTACCTCTGTGACCACTTATCAAGAAAGACTACAAACAGATGGAGATAGGAGGCTAGAAGGAGTACGCTTAAGACAATAAGTATTAGGAAAGTCCCAATTAAAGGTCCTTCATGTCACAGCATTTGGTCTGAGATTCAAAATTAAAGTGCATCTATGCTAATTTGCATGTTCCACCTCCTGATGCCCCTCCCAACATGGAATACTTCTCATTTCAGGAAGACTGAAGTTAGGTCTTTTTTCAGACTTCACTTCTTTTGTCCTAGCGTAAGCCAACGCAAGTTGAATAATTGCACACATAAATGGATCTAATTAACCACTTCAAAACACTGCCAATTAAAATGTAAAAAGAATGAATTATTTTTCTTGTGTATCTATTCACAATGTTTTCAAATTCAATCACTGGTTATCTACCCCTATCACCACTGTACAGTAAAATGCATGGAGGGAACCACTCCAGTAATTTGGTCCCTGAAGGATTTTATAGAATACTAAAAACAAGCTCATCATAGAATCATTAGGGTTCATAGAATCATTCAAGTTGGAAAAGACCTCTAGGATCATCTAGTCCAACCTTCTTCGAATATTTCCCCCTAGGCCATGTCTCAAAGCACCACATCTACCCATTTTTTGAACACCTCCAGGGATGGTGACTCTACCACCTCCTTGGGGAGCCTGTTCCAGTGCCTAATCACTCTTCCAGTGAAGAACTTCTTCCTGATATCCAAACTAAACCTCCCCTGGCGCAACTTAAGGCCATTACCTCTAGTCCTTTCATTAGTTACCCAGGAGAAAGGTTGGAAAATGACCTCTAAGATAATCAAGTCCAACTGAAAACCCAACACTACCATGAGCCTAGACCATGTCCTGAAGTACTGTGTCTGCATGTTCTTTGAACTCCTCCAGGCATGGTGACTCCATCACTTTCCTGGGCAGCCTGTTCCAATGCTTAATCACTCCTTCAGTAAAGAAATTTTTCCTAATATCCAATCTGAACCTCCCCTGGTGCAACTTGAGGCCATTTCCTCTCATCCTATCACGAGTTACTTGTGAGAAGAGACCAACACACACCTCTCTACAACCTCCTTTCAGGTAGTTGTAGAGAGCAATAAGGTCTCCCCTCAGCCTTCTCTTCTCTAGACTAAACAGCTGCAGTTCCCTCAGCTGCTCTTCATAAGACATGTTCTCCAGACCCCTCATCAGCTTGGTTGCCCTTCTTTGGACCTGCTCCAGCACCTCACTGTCTCTCTGCGGTGAGACACTGCGGTGCCCAAAACTGAACACAGCACTCCAGCTGTGGCCTCATCAGCACTGAGTACAGAGGTACGATCACTTCCCTACTCCTGCTGGACACACTATTCTTGATACAGGTCAGGATACTGTTGGCTGGTTGATCAGTTATAACTGTAACAGCACAGAATAAAGACATGCAAAGCCGGCGGAACTCAGATTTCTGCTGCAGTTACATATGCTTCCAGACCAAAATTCCCAAAGCTGCAATTTTGACAAAGTGATATTAGAAATTATTTGGAAGCGTAGCAGGCACATGGAGCTGCTACCTCAGTCATACTGCCGGCTCAAAGGAAAGACTCCTTGCTTGTATTTTATCGTTCTCTCCCAGAATACTGAAAAAGCAGTCTTCATCTACAGAAGCAAAGACCAAAGAAGACAGTGGCGATTCCCAGAAGACGACAGTCAGTAAGAAGAGACTGAGTATATGAAAAGAGCCAACAAAGAGAAGATGTGAAAAGCCTGGGTGCAAGAGAGTATCAAGAGACTGGAGGGGAAGAGAGGCCTATAGAGAAGAAAAGGAAGGAAGCTGGATATACAACTGTACCAAGAGTAGCAAGATGCATTTTGAAGATTTTGTGTAGGTCTGTCCAATGCTCTAAAGATAAGCAGAAGAAAGGAGCAAGTTTGCCACACGCTGAGAAACACTAATGTGTTGCTATTTATCAAAACACCTATAAAATAGAAATTGGCATCTACCCAAGACGAGAGATTAAGACATTACATTGCTCAAAACTGGACTGCATAACAAAAAACAATGTTCCAGTCAGACATCTGAAGACCATCATGCAAGGACTAATACAAAAAAGCCAAGTAACTATCCTAAAGAGACCAGATAGACATTCGCGATATGGTGGATTCATACTTTGTAACTACAGGCACAAATTAAGTTTAATAAGCACTAGCCTTGAACTGCCAACTGCCTGGAAAGTTTCACTTCTAGGATATTTTTCTAGAGTTCATTCTTAAAATCTACCATTACGCTTAACTGTATCTATTACACTGCTAAAACCATCAAGTTGCATTTGTAAAAAAACAAAAAAACAAAAAAACCACACACAGCACCTCAGAAGAAGCAGGGCATCTGCTAGAAAAACAGGCTGATAATAGTAAATATAAAAAACATGCAAACAAACAAAAAACTGAGTAGAAACTAGTACGCAATCTAACATGGCACTAGGAAAGGTCTCACTTTGGTGACATGCAGAGACTACTGTATTTCTCTTACTGAACAGTAATGCCTAGATAGCTCCCATAACAATTGCCAAATAAAAGAATTACGGCGTTCATGTTTACACACAATTATTTAATTACAGCAAGAAACCAAGACAACCAATGTGATTCCTTTTCAGTGGTTTTGTTTACTTTAGAAGACTTAAAAAGGTTTTGTGAAAACAGAAGAAGGAACCTGTGTAAGTGTATCCTCATTGTCTCCACACAGGTTCCATGCTGAAGCCAAACTGAGGACATCTTGAAATTGCTCACAACTGCAACCATTTTTTAATAAGTAAAACTGAGATGTCCCCAAGAATGACACTCATAGCAAACCTTAAAACTAGTGTGTCCTAGTGGAACTCTGCGTTAAAATCATTCTTTTCACAAACTTATAATGTGGAATATCAAATAAAACCACTATTTAAAAGTACATTTCCTACAAGCTACAAGCTAAGGTTATGACAGTTTTAATTAACACAGATTAAGTTAACACCAACAAACATTGGTTGCATAATGTTATAGCTAGAACTTAAACCTCTCTAAGTCATTTGTTTCAGTGAAAAGACCTCTATCTGCATGGTACTGGTTATTTATCTGGCTCAGCTCCTGCTTCTGACATTAAAAGAATTTTTTTGAAGTTTTGTTTCTAATTTTGTTTTTAAAGCTTTGCTTTTAACCTCATTTTTTTTCTAACCTCATTTTAAACAAACTTCTAGGTCCAATGATACAAGACTCAAGTTTTCTTTCAGTTCTTTTAAAGAAAGAGCAACTGTTCTACTATTTCACTAGCAAAATACACTTAAAGAAAACAAATAAAAATCCCTGAAAGCACCATAACAAGCTACCTTCACTTTTCCCATTTAGCAAATGGGAAGCTGAGGTACATGCAGCTTGTCCAGGATCCAATCTTCGTGTTCTATCCTGTTTGCCACAGTGTCTCCTCCACTGCATTACTGTTAAGATTTCAACATGCAATTTAAATATATAGATATTGCAATATATTTCACCAGTAGGTATATAAGCAAAGTAAATTACCACAGGGCTAATATCAAATCACAGTAGTGGTAAAGGAACTCCACTATCATCACCTTTCTACTTGGTAAATATGAAAACTTTCAGAATCACTAAAGGCATACACTCCCACACATCTGCTGACTTCCTTCTAAATCTACTTTCTTCTAAGTTAATGTTCTAGCATTAACTTAGTGTAACATAAGACCTGGCAGCCACAGGCCCATTTTGTAAAAATATTTATTTTAGACTTCTGCAGAGAAAGCCTGAAATTCAGTTTATTTGTAATTCTTAGCATAATGATTTACAACTGCAGATTCAAAAAAAAAAAAAAGGATTATGAATTTTTCCAAAGCATTATGTAGAAGTCTGTGCTTGTTGGCACAGAAAACTGATGGTTATCCTTCTTAATTACTGAATATTCCAGACTTCATTATCTCCAAATTTTCCTCGCTGTACTCCATCTCTGCTCCCCAATTTGTGGTTGATCATACGAAGTCCCACTAGTCTTAGAAATAATCCAAGTAAAGTAAGAAACTGCCTACAGCCAACCAAACTGCAGGTCTCTGGAAATGAGTCCAAATATGGAATATTAGAGGAATTTCAAAATGAAATGTTTTAATAAAAAAACATTACGAGCAGTGCAAAATGCTGTACTACACTCACTGGATGACAGACCAGGTAGTTTTTGGGTTGTGAGCCAAACAAGAAATGAAACCAACTATATACAATATGTTGTTAGAAACACACAAATTGTAAAATTACTTGCTTTTCCAATTTTAACTACAGTATTCTTAGGAATTATATGTAGTAGATTGTAAAAATTCCTTAATGGTTTGTTGTGGGGTTTTCACCCCCCTCATTTTTGAGGTACTTTTAAACACTTAATTAGAAGGTCAACTAGCTGGTTGGAAGCTACAATATTGTAGGAGAATGAATTTAAGTGACCATCTCTTAGTTTTGCTTACATACCTTAAGTGTTTGATCCAAAATAAATGAGTAAGAATGAAAATCAGACATGAGAGTGGACAACAGCAACGTATCTTTTCTTACAGGTTGCTGAAGTTTTATGGCAAATAAACTGTTTACCAGCAGAAGCTTCAAAATAATTTTGAATTAACATATGCTTTTGCCCAGTCTGATGAGGAAAATGTATCATAGACAGACTTGCTTTTACATCTGTAACAAAACATACCTGTCCCAGTCAAAAGTCCAGCACTCTTCTTTCGTGCATAAGCGCGTAAGTGGTTGGACAGGCTAACAGCACTTGTAAACGTCGTATTGCAATGCACACACGTTCTAAGCTTCACAGGCATACCTATCATTCAAAAGAAAACTATAATCCAGTTCTCTCTTCAAAAAATGAAATTCTCAAAGCGTTGTAAAAAGTTTTCTGCAATAAAGATGGTTTAAAATATATTCACTGCATTGACGCAATCGTTTAGTATATTAGAAGGATCCAAGTTAACCGTTATTAGTTTTCCATGTGCTTTAAGCCAAACCATGTTATTTGAAAAAGAACAGAAAGGAGGCAACTTGAGCCCATTAGGCTACTTTGCATTTAATACCTACTATCAAGTTCCTACAGACCTCCACATTACGAAGCTCTAATCTCAAAATATAATCCTTCAATTTGAACAGCACAATTCTGTTGAGAAATTTCAGAGCTTGCAACATTTCCAATAGAGAGAATTTTAAAAGTCTAGTTAAAGCGATAATTAAAAGTGTTTTACCCGTAAGACTGAAGAGCTCTATACTAAATTAGGCTACTGTTGAAGGCTCAGAAAAAAGGTGGTAAAACACACCACTGAACAGCTGTTAGACAGAACATTTTGTTCAGTGCATTTTCTGTTCATTACTTTAGATGCACAATCGATAATGAAAGTTAATGATTTGAAGTTTTTTGCTGAAATCTTTGTGCTAAATAAATGATCAACAAAGCAACATGCTATTTATCACAGGAAAACAGTGAAACAATACTGAACTCCTCACTTACCAGACAAAGAAACCATTATAACTTATCCCCTGCTCAACTTCGCCATAACGTTTCTCCCTTCATTTTACCAAAGATACATTGTTTTGGTCAACTGATATTTTGAGTTCTCTACTAATATATTATTAGAAGAATAAATAAAAAAGCTAAAACTACTCAGCTGGAAAGCCTCTGTTTGCAGGAAAGAGAGAATCCTATTCTACAGCAGCCCACGGAGGACATGCTGTTTTTTCAGGCAAGTTACAGAAGAAGAACACCTGGTTGTCAAAAACCTTTTTAGGAACTAAAACCAGAATTAGAAATATTTGCCTTTTTAGGAAAAACAGAAGAATTTCAACTTGATGTTAAATATTTCCTTATTAACTCAACTGGCACAGTGTGTTAGTTGTAAAATTCTGTTACCTCAGCCACAGATAGTTATAGGGCCCCATTCATAACTGTTAGTACTATGCAAGCAAATGTTTATTTTTACCTGGTTGTTCATCACAACCAAACAGGTGCTACCTAGTATTCAGCGGTAAATATTAAACAGAAAGCAATACACAGTGTCAGGTTTGGCGAGCTACTCCTTTAGCATTGTTTTTCAAATCATTAAGCCTGTCAAAGATACACTTCCTTGATTAAGCAATCTCCTGTCTTAAAGGACAAACACAGACATCCAGAAGACATTAAATGCAACTCTGTTCCACCTCTACTATGTCATTTTAGAAAGCCACCTTTGCTAAGAAATAGATTGCCACACTTTTGTAGTCCCCTAGAAAAACTTCTGAGCACATCAGATGAATGCTATTTGTTTCCAGAAAGACAAGAATGTAAGTGAAAAAGTACCAGGCACTGCCAGTCGTACTAACCTGCACTGGGTAATAACGAAAAAACCCAACAGAACCAAAAAAAGTCAGGGGTATAAAATGAAGATCCTGCTCCTCAGTCTAAAGAATCCTGCAGCATAAGGTGGTGTCCAAACAAGAAACAGGTAAATGCAAGCTCTACATACACATTAAAAAGGATGTTGCAAGAATTCCCCAAGACTCTTATGTGCCAAGTAGGTTAAAAACATCACTCTAAAAACCTGCTCTATTAGAATACAGAGTTTCTAGGAAGTTGATAATAGAATTGTTTCATTAGCACAGTTTGCAGTGGAGGGGCAATCTCTGTTCGTATCAGCCAAGGGCTGTGCATTAGAAACCTGCTGGCTACAACTGTATTCCAACAGAGTTAGAACTAGCACAGGTCTTCACTCAGGATAGGCAGGCCCTAAGCAAGCATCAGTTTCTCACAGAAGCCACAATTTTGAAACAAACAAGAATCAATCTATGTTGTAAGAGTATGTTTACCTACATCCATCAAAATTAGTTAATAGCGATTCACCAATTTGGAATATTATGCATTTACAATGATATCAACAGTTCTGTTAGTTTGAGCAAATGCTGCTTTGCACAAACCTTGAAGATTTAAAGAAGTAGTTCCCAAACCATCTGTTCTGATGCCCAGAAACAAGGTTACAAGCCCAAACATTTCAGAACTGTTAGTCTACCAAATATGCATGGATATTTGAACTTGTTATTGCAGGATGTGTCTTCTTCCTTACTGAGGCTCATTATGTGTCTGCCTTGAATTTGTACGCCCAGCCATATGCAGAACAGGAACTATGTTCCACGCAAAAACCCCTCAGTGCTGCTGAGGGTTTTGTTCACTTTAGAAAAACATGTCAGAAAAATTTGCTGTGCTATCTCTCGCAGTGTCCTCTGGAAATGAAACAAGAATTAAATGAACAGAATCCCAAATAAAGTACTCTGCACTTGTACATTTTCTATGAATTACAGGATTCCTTGGAAATGTTGTCAAGACAGCTAGAAACTTCTTCTTACCTGACTGCATAGTCAAGTCCATTTTTTGTGGCTGATACATCAATGGACTGTCTTCATTTAATGGAAGAACACATTTCTGAACAAACCTCTTTCTTGCAGTTTGACTATGAATCTTCTGAGGAGAAATAGCAGGATTCCTTTCTTCTCCGAACCTCTTATTTTTCAGGAGTTCTATCAGTGTAAGTGACTGCTTTTTTTTTTCATCACGTAGTACTGCTTTCGTTTCATCACATTCATTTAGGAAATTCAGCCCTTCTTCCTCCGATGCAGACACAGATGTATCTTCAGTCTTTAGGCCATTATGGTATGCTTCAAGAGGTATAACATTCTGAGATAAAAAGTCATCATTTGATGCAAATTTTTGAGCAACAAATGGTCTGGGAATAATGCGGCGACTGTTCAAAGCCTTTAGGATTTTTTCATACTTCTCTTCATTTTGCATCATCTCATTCAGAACACAGATAGGAGACTTGTGAGCGTCCCACTTGGTTTTGCCAAGCCTCTTCAGGTGTCCTCGCACATGATTAGACAATCCAATTTTAGTATCGAACCAGCCTCCGCAAAGCTGACACGTATGCTCAGAGGAAGTTTCAGATTTCTCAATTGCTGCAAAGAAAAACAATTATCATGTTTTTTGACAATTATATACATTTAAATAGCACAATAGCAAATCAAAGGGACAAGAAGAGAGGCATTACAAATTAAATCAAGTCTTGTTTAGTACTCAATAAATCCCTTTGTCCCTTTCATTTTATATCCCAATAAAAAACCAAACAAACAAA
>VZZY01015782.1:4073-17037 GCA_013400335.1 Eurystomus gularis
GGCTTGTATGAGAAATGGTGTGACCAGCAGGAGTAGGGAAGTGTTCGTGTCCCTGCACTGGGCACTTGTGACACTGTGTCTTGAGTACTGTTTCCAGTTTTGGGTGCCATGGTATAAGAAGGACATTGAGGTGCTGGAGTAGGAGCAGAGAAGGGCAATGAAGCTGGTGAGGAGTCTGGAAGACATGTCTTATGAGGGCTGCCTGAGGGAACCAGGGTAGTTTAGCCTAGAGAAGAGGAGACCTCATTGCTGTCTACAACTAGCTGAAAGGAGGTTGTAGTGAGGCTGGTGTTGGTCTCTTCTCCCATGTAACTAACAATAGGACAAGACGTAATGGCCTCAAGTTCCACCATGGGAGGTTTAGATTAGATATTAGGAAGAAGTTCTTTACTGAGAGAGTGGTTAGGCATTGGAACAGGATGCCCAGGGAGGTGGTGGAGTCACCATCCCTGGAGGTGTTCAAAAAACGAGTAGATGTCGCACTTTGAAATGGTCTAGTGGTCAGGGGGATATTGGGATGAAGGTTGGACTTGATGATCTTAGAGGTCTTTTCCAACCTAAATGATTCTATGATTCTATATTAACATAGTTGCATGGAATTTTTTCAGTAGGGATATTTCTGATTATGGATTAAGTTCTGGACAATGCTGGGATGCAGGAGTTACACTTACTTCGCAGATTAATTGATGCAGCTCATAGCTAGCAAGCAAAATCACTGATTGGATTCAGGATTCAAATGGTAGTCTCGGTGTAGACCCAAGGCGTGGGTTTACAAGGAGTGTCAAGTCACCTTAGCATCCTCATTGCTACATCGTCCAGTGCTGTACTTTTACATACCCTATGGTGTAGTTATATGACAGTACACTTCCTTTCTTCTATTTTAGCATCAGGAGTTCACCTACCTCTAGCCTGCATAAGATCACTATAAGCACTTTGCAAAATTCCAGAGAACTATTGCATTAGCTTGCACCTAGACGTGCTACAAAGAATGTCAGAACAATAAATTGTGGTTTAGCTTCTTGCGAGTAATGCACTGAAATGCAAGAATGGTAATTATATTTTTCTTTAAATTTACTTCAAATTTAAACGCTAGTTATGATAAACTATTACATAAGTCATTCCTGAATATGTACAGCTCATGTCAGAACAAACATCTTCTTTACTTTCAGAGCATTTTGAATGAATAGCTTTTAATTTTCTCCATTTGACCAGCTCAGTGACTTGATTGCCAGGAATCTAAATGTACATGCTTTAGAGAGAAAGAAATACTAAAGCAGTTCTATTAAATATTATTTAGGAATGACCTAAAACCATTTCCAACACAGAAAACTACCACTTGGTGAAAGTCTGATATTATTAGCCCTAGGAAAATGCAGTATTATAACTTTGACCAAAAGGTCAGGATCCTTTCTGTGCTGAGGTTCCTGTAAAGACCCCAGCAGAGCTATGACAAATCAGATTTTAAGGACCTGACAATGTTACATACAGGAAAAACTGCTGGTCACTCTTCTTACACACTAGCTATCAGTGTTGTAGCTGGGGCAGATCATGTTTCAGTAGGATGTTTTGTGTCTGTGCACGCAAGAAGACACCCTCTAGCAGGTGATCTACATGCTCAATTAGTTGCTGTTTGGAACTGTTGAGGGTCTGCTGTGGTACCATTATTCTTCAGGACGCTGACTACCTGATAGCAGAGACAGACCCTGGATTACAGCCCTGCCACAGGGACGGTGGCATATCCTTATGAAAGAGAGGCAAATCCTGAGTGCTGACTGTCCTGCTGTGGGGCTGGTCAAGGCTCTAGGATGATATTAGGCACTGCTGTATGGAGCGCCAGTTAAAGGAGTGTACCAGGGAACAGAGCCCCTCCTCGACCCGCTCTGTGCACGTGAAATCGACCATGCTGCCTTCCCCTTTCCCACAGGTGTGAGATCAGGTCAGCACTATAAGGGTTCTCAGCCCAGCATTTGCAAACCCTCCCACCCAAGACCAGCACATGCATCAAGTGGATGTGCTGGACAAACAGCAATTTCCTACCAACTGAAACCCTGTCCCAGGTTGTCACAGAGGTTTTTTTCTATGTGTTTTTTGCATACAGAGTATTTTATAGTAAGCTCATCTTCTTCTCTTTAAAAGCAACAGCATTTCACTCCCAACAATTTATTGTGCAGATAAAAGGAGTTAAAGATACGAGATCACCTGGTGTGAGGATGGGTGCAACATGTAAGGTTTACCTTGCTTGGGTTCACTCACACAGAAGTACCTCCTTTTAGGTGGTGCAAAGGAGATGACAGGGACAGCACAGGTAGCTGAAAAGGTACAGCACCAAGGTGGGACACACCAGACTGCTTCCTACCCGAGGGAATATGATACTAGATCAGATCGTGACCAATGCAAGTGAACTCATTGGGGACATCAAGATTGGAGGTAGCCTGGGCTGCAGTGACCACGCACTGGTTCAGTTCACTGTGCTTAGGGGTAATGGACAGATAAAAAGCAAAATAAACACTCTAAACTTCAGGAAAGCAAACCTCGAGATCTTCAAGGAAGGTGCACTCAATAAACATGCTACAAAACCAGTGGTTTATGCTCAGCTTCTGACTTGCAGCTGAAGAAACTGCAACATCTACCAGCTGCAACCATGGTGCCTTCTCCAGGATGTTCAGGATGTTTTACTGACCAGAATTCAGGGAATTCTCATGAGGGTTTCACAGAATTTATCAGACAAAATAATTCTTTTTATATGTTATATTTAGTATTTCATACTTAATTGGCCAGAGAAGAAAATACTTGGCAGGGATCTGCTTTACTTGCTGTACCCACCTAAAAAGGAAGAAAGTCATGACTCTTTGGAGGAATCTCCAAAAGTCTGAGCAGTTCAGAAAGCATCCTGGGGACTGCATTTTCTGTGCATTGCATGCAGAGGCCGGCACTTGACTCTTACACTCCGTAAAGTCTCAGTCCAAAGCTCTGTAGTGACTGGAAAAAAAAAAAAGAGAGCAGTATTAAGAAGTTAATGATGTTCCAGTATTCCCCTTTTACAACTGATTCTGAACCCAGTGAGTCAAAAAGAACAACTTAAAATTGTCACAAACACCTGACAAACTACAGGAAACTGGTAAGCATTTTCAAATTTGAAGGAAATGTTTTGATCTGGATTTGCATTTAGATGAGGCCCATTGCAGATGGGAGATTTAGACTGTGAGGAGGCAGGCTCTCATGTTCATAGCAAGTTGGAGACAAGGGAAGGACACAAAGCAAGAAACTGAGTTTACATTGCATAGGAAGGAATTGGCTATGGAGAAAATATTACTTCAGTTATGACTGGCTGTCAAAAAAGGCAAGTGTACACTGAATCATCCTTATTTTGGTATGATTTTCCTTGTATATCTGAAGGTGTAGGTTACTGCATGAGGACTACTCTTTTATGCAGGACATTAACTTTCCTTTGTTCCTGCCTTCACATATTTTCCTTGGGATGTTCAGGAGACCACCATGTATTTGTCATTTATCTAATTTAGCTTTATCTTTACTCCTTGGTAATGTGCTTCTGCATCCAATTGAAATTGCCAGTTATCGTCTCAGAAGTGAGCATAAACTATGAACAAATTCCTGTGATCACATATTTTTGCATGAGAAAAAAAAATTAGTAGAGTATTTTAATTTTTAGAATGGAGCTGTTCTGAAAAATTCTCTAGTGTTATGGTTCAAATTCTGGTTTGCAAATCCCAAACTGCTTCAGTTAAAGAAAAAACATGAGTGGTTTAAATACTTTTTCTGTAAGTTTTGAGACATTTTAATGGTATCAGAGGGAAATTTAATGTTTAAAATACTATCTCTTTGGAGAAAAAAGTCCCAGTGAAAAATAATTTCCCCAGCTCTACGTATGAAATTTGAGGCCATCTTTTTCTTCTTTTTTTAAAGCAACTGCTGTGGCTCGAATATAATAGATGTTCAGGCAGTGTAACCAGCTGACAGTCTGCATATGGTAGAGCCCAGATAGAGTGGGTAATGGCTAATGACTCACCAGTTCTGAGTAACAAATCAGTTAGAAGGAGCTGGTAAAACAAGTTTCAAAGAGGGCTGGGTTTGAGATTAGAGTATTTACAGAATGATTCCTGCAATGAGGTGTGATGAACAGGGAAGACTGAAGTAGCTGGGAGGGAGGGAAGGAGGGTAAGAGGAAATGAATGAACGAATGAATGAATGAATGAATGAATAAATGAATAAATGAACGAATGAATGAATGAATGAATGAATGGAGACCTTGTCCTATCTCAAACATGTGCTACACAGATGACAGCCAGAGAAAGAGATGAGCCTGGATCAAATATTTTTTTACCTCTGAGGAGGTTAGAAGTGGCAATAATGCCAAGCTAAACTGAAAGGGCTGTCTTAGTGACTGAATTGCCAGACAATTTTATAGTTTTATCTTTTACATGAATAAGAACTATGATAAAGAAAATCCGTTCTTCAGTTGTGAACTGAAAAATGGAATAACATGATGATTAGGAGTTGTTTATGGGACAAAATTGGGGGTTTATTATTTCCCTCTCTCTAATTTGAAAGTAATGAATCCAGTGTGTCAATCTCAAATGGCACACCCTGAAGAGGTCCTCCTTCTAGATGTAATTATATAGGCAGGCACTGTCTGATTGCTTTCACATAAAATCAGGGTATATCATGGCTTGCTGTGATACTTTTGTCTTGTGGCACTTCTGTTCTGTCCAGGCAGATTTCTTGCCCTGTTCATTTATACTTCTCTGCCAAAGAAAGCACTAAATATTTCATTGCAGTCCAGCAAAAAATCTGCTTACGTTAATTCTATGCCTCTTTTATAAAAAGTTATTATATGCTTTGACACTGTTACTACTGCCTTTATTTTTATTATACTGCCTATAATTACTACCAAAAATTGTGGCTGTTTATAATTTGATAGTCATCTTGATAATACTTTAATATTACTTTTTCACCATGGCTAGGGGTTAATTGGCCAGCAGTTCTGCAGTGTTCACAGAGTTAACACAGGAGGTGTGAGACAGTTGGAAAGGAAGTCATAAATCCTCCCTGCAGATTGCTTTATTCTTTGGCATGGAGCCAGTGAGGAGCATTATTTCAGAATGCTAATATGTTTCAGGTCATTTAAGGATGCCGTTGAGGACAGTGATGTGTTGGCCAAGACATGGATTAGATGTCCTAATAAGACACTTTCATGTCTAGATTCACTGAACTAACAGAAACTCTAATAATAACATGGTTTTAAAATACTCTCTGATAACTCTCTGAGTTTGGAAGAAGCCTTAGCAGGTCTTGGGACTGGTTCTGACATTGGTCAGTCCAGGGTGATGGTGGCCCTGAGAATGACTCTGTGCTAGGCGCCAAAGACGTGTGCCTGGTTACTTCCAGCTGTTCTTCATGCTTAGTAGGAGAGGCAAAGGACAGCAGCAGGGCAAAGGTTCTGCTGTGTGAGACATCGCAAACTAAATGCTGCTTGTGTTTATTTTAACTTAGAGAGCTTCAGGAGGCACAAAAAAAAAACCCAAAGAAACAACCTAGCATGTGCTACCAAGACTCCTTACAGGCTTGGCTTATATTCAATGCGTTACATCCAGATTTGCATACAACTCAAAATGCAATCCTGAAAAGAGTTGCTGTTAGCATTATCATATCTCTCTCTGTGTAGCGGTAGTACTCAAAATTGATACCAAGACCTCCCAGCTAGGAATTGCACATTTTCCAGTTAGTGTTGTTTAACTGTGAACACTTGCAGCAGTATAAGCAGGATCTTTCTACCTGTACCAAAGGGATTGTACCACAGTGAGTCTTCTTTTGCAGACAATAACTCTCTTTATCGCTGGGGTGGTATATATTACATATACGTAATGTATACAAACTTATAGTCTTTATGGTTTTGTGGATTAAAGAATAAGGTAAAAATTGATCCACAGCATTAGATTTTATTGTGGAAAACTCATGTGTAAATTCTACTGGCCACTAGCTCCTCTTTGCATCAAGGGCATATCGCAGTCCCTCCCCTGGCCAAGCTTAAAAATGTAGAAAAGAGAAATATAAAGTTATTATATTCCCTTCTCAGACAGGTCTCAACCATGAAATTAAGAAATGACAAAAAACCCTCTTTTGATAGGTTAATAGCTATGTTAAAACACTGGAAAGCTATTTGCTTGTTTTGTAATAGATATGTTTCCCAATGAAGTCAAAAAGAAGAAGCTCACATCTGCAGGGGCTAAGGTCAGGGGATTTCTTTGCAGTGGTGCTGCTCCCTGGTGTGTAATTAAAAACCTGGAAGAAATCTACCTAAACAAACAATAGCTCTGTTATGAGGAGAGTTGCCAGATGGTGCTTGGACATGCAGGTTTACAAGTTGTTTTTGTTTTTTAACATGTAAGCGAACTTCTTTTGAAGTAAATTTCTGTTGCTGTAAGTGTACTTATGCAGGAGGAAACAGCAGAGTACTTTGAATTCTGCTTTAACCTCCCCGTATTTATGGAGTTAGGAGGACAAGACAGCTACCTGGTATGTCAGTGGAGAGTTCCCAGTATCAAATGGGGAGCATGGATTACTCCAATAGTGGCTGACTGCCCCTCTTCCAGGAATGTAGCTGCCAACGGACGCATAGACTCAGTGGTACTGCATGGTGTGATATTTCTGTCATCCACTTCTTTCTTGTTCCAGACTGCAGGTCTTTGACGTCTGGTTTAGCTTGGGAAAGAGGCCTACCAAGAGCACCTCATCACAGGTTTTGTGGTCAAAAAGGGCCCTTTTTTTTCAAAACAGAAATATGATTTTTAAAAAAATGGAAACATCTTGAATTCTTACTTGGGATCTATCTGTTTTTTCACTGAAGTGTTTGATGGACTCCTGTGAAGAAAAGCACCTCAGGAGGGGCACAAGACAGTGCTCTCTGTGCTGGCTGCCATACCAGGGTGACAGGGTTGCTGGTGTGCAGTGCTACTGCCACAACAGCCCTCCCCTGGTGACAGGCCTCCTGGAGCTCCTCCATTCCTGTTCCAAGGGGAGATGTTAGATCCAGAAATTGTCTCCCTCTGCACCTTTTGCCTCCAGCCCCCCCTCCTCTAGTTACCTTGTCTCAACAGTTCTTAGTTTTCTTCTCCATGCTTTGAAAATTTCAGCATTAATCTGAAGAGAAATTCTTCATTTTTATTAGCTCTCCTCAGAAAAGGTGAAGCACTTCATACTTTAAATAAACAGATCAGTCTGTCCCTGCTTTGCAAATGAAGAAGATAAACCACAGATAAAGTGGCTTCTTTCAGCTTGCACAAAATATAATGGCAAAACAGAACATTGGCTCAGTCCTTCAGCTTTCCCTCTGTAGCTGCAGCTCCAGAGAAAATATCCTGGGTTTCTCGCAGAGATCACATAATCAGAAACCGTGTCAAAGTGTTTCCCAAATCAGGAAGATTATCTTAGTTCTGCAGTGCTAAATCCTGGTTTATCTCAATCCCTCTGCTTAGAGAAAAAGTCAAAAGTGCATGCTGCATGTTTGGGTTGTTTCAAGGAGTTTGAGCTATTCGGATGTGCAGGGAAGCAATAGCTGAAGGTACAACTGGGCTGCATCCCATTTGTTGCTGACCCCCTTGATAAATGACATCCTTGATGCTTGTGATTTATACTGGACCCAGAATTGTCACCAATTATAACTGAAACATCGTATAAACACAGCCACGGCAAAATACCTGGGACAATTGTTTGACGTGATGGTGAAGTAGATGGCAATTATGTGGTATCACCTCATTAAACTACTGTTCTGTGGTCAGCTCCATTTGCCTGTCACAAAGGTGTTTCCTATCGCAAGCATTTAATTTTTAAGCCATGGTTTTCTGATGCAGCTGTACAGATTTGACCTCAGAATTAATTTTAAAATTAACCTGTATAAGGGCTTAATGTGCAAACCTCTTCTCTACTGACTTGTCATCTGCTGTGTATGCCAAGATGACAGGTAACATTACAAAACACTAAAAAGGAGTTTGTCCATTTCATGGGCTTATGTCTTGTTCTAATCTTGTTAGGGCTCCAGAGCAATGAAGGTGTCCAATTGCTCATGAACCTCAAAGAATATTTGCTTCCTGTTGCCCTTTGGATGTGACTAGGTCAGCAGATGCTAGTACACCCAAAAGATAGCCCCACATGTATCCTTTTTTAAACAGTGCTGCTTCATTACAGTGATAAAACAGTTACTAGTATGGTTGTACAACTAAAAATTATAAAAGTAGAAATTATCTATTTCCTTCACAGCAATGGATAAAAAACCCAGGAGAAAATAAGAATTAAACAAAAATGCCAAAATAATGCAGAATGTGAAACTATTAAATACAATGAGAGATACACAACAGAGGTAATTAGAGGCAGGCTGACAAGATCCTGCTGGTCTGATAGGGAAACGAACAATTCTGGCTAACATGTCCCACATAAATTGTCATTATACATTGTTTGTCTGTGGTTTCACATGCAATTTCTTCTTGCACTATCTGCAATGCAACAAATACGTAACTGATAACTAGACACAGTCATTGTGCAAGGTTCAGAAGTTGCAGTGGGACTTTGCAGATAATTCAAGTTGAACAAGACATTGACATTATCCCATAGACCAGGAGGTGTAGAGCAGGGGCTCTCCAGAAATCCTGCAGGGCTCTGCGTCTGTCTCCCTCTATGAGACACCCAGTGATGTGCAACAGAGTTTTCCAGAGCTGGGCAGAAACAAGTTTGCAGCAGCACAGAGATGCATTACCAGTGGCATATGTCAGAGCAGTGGGAACTTCACAGTCTCTGGAAGGAAGGTGGCACTGAGAAGGCTTTACATGGCCACATGTCTGTTTGCTGATCATGCCACTTACAATGCTGAAAAATACACCAAGATATTCATGAAAGAAAGATTAGGCCATGCCCTGTCTGAACCTGACATGCTACTTCACTGGTTGTCGAGTTTTTTTATTGTTTTGCCATCATCTTGCAATTTGCTTTCCACAGTCTCTGGGAGAACCCCACTAATTTATTTGAACTGTCTCCATGCTACTACTTCAATGCTAATCTGCAAGATTTTCCTCCTTTGTTCTGTTGTCTGCCTTTGTCATGATGTCTCTTAACATTTAGACAATAAGTGGCAGGCTCCAGAAGTCCCAGGGAGTTCATGCTCTTTTCAAACCCAACTTTATGTTCTCATCCACACACAAAAAATAGAACACTTTTACATATCCTGCTTAAAGGCAGGTTGCTTTTTTTTGCTTCTGCCCCTCTTTTTCCTGTCTGAGTCTGCCCCTCTTTTTCCTGTCTGAGTCTATAAGCTCTTCAGTCCAAATATCACATCCAGGGTTATAAAAGCTTGCATGAAATGTAACAGGTATTACCCTGATCCCAGCTTATGGTCCTCATGCACTGTAAACAAGCAAAATTTCTAGTTATTGTAGTGGGGGTGTATTGGATATAAAGGCTTCAGTATCGTTGTGTTTACAAAAGAGTTTAACAGGAGCTTGTAAGAAAATATGCATGTCTCTGCTCTGCAGAAGATGAGACTTTTTTTTAATGACAGCAACAGGGTATGTCTTTCCAAGCTTTTTCTTAGCACAGCACAAAGGGGATCCATGAGCAGATTTGGGCTGGCTGGCTGAAAAAAAGTCTCCGCCTTTCTTGCGGAGGCAGGCTGAAGATGATGTGATGGCATGGAACAGACAGCTTCTTAAATAACATTGTTGGTTTTGTAGACTAGTAATTTTTATACTTTTAAAGCTTTCATGATGAAACCGTATTGTTTTAGCACAAAAATGACAACTAAATTTAACGTATCTCTAAGGCTGCTGGTGTGCTCAGATGGATGGACAGTCTTTCACATGCTGGCTTTGTTACCTGGTTGCCTGCACTAAACAAGAGGAAGGCAATTTTCCCTTCTCTGATGGTTTGAGCAGTGAGCTTGTGCTGTCTAAGTGATCCTGACCTAAAAAATTACATAAAGGCATCCCTTTATGCTCAGCTGTTGCTCGCTTTTATGCTCCAATTTTGCTTAAACTGAGTACTTGGTAGAATGCCTTTTCTACTAACATTATAGTTGTTATTACTGTTCTTTCAGCATCTGCGGCTCTTTTTAGCTGAGGGCCACAGAGTCAATGAGAATCCATTTCCCCTGGCACAAACTTATTGAATGTCACTGTGTTAAATCTCACTCCAATCAAATAATAAGATGTATAATTAAGAAATTATGGCATTGCTTAAGTGTCCCCAGTTCTTTGATCAAAAGGTCTAATTTAATTTGAAAACATGAGGCTGTGCTCATGTCTGGGCCAATCAGTCTAGACTTGAGCAATGTGTGTGGGCCAGATGCAGAGTTTGGCTGCTCTCTTCAATGAAGTCACAGCTCTCCTTTTAAAATTCTTGAAGTGTTGGAAGTGTGGGCAGGCGGTGTTTTGTTTTCATTATTTGTTTTAAACTGAAGATTACCAGCTTACCCTGATCATGGGACTCAGTCAGCTGTTGCCTGCTTTATCTGGCAGAACAAGATGAGCTTTGAAGAAAATATTCTTCTCCCCCAAAGCAATGAAATTTCAAAAATGAAATGTGTGGAATTAAATGCTCCTGGAAGCGGAAACCTTGGATGCTTGCCCCTCTGACATGAGCAGCTGGCATTGCAGAGACTCTGTCTGTCTCAGTGCACTCCAGGATGTGTTGGGAGCATGTGATGGTGGCTCAAGGAAGCTTCTGCGCATACTGACGGCTGCCTTGCCATGCTGCCAATCCCATAGTGCAAAACCTTCTGTGCCAAACTGCAGGGCAGGGACAGGAGAGATGAAGCTGTCTTATGTCTCTTTACTTATATATCTGCTAGTTTGACTTCCCACCCACAAGAGTTAACCATGGTGTCCTGTCCAGGTGGTGGTTTGTGTATTGGCAGGTAGCACCAGGCCTTTTGAGGACCACTGGTTTTCAGGGTTTGTCTTCACTGTAACAATTACTGATGCAGAGAAAAAGCATCAATTCTCTAGAGCATCCCTATGTGTACAGTTTTGAGGAAGGCAGAAGGTGACTACATTCCCATGCCACTAACAGGTTACATATATGCAACAAAAATCATGGGTCTACCCCAACTCCAATGCCTGCTCTGGCTCATCTTGCTCCTAGATATCCCTTCTCACTTCAGCTTCCTTTCTCTTCCAGGGAGGGGGAAAGAGGTTTTACAAAGAAACTCAAGTGGAAGAAAAGATGTAGAGTACTTGTCTCCAGCTTATATTTATTAGTAGTAGAATTGAGTGCTGGCTGTGTTGATATGAAATAGCAGAATACCAGCTTGAAATCTGCTTTATTAAATAGCTTGTGTGTGGGCAAAGTATGTGTAGCTTTTAGTGTTTTTTAATAATTCTCTTTTTATTAAATTTTTCAAGTACAGCAAGATGTGTTATGATGTTATCATTTTCAAATAATGATAGCCTGTTTCCCATGGGCACAAGTGATTTATAAAACTCTTGGGCTGAGACTTGTTACATTTTCATAATTAAGGACCTATCCCATATTCTTTGACACTCCCACCTTGTATTAGCTTTGGTGGGAGTTTTAGGTATACAGACAATCTGCTATGGAGAGTATAGTAGCAGTGGAAAAAATGAGTTTACTCTTTTCTTAGTACCGCTGTATATAACAGTGAAACTGAGTCTGCAAGATGCAGTTAACTTAGTTGTGGAGCATATTTTTAGTGACTGTAGAAAAAGATCACTCACTTAAATTAAAGACAAACCTATAACCAAACAAGAAGAATAAAAATACTCATGAGTAGTTTAGCAGCCTTGCAACGTTGCTATCACAAAGGTCACTCAATTCAGCTACTGCTGTAGCAACTCTCTCAGAGCCTATGCCATGGATTGGTAACAGATTTTTGTTCTTGACCCCAAGCTTTCTAATGCCTACTTAAATCACTCCTGAAAATGAATCGTGGTGTATCTTCTGCATATAGTGCTCTGTGTCTTTTGACTTAGAGGTGGCTTTACATCTCAGTGCTTTTGTTTAAAACTTTAGTCTTATTGAGGGAAAAACCTAAATCTGCTTTGAGTTTAACCCACTCTGTCAAGTTGGACACACAGCAGTAGCTATAAACAGGCAAAGCAGGACACATTGACCAAACCCATGAAGAGTAATACCAATAAGCCCATCCTTGCAAAATCCCTGACAAGAACAGAGCAAAGCACCTACTTAATGGCTTTTCTGAAATCTCTCAAGCAATTGCTGGCTCTAGAAGACCGCATCTTACCTAGCAAATCACCAAGTCCCTTAGTCTTTAACCATTCTTTAATGATTTGGTTTCTTTGAAACCTATTTAGCAGGAGGTTTAATTCTTTTGTAGTTTTTTCAAATAAGTTCTCCTTAGTTGTTTGATTCAAAGGGACTAATTTGCTCCAAGTCATATAACAAGGTACAAATGCCTGCAGACTTCTTGCTCTACCTGTGACAAGACTGTGGCCTATTCATCTTCCTAGAAATTAAACACACAGATAGCAAGCCACACAAAGTGGAAATAATTTTTCATGTTTCAAATTATCTCAAATATGTTCTCATGTTTCCTGCAAAATGGTAATATGAGGATTTAATTCTTAATAATGTAGCTTTTCTGGAGCTAAGAGAGTTTTAGGCTAAAGAAATTATATTATTTGTGTTATTTTTAGCTAATTCTCTAGGAGAGTTGTATGTTGTCTTGTTCCTTTCAAAGACCTATGTTTGGACTGCAGGACAGTCCAAAAGACTAAGATACATAAAGCTGTTTGTTGCAGCTCACAACATTCATCCTGCAGTTGTAGATTTTGTCAGGTTGAGGATTTCACTTTCACAAATGTCAGTACAACAAATTTTCTGTAGAAAAATCAACACCACAAATTGCAGTTCACCAGTCACCATTATTTCAGAAAGTTGCCACCATGTGGTGGTTTAGTAAAGCTGAAGTGCTAGGGCCTGA
>VZZY01015785.1:0-16769 GCA_013400335.1 Eurystomus gularis
CTGTTTGATGTGTGGTTCAGAAATTCTTATGTTTTGACCTATCAGCCACTGGGATACCATTAAATTCCTCCTGTGAGGTGTAAATGACCATGTGTCATTTTTTGCTTTCTGCCATTGACATTTATCCAAAAGAGCATAAGTCCATGAAATCCTTAGCCTTCTGTAAATAAATGCTGTATTGTGAAAGGCATGTGATCATAAATTTCTGTGCAACAGCATGAAAGAGTAGTTGATGCCATTAAATCCTTTGAAATTGATTTATTTGAATATGTGGTTTACTTAAATGCTAAGAACACAGAGAAAAAATGATAGTGATAAATAAGTGTGATCTTAGTGTTTAAAATAATACAACAATCTCTGACACAAATGCTGAACCATATTTCATGGCTCATAGTGTATAGACCGAATAGCTAAACACCAGCTTTGTTCTGTTAATGAGGTTAATTTTAAATAACCTAAGTATAAATTAAAGCCAGCAGAAGTTATAAATTGTTAGTAAACCCTAACTGATAAAAAAGTACTTATTGCATACCTGAATAACTTAACCCCTTACTTTCACTGAGGTATTGATCTGACAAAATTTGCATAAAAATACATGGGATTTTGGGATGCAAGCAAAGAAAAGCAAGTGCTGATTTCATAATTTTGACCACTTATTTTTCACAACTGGACAAAACACTGATTTGTACTAAGCAGCTGCCTCGGGTCCTACTGTTTCAGCATCCCCTATTTGTAAGTTTCTCCTAAATGGTAAACCACCTTGGATCTCAAGTAGTTTGCATCTGCAAGAGTTGAATTTTCACAAGTTTGGCATTCCTTGGGCTTGCTAAGGTTTGGGAGTCTCTGGGCTGTAACAACCTCTGGCACTCTGAGCCTCACTATCCATCAGAGCCTCTGAAAACTGGATTCTTACAGTTTTGTTTACAATGAGTAGTGTCTTGTCACATAAATAACAGAACAAATCTGTGCATTCAACAGCGCTGCTTTAATATTTTACTAAACCTATAAGTTTAGTGAGGGTATCCTTGAATTTCCTTTAGCTAGTAAGCCACTGATCACAAGGGAAGATTAATGCCTGGTTTTGTGTTGACCAGTACAGGAGAAATACAGCCAGTCACACAAAAGTCCATCCTAGATTTTCTGTATGTATTACATGATACCAAAATATCCCTGCATAAATATGGAGGATATGTATTCAGTTTGTGCTGAATACAAATTAATATTGTTGCACTACTGGTTTCTGAAGTTACAGAGGTGTTGAAACCTTGGAAGTTTCACTTTTCAAGAATTTGTGCTGATATTTTTCATCTTCAAGTGGGTGGTTTGCTGTTTTGCAACACTTTGCTTTATAGTGTTAGATTTGAAATAGCCTTGTCAGCCCAATTGAAACCACATGAAATCATAATTTTGCATTATTTCCACAGAAAGTACATAAAATTTCATTAAATGCCTGACAATTTTACTGGGGATATTAATGAATTATAAGATTTTTTTGGAAAATATTTGCCATTTGACATACAAAAATATAGATTAAACCAGGTATGGTTTATTCTATTAGAAGTATTTGAATATATCTCACAGAGATTTTAAATAAACGAATTCTTCCTCTCTGGCTTATGAATTGCTATAGTTTTTATTCCTCTGAATTGCAGTTACATGTAGCTGGAATATATACCCACACTCAGGAAGAAAATTTCCCTTCCACAAATGTAAAGTCCCCCGTTCCTTTCTCAGGGGAATTGCTTCTCATATGTAATTTAAAGTTCTATCACCTCTGTTTGATTTTGGGGAACTGAATGACAGAGGACAAGCAGTAAGTATCATATTCAAGATACTTTTGCTCATGCTTCCAGCCTATCTTTCTCCATTGGCTGTACAGTAGTCAGCCTAAAATACTGCAAATTGCTCATCACTGTCTTGGGTAAATGTACCATACAGGGCAAACAAATTCATGTTACACACCAGAAGTTCTGAATCTTTTTGCATTTTGGAAGAAAGTTACTGCTTCCAAATGGATGGAAATTTATAACAGGCTATGTATTGAATTTCCCTGAAGTCTACTTAGACTTCGTGTCCAGTGTATAGCTCTGTTCATCTGCTGCATGTTCCTTTTCTGCCAGTGATGCCCAGAAGAGTAGATGAGGAAAATGGATGGGATCCTAGATGGGTGGTTATTCCCTAGTTTTCACTAGGTACGGTGCCCAGGTGAATAGAGGTGTTCAGTCATATCACAAGGCAAAAGAGACAACTTTCCAGTCCTGAGTAGAGGAGATAGTTCTGCCAGAGGCTTGAGCCAGAATAACTCCGGGAGCTCTTTCTGGGCTAAAGGAGGTCACAGCCTTTTACTTGCTGTCAGTTACACCTAAAGCCACGTTCTAACACATATTTGAGATATAAATACTTGGGAGACTAAAAACCTTAGCAGGCTCCAAAAATAGATAGCATGTAGTAAAATGATACTTTGTTTCAGACAGTGGTCCAGAACAAGCCGTGATAAATCTATAAAAGGACAATAGATTAACATTATAGAGGGAGAAAGAAAGAAGAGTGCACCTTTGAATGACTTCTGCACAATGACAAGATGGACAGAAGTAGAATTATGGGTACACTGCTGTGAATAAACATGGGCTTTTACTTTCAGGCCACTTTCTACATCATCCCTTACATCAACCCATACCTAGGGAAACATTTAAATCTTGTTCTTCCTCTGCAACATGTCTGAGAGTCATGGTTTTCTTTTTAATTTTTCAAACAGTGCTCTTGTTCATCTCTCATTCTTTAATCCCTTGACTAGAACCAGGATTCTTAATTAGGGCATCAGGCACTATGAAGAAGCTAAAATGATCTCTGATGTCATTCTCAAAGATGAAAATGAGATCATCAAAATGATCTGACCCTTTCATCCTTTTACCTTGAAGATGCAGGAGGGAGAGGTGAGATCCCTAATCAAATAACTGAAATGGGAAGTGCATCAGCATTTATAGATTTTTGTATTGTTCTGATGAGAATGGCCAAAAACCACTGTTGAGTTTGAACACAGTTTTTCAGGAAAATAAACAGGATAGTGTAGTTGGTTTAGTCTACTTATAGTGTAATTTTTGTTCCCTTATATGTCCCTTTAAACTGTAATTAACAAATTCTATTCTCATCAATGAATTCCCTTCTGCTTTCATATGTAGCTTTGTTTAAATGGTGTTAATAAGTAGTTCAGGACTAAATAATATTTTACACACTAGGATTATTAGGAAACCCTGATACAGTTTTGCATTGGTTTCCTGAGTGTCATTCAGTTCTGTAGCAGTGATCTTAAGTTTTGTTTAGATGTTTATGTTTCTTGGAAACTTATTTAGGCTGTTTTGGTCTGAAAGTAAGTTTACCTAACTGACAGACTACTTCACTGAAAATTCAGCTTCTGAAATTTTAATTTCCCCAGCGTTTTCACATGATATTCTCATAAACAAGTTCAGAGTAAGTAAAGTAGCAGTAAGTTAGATACTCATTTGGTGATATGAAGTGTAGATGAATTGCCTCTGCAGGGGATATCTGGGGTACAGTGTGTCATATTCAAAATGATTTTTTAAGCTAAGGCACACAGCTTTCTGCTTTAGATGTATCAAGAAGCATACTCCTCCTTCTAGCAGCTTAAAACTTTTTTTTTTTTCGTGAGCAACTGCCTCAAATTTCATGTCTTCAACCAAGGATATATGGAGTTCTTAATGTCTCTGAATTGTGTTGTTGTTTTGTGGCTATACAACTATGACTACTTCTGTGACTATATATTTATTGTATTGTGGAAGCTGTTTTGTCTTGATACTCAGACTTCTCTGACTGACCTTCTTTTCTTAGGAGAATGACCTGAGGCTCACAGTCGCAAATGTTCAGGCATCAGCCATTTGTAGCAGATATCTTAATTCTCTTCCTCCCCTTAGTTGGTGTTTGAGCCTGCAAAGTTTTTAAGGTTTTTTTCTGTTTGTGGGTTTGGTTTTTCTTTGCATTGAATATCTCTTCACATGTGTAAGTAATGCATTAACTTCAGCTCTTTCTATTTCAGTGGGGGAGTACTTTTGGAGAAAGGATTGCTAAGTGAGGTGTTTTCAAACAGTCTATAAGACACTAGCGTTACCTACTTAAATGAAACTAGTGTGAGAAGCAGTCCAATATCCAGTGCCCATTGCAACAGTTANAATTGGTTAATTGATATTGTTTGAGAACATGCTTTATGACTGCTTTTATCAGCACAGGGCACTTTCTCTCTCATCCAGTCCCTGAAACCATGAATATAAAATGTCTTACACATTTTAAATGTGTGAGAGAAAAAGATACAAATCAGTGTATTTCTATTTATCTGTATGAAATGGCTGATTCCAAAGCAAATGCAGTTTTTTGTGACTGTACTGTGGTAACCCATTCTCATTCATTTACTTGCATATAGTTATCTCTCATTCTAAATGAGGGCAGGAACTTAACAAAAACTCTCCTTGAATTGACTCTTTTGTTGCTAACAGGCTTGTACTGTTGGAACTACAAATGGCTCCAGCAGAAATTGTTCATCATTTTTCCAATGTATAAAAATATGTGTATATGTGATATATGCCACACTCTAATTAAACCATAAACAGAGCCATTTCTGAAAAATACCATAAAGTTGCAACAGGAGTTTTATTTGAAGGAAAATAGAATTTAACTCATTCCTTTCATGCTTTTCGCATCTTGTTCATCCCTTCATCTATCAGAAAAAATATCTTAGGTGGGATGATACTTAATACTACTCTATCATCTTCAACAGCACCATCATACCAAGGAAAATACATACAAAGAGGGTTATTATAACAGAGACAGGAGGAAAATTATAATTCTTTGTAAATATTTCAGCATGAGACATTAAATTCCTTTTCTCGCTTTTCACACCTGACACTGCTTAGGCTTATGTTTGACATACAGTCAACCTAATCTCCTTCTATTTATATCATTTATATAAGAGCTATTTTCACAGAACTCAGCTAAGCTCCCATTTATCTGCACCCATCTGACTGGTTGAGTCTATTTTCCTCTGTCTGATTCCTATATGGCAAGTGTTTTGAGGCAGGGACCATTCTTCTGATCCTTTGTTTGCCCGGTGGATAATGCAGTTGTTACAGAGATTAGAACAATGCCTGTAACAAAACATACCTCTGTCTAAGGGCTATGACTCACAAACTCTTAAAGGTTTTAGCTGGAGCAGTTTAAGATGACAGTGCCTCCAACTCTCTACCTCCTCCTCCTATGGAAATTAAACCCCCAATAGTAGGAGTGATACAAGCAAACCCAATGCCATCTCTTCATCTATCTCAATTTAACAACCTGATGTTTTAATTTATCAGTTTTTTTACCTTTCTTGTTGCAGTTCTGAGATGTGAGATCAGTCATAATCATGAAATGTCATTCATCATTATTCAAAGTTTCTTCAGGTGTAAGATGGTCACTAATCAGTACATATTGTATGCATGTGAATAAATCAACAGAGCACAAAGTAGATAATTGACCCATTATTTTGGCAGAATTTCAGATGTGCACAATGTTATGTAGCCATATTCTCAAACAGTATTATTCTAATAAAGGGCTTTGCACCATCTGAATGCCTAGCTCTCTGTGAGATCTGCTGGTAGTTCACAGCATCATACGTGATTTATTATTGCTCCTTGACAAAACATCTTGGCCTTTTAACTGTTTTTTCAATTGCACAGAATGAACTGGAGATGGATACACCATCTTCTGTAGTCACGTAGAAGTCACTTTTATAATTATTATAGCCCTGTAGCTCTGATTTGATGGCCAACTCCTCAGTCAGTGTCACAGGCAACAGCAGCATCTGAGGGAACAACAGCAGTAGAAGCAGGATTGGCAGCAGAAGTATGATCCAGATTTACTAGATGTATTATTGTTGCTGTTGATCAACACACAGATTGTATATATGAGGCACTGGGAATGCTGGCTGTGGCAGTTAACTTTCACATTTTTATTCTTCTCAGCACATTAGGAAGCTTTATTCCAAGACAGTAGCATTTGTCAGTAGGTGGGGAAGCAAACTTCAGTGAGGTGGATCAGACTGGAACACCTCCATACAGACAGCAAGTTGCACTGCCAAAAACTATGATGGCAACTTCCTTAAGATAAACTAAAATGAAGGGTTTGGGGCAGAGTCCTCTTCACAAGGCCAGCAGAAATATTATCAGCTGCTCTTCAAATGACATCCAGCTTTATAATCAGCAAAGCAGGATTAATTAATTATTACTGTAGCTATAAAGAAGGTTATGTGTCTAGAATATCTTTAAAGCTCATGAATTATTTAATCAAGTGGAAAATCCCTGTCCAGAGAATAAGAAAATATTAAAAGTTCTAAGCTTTCTAGCTAGTCTGGCCTAAGGTATCAAAGATAAACAGTAGAAAAATGTTGATTAAAGAAAAAGCACTTAAAAAACCTGAAGCATCAAAACCCACCACCAAGAATGCCACTTCTCTCTGAATCTGAACGAGCTGAAAATAGCAGTTCTCAGGTATTTTCCTTCCCTTCATTGTGCTCCCAGACAGCTTCACTGTTCTAATCTTTTTTAGGTGATACAAGCCGGATAAAGCTTAGATTCTTCTTATAATTCACTCTCACTTTATGAGTAAAAGAGTATTGATCTTCATCCTCATGCTTGAGCCAAACTTTTTGCTATTGTAAATGAATGTAATTTTTTTTTTTGCTCTGGTAGAGTTGTATCCATTCCAACTAGCAGATAATTCTACTTGTTCTTTTTAATTTTAAGAGATGCAAAGGATGTTCATCGTTAAGTAGGGCATCTGAGGTAGGAAACCTCCTGCTTCTCATCTGAAACAAGTTAAAATGTCCTCTGTTATGCTGTATATGTGTCAAGTAACAAATGGGGTGTGTCCTGAAGCAAGGAAATCCCATCAGTTATTTCAAGAGCCAGTCCCTGTCACATATGCTGCAATCTCTGATGCCCCAGTGCAAGCTGCCTGATTGTGTAGCAAGGAAAAGCAACTTGACTGAGTTGACAAACAACAACTTCCCCCTCACTGGTTTTCTTTTCTTTCTTTCTTTTCTTTTCTTTTCTTTCTTTACTAACTGTGTGGCCCATCTGCAATCTTTCCAGGGGTTAATTACCAAAGAAAGTTATCAAGCATGTAGAACTGAATGGCTGTGATTCTGCTACTTAGGGAACTCCTGTGGGAGTCTTTCTCCTACCAGATCTTTATATATTAATTTTGTTCTGAAGGTGAGGTGAGTCTGAAAGGTTCATTTTTAAATAGCTAAAAGAAAGGAACAGAGGTGATTAAGTGCATATGTAATAATGCCAGATGGACAGCGAAATATACTGGTAAGGTTACTAAAAGAACAAGAAATATCTCAATATACATGTGTGTAGATAAACAACAATGCAGATGGAAAAAAGGCAAAATGAGTTTCTTAAACTTTTTGCATTTAATTCCTGCTGTGTATTTCCTCACTGTTTCTGGATTAGCTTCATAGAAGGGAAATATGTAGTGCAGCATCCAAAGACAGGTTGACATGTTCTCATGATATAACCTCTACAGTATGTGAAAAAAACTACTGCTCAAGAGTAGTCCCAGCTATGTCTGAATAATGAAAATGGAAATCTTCCATGGAGTCCCCTTTTCTGTAGTAGGCTGTTTCTAATCTGCCATTACATGCTTTCTCAAATTTCCTCTTACTCCTGCTTATGATTAGCTAAGTTTACTTAACATTTCTTTCCAAATACCATCACTTTCACAGGAATATAAGGTACAATGAAGATATCATATGTTTAAGGACAGAATACATGATTATCTCAATATATCTGAGAACATGATTTTCTTCTATCATTCAGTATCAGTGCTTAACTATGGGATAACTAAAGATGAAAATAATATCATTGCTTTCAGAGAGGATATGTTTGAAGCTAAGTGTACCCAGTACACAGTCTGGCATGGGAATGTGGGATTGAACAACTGTTAAAACTTGTAGAACAACACAAATGAACACATATCGCTTGGCAAGTGCTTTCTCTTTTCAGTTCCTGAGCATGTGTTTCTGTAAGAGGAATAGAAATGAATAGAAAGATGATAGTGGTGTAGTATCAGTGATTGGCAATGGCCATGAGGGTTGGTTACAAAAAGTAGATATTATTTCACTTGTGACAGCAGTTAGAATTTAAGATCCACCGAAAACAGTTTATTACTAGGTTCAGTTGTACTGAGCACTAGGAACAGGAGTTTAAATACTTATATTAGCATTTGGTTCTTTCAGTAAGTATGCACATATAAGAAATCAAGACGTGGGTTTTTGGAAAGAAACATAAAGCAGTAGTGAGTTCATTGTGCATTGGAAATCCTGGTCTAAAAAAGAGGGTTTAGCTGTTCTTAAGACTTTGCTTTGTCAAGGAAGGTATTTGGAGCATATTAGCACTTTTTAGAAGATGCTTACAGTTTCAAGGTCAACAACTAACTGGCTAATAGGGCTACATCAGTTAACATGGTTAGAATTCATTCCATTATTTCAGAGCAGCTAAAAACCTGGAGTGGCTTCATTTCAGGAAGATAGAACTGAAGTGTAAGCTACAAGTAAAACCAGAGATTGTAGTGTATACAGATGTAAAATGGGATAGTCCTTGCATCATCTTTTTGCAAGCATTTCTGAAAATGGCTGAATAAGGTTCAGAACAAGAAGAAAAAACCCCTCAGTTACCTTTTGCTTTAATGTACTCCTAAGGAAACAGAGACTTGACTTTTTGCTGTGCAACAATCACAGTAATGGTTGTTGCCTCCCAGATTTATGGGTACTCAGCTTCTAAAACAGCAGCCAGAAAAGCCAAAGTCTTTCTCTTAGTGAAGAAAGCAGTACTGTTGGCTGTTGCCTTGGTGGAGGCTAGAATAGACTTTTGGTCCCTTCACTTTAATAGATGTAACATATAAGAAAAAGAAAGAACAAACAAAAAACACACTAAACCAAAAATGCAAAAGTTGATTTATATCCCAGAAGATTTCAAATTGGACATAAAATTTGTGTTTACTATAGAATGATAATAAAAGATTTGTAGATTCTGTAGATAAAACTGGAGGCTGGAAGGAATGTCATTGGTTTATCAGTATCAACAGACTGAAGAAATGCATTTTCATCCTCTTCTGTTGCATTCACGCCTGATGATCAGCTTCTAAGTGTGATTTATGATGCCAAGAATCCAGGTCTAGCTTTCTTAGATAAGGACCACCTTCTCCTTTGTCCTCCCTTTCAAGTCACTTACTGCAACTCTGCCATCATCACAGGAACAGTTTGAGCATGTAGTTAGGTTAATAGTTGAGTTTGTTACTTCAGGAAAGAAAAAAAGTTGCTAGAAATGTGCAAAGTCTGTATATAAGCAGTCAGAAAATAGACCTAAGGTCACTTCTTCATTTGTAGTTATTACCTCTTGAGTTCTTTGACCCTGATCTTCTTGAGTCTGAAAAGCAACTAATGGCTTTGAGCGCTTTAACAGAGCATTGGCAGAACAGGAAGAGTTTGGGGGATATACACATTCTCAGCACGTCAAATTCTGCAGCCCTTTGTGTTGCTGTAAATATTGAGTGACTTGAATGCAGGTAGCAGAGTTTGTCTAGATTTATATCCATGAAACAGTGAGACTCGCTGAAGCCTGCACTTTATTTAATTTCCTTTTGCCTGAATTCATTGTAGCTCTTGGACCTCAGTTAATTGCAACATTGCTTAGAGTTACAAGGCTCTATGATAACTCTGTACTTTTATCATTGGACCAAGATATATTGTTATGAATTATGCAGAAAAAAAAATGTCTGTCACTCCACCTACATAGAACATTTTCTGGATATATGCAGATTAGCCTGTCAAATCACTCAGATTCCCGTTAAATGGTGATGGCTTACTTCATTTGCTGCAGCCCATGAATATGACATGAAAGGGTCAAGCTGTGTTAGCTTTAACTTTTGGTTTCCTGACTCTTTTGACTTTGAAGTAGACATTTAGTGCTTCTTTGTGTATTATCTGAAGACTGTCTGTGGGAGACCTTCCTTTTAGCTCTTTCTTCCTATACTGAATCTCCATTAAGCTAACAATAGCAAGCATCTTTTTTACACTCACATAGTATGTTTCAGAGCAACAAAAAATGCTGAATGGACCTCATATCACTTTAATTTGTCAGCTCTGGCCATATACCTCCCTCATAGTTATCACAGATATTCTTACTTTTGAGTGAAGGTGGAGAATGGCAGAAATATCTGTTCAGTTGGGAAATGCTGATATTTTTAAATGGCAGTGACTGTGAACTGTTTTTCTAGAGCTACCTATTAAATATCTAAATTTTGCAGTATGCCTCAGGATAGAAGGAGTTAAGTAGAGTTCTATCTACCTTTCAAAAATCAATTTTGGGGACAAAACATTCATATAATCAGTCAATATTTCTTACATTAGAAGCTGAGTTCTTCAGAAATAGCTGAATACAGATTTCCCAATAATTTCACAGTGTTATGTTTCCCTTTGTAGTAAACATATTTCTCAATAGTCTGTGAATATGGCAGTAAAGTTTATTGCTTGCTAATAACTACACACCAACTCTCTAACAATGAAAAACACTTGAAACAATTACCTATGTTTAATAGTACTTCTCCCTTCAAACAATATTGCTGAAGTCAGTGTATTACTCAACATGCACAAACACACCACAATCGCCCATGTCTTTCAAATTCAAACATGTGGTTAATAATAAATTTGTATTCAACCATGTTTCTGTGTTCTAGGCTGGATGGATAAACTTCTTACATGTAAAATGAATCACACAGTGTTCGTGTGTGCATATATAGTTAGCATGATGTTGAAGAAGGGAAAAGTTTATAATTTGAGGGTATAAGGAGATTGCGTTGATTCGACATGATAAAAAGAAAGACTATTACTATGACACCTCCTTTCTGCTTTTCTGAGCTCTTGCAATTGATGTCTCCTTCCTCAGCTGAAGTTGCTCCTCAAAGTTACATAAAGCTAAAAATTCCCACTGCCCGGGTATTCCTCTTGGTGTAGAGTAAGGGTAAAATGGTATAAAAATCCAAATCTTACCATAGCTGGAAAACAAGGCCCAGATTTTCTCAAGTAAAGGAAAGTAAATCTTGGTCCTCAAGAGTTAAACTGATGTTCATAAAAAGTATCAGCAGTAATGACTGTGTAATAAGTGACTGATAAATTGAAATTAAGCCTCATATGGATTTTTGGTACTCTGTTTCTTCAGTAGATGAATTTCACCTCTGACGAATACAGCATTAATCTGTGCTTTATCATAAAAAAAATAATTGATAAACTAAATTATATTTTAATCTAATTTTAAAATTATTTATGATTGGGATTGTCCGTTCTTGATCTACAGTAACCTTTACTCAAGGACATAATTAGAGACTAAGTTTTTCTATCGGGTTTTTTTGGTGGTTTTTTTACAGGGACCTTTCCATGTAATAACATACTAGCCCTCAAATAACAAATACCTAAATGTCCAGTAATCAGGCAAGATATTGCTTGAACTACAGACATAAACAATATTATAGATTCAATTATATTTCCAAAGTGATTCAGTGGATTAGATATTGTGTGTACACTTTGGCTGCAATGCAGTGTAGTCTGTAGCTACATATTTCATAAACTTGTGACTATTTTAATTAATTTAACATAGAACTGAACAGAAACCACAGTTTCCACTTTATGGACAAGTCTGCTACTTTGAAATGTGTGAGTCCAATGGAAAATAAGCAGTATATGCATTTCTCTGAAAGGAAAGCCATGGTAGAATGATGATGTTAAATCAACTGCAGTATTTCTTTTCTTCAAACAGCCTAAATATTTTTTGGAAGAGCTAAAAAATGAAAGTGGCTCCATTTCAGCTAAAAGGAACTGAATGTAACTTTAAAAAGTATACAGAGATAAAATGGTGGTAGTATGTGCATCATCTTTTCTAACTACAATAATAATTTTCATATAAATAATCATATTGTTCTAACCTGTAATTAAATGCATATTCCTTATCAAATGTTTTTCTAATAGTATGCCTAAAAGACGAAATTTATTTCATGGTAGGTGTGCTATTAAAATTGTTGTATTTCCAGTTTTGGTTTTGATGACGTGACATTTACTAGCAGAAAAATGATGCAGCAGAGCAAACTAAGTTAGCTTCCGTTATCTATTTTATGCTATGTTGTGATCTCCTGCCTTACATCGGGCCCTCCTTGTAAGCAGAAGTAACCCAGAAACCCATAACTTGAACAGTTTATTTTCCAGAGGATTTTTGATCATTTACAATATGTCCCATTTTCTTATCCTGTCCGCCTTCCTAATGCCATCATGCAGTGATCAACAGCTGCACCCTGTATATTCATGCACCTTTGTGTAACTGTGAATTTTACGGTGTCAATGTAGAAAATGCTGACTTATACTGCTTATAGGTTATTTATACAGTGCCGTACGAAGTCTCCCAAACAAAATATGTAGTATGTTAATTTTTACATGACAGGCAATTGAGGCATTGCTCTTTTAACACTTGATTCAAAGCCAATGGTCAAGCAGCTGAAGATGACAAACCTACATTCTCTGACAACCCCATGGTCTTTCTAAAGCCTACAAAGCAGAGAAACAATCTGGTGTATCTAAGGTCTGCTTAGATTTAGTTTCTTATGCAAATAGGATTGCTACTAGAAGTAGGTTAATTTCACCCAATGTTAGAGATATAAAAGTTAGGTGACTGGTGTACACTGACTTATGAAGAAACACTTCTAGATAGGTGTTTTATTTAATCACGCACAGCCATCTTAAAATGACAGAAGGAGTAATTCACTGACATGCCCCTCTGTCTGAACACACACTACAGGGAAAGCTAAGATTCAGTTAGAGAGCTAACTTTAAGTGGATAAAACCAGTAGCGATAAAATCCGCATACAGGAATTTAAGGCTTTTTGCTTCTTCTGCCCAGAAACTTACTCTTCAGCTTTCAGGAAGTAAGGAGATAGCAGGAGGAATAGAGCCAGAAAGGAGGAGGAATAAGTGAGCACCACACTCTTCCTAGTTACAAATCCTGGTTACCTTGTTGAGTTAGCCTCCTTTTACATGCTGGTAAGCAATCAAATGAAAGCTCAAAATGCTTTACCATACCTGATTGTGGACTTTGTTTGGGGATTTTGGCTGCTGCTTCAGGGCTGGAGGTGACACGCACACGCTGATTGGCAGAGTTATGGATGCTACTTGGAACAGCTGCTGAGATGTTTTTGCGAGGTTTCATGTCTTGCAACCACATTGGAGATGCCTCAAAGGCTTGCATTCGCCTAGAGTGGCTGTTAGCGTTGACTTTGAGAAATGCCTGGGCCTTGTATTCTTGAAGGTCTCCATAGTTGGCATCGGTCACCCTGCACTCATACAAGCCTTCATCCTTTTTCCTCACTTTTGAAATCTGCAGCTTGTGGGAGATGTCATTCCCTTGTACTTTCACTGTCTGCAAATTCACCAGGAAAAAACAAACAAACAAACATGTTGTGAGGTACTATTCTTTATCTGGGAAAACTCTACTGATGTAAAGCCTGTCCAGAGAAATCAAGCGCCAAATTAATCAGTGGTGTGATTGTGCTTACTGCAGGGAATTGCATCAAGGATGAGCATGGCTATTTGTATCTATGAGGATGTTTGGCATCTTCTTCCCAAGACTGTTTAGATGATTTGCTCTGAAATGTTAATTGGCCTCAGACAAACAACTCTAACTACCATGCTCATTCCAATTAATTGCTGAAGAACATGAACATTCTTAATGAGCTTTCTTACATAAATCTAACTTCATTGGTTAAATCTTTCCAGTTAGTTTGCTTTATTGAATAACTTAGTTTTTGAATTAGTGCATTAACAATTTTGCTGGAGATATTCACCAATGTTTGAACTTCTTCACTAACAATTTATTAGATTATCTTGTAGTCTTTACTACATTGAAACTGCATATTTGACATTCAATTTATCTCCTCCAGGCGTGTCCAACCCTTTGGTATTTTTTGTTTATTAACCGTAACAAGACATCTTGTGTCAGGTAATTCCTTTTGTCTCATTTATATGTGTGTACTTATTAGAAGTCATATATCAAGTCTGCAGCACATATTCGAGATAATTTAAAAAGTTGTCAACTAAAATAAGACTTCTGATTTATTTTTAATGGCTTTTAATATCCAAGAGTAACATAACAAATTTTTGTCTCACATAATTAAAACACACATGAGTAAATTATGCATTCACAAATGTGTGATAGCTATTAAGATATATTAGGAAAGGTAGCACAGATTCCTTTCTGTATGTTCATCACTTCAGAGATGTTATATATCATTTATTGGCTATTCCTGTCTATCTGGATCAATATCTGTTGCCCCACAGGAAGCCAGTTAAAAGAGATGCAGTGGGAAAGAAAACCTCATCTTTGAAGAACTCCTGACCCTGGTTTACTTCCACCATGATATAAGCATGGATGCAAATGTTGCTTTTTGTCATATCAATGACAAGCAATGAGGAAACATTAGGGTGATGAATATATTGGTAGGTCCCCATAATGAAGAACTGTTAGATTGAAACTAGGCACTTGTTATTGGTGATAATACAACACACTGTTTCTGATAGCTTGGTATGTTGTAGTCACCAATGCTGGCAAAGTATCTATTCTTCCTGCTTGATAAATTGAAGAGCAATACTTGTGAATAGATTATTGCTTTAAGGTACTGGATGAACTTTACAGCCTGTTGTATTGTATCCAGCTCTGAATTTATACTTGACAAGTTGAGGTGAAAGTATAGATTGCACACTTTCAGGCATAACGTATGCAATATTAATTACACAGAAAGTACTTGATAGTTATTTAAAACATATTCAATAATAATGTATCTCTACTGAACATCTCATATTCAGCACAAGTATTAAAGAAGTTCCACATGAATGGAAAGAGGATCTGTAGGTCATATTCTGCCATCATTTGCTCCCATGCAATATCTGCAAAGTTAACAGTGTTGCATAGCGCTAATGAAAAACAGAATTTGTTTTGAGTTATGCATTTGAAATTTAGAAATTTTTGCAGTCAGCGTGTATGCATGTTTTAAATTTATGCCTGATCATCATTTAAAATCAATAGAAGTGGTGTATTTCAGCACAGTTTAAAAACATATTTAGTATATTTTACCATTTCTTTAAATAATTTACTAAACACACTGAAAAGTTTGCTCTCCTCTTCACGACAATACTTCCCAGTAGTACTAATGGGGACTCTTTTTGTGCCTCCAAGAAAGAAAAAAAGGAAGGCTATGTTTGTAGCAAGTGTATTTAGACTGTCAATCTAATGTTGACTTTTTTTTTAATTGCAAAGATAACATGTTTTATGCGAGTTTATAAAAACTCTGTATAAATACCACATCATCGTATTATCATACATAATGAGAGAAAGACATTTTTAACTTGAAAGATGGGACAAGCTTTACAGCCTATACTGTAAAGATCTTATGGATTACTATGGGGATTCTGAATGAGCTGGTATTGATAAGGAATAAATTGGCTGCTAGCACTATGTCTAGTGGAATAGTATCCAAAGATGACATGTGGGCCTCATTTGCAAGACAGTCTACAAATGTAACTGAAGATACGGCCCATGACACAAATCATTTACAGTGTATGGTGAGAAGTATCATAGGAAATGTAAGTATAGCTAGATTATGTATTGTTTTGAACATAACGTATCTGAATTCTCATTTATAAATGCCCTTCAGCTATATCTAGCTGTGCTTTGACCTGATGTAATTACTTGGTTAGCTATTTGCGGGCATCAAAGAGCAGCCAAGTAAAGGATTTAACAGAAATCATTCACCTCTATCTGTCGCTGTTTTAAGCTTTGCTGGTACTTACAGGCTTGGCTGCAGCTAAAAGGCACTTCTGAAGGGATTGTGTCTGAGAAAGGGAAAACCCCTTTAGCCTCCTAAGTACTCATGCTGCAGTATCTGCTAAGTATCTGTGCCTTTCCACTGCAGTGAGCACCACACCATGACTTCACCACCATACATTTCTTGGGATGCTGAGGGAGGAGGGTCTGAACTCTTCTGAGGTTGGGGGCTGTGGCTATGCCTGATTCAGGATATGGGTCTCTTGAGGAAGGCATCCTTTCCCTGGACAGGGACTGTAGTAATGTGGCTCATAATTTTGTTGAGACAACAGCCTGGTTTGATCTCCAAAGAGCAGATGGGTAAGTCTGATGTCATAACCCCACTTTCTAAGACAGAGTCTCAGTCGCCAGGAGTGGAGATTACTCCCAACGGGGAGGTCTTGTCCAAAGACTTTCTGAGCTTTTTTTCTGTCTGTGCACATGAACCTGGGAAAGCACCCATTTAAAGGGTCGCACATCCCACTGAAGGAAAGTGCAGCTTCTCAGCCAAATTTCAGCCTTGAAACTAGCTTTGGAGCTCTAAGGCGGATTCAGCAGTTGTCTAGGGTGAACGAAATGAAGAGGTACAAGGATGGGTGCAGGATGCTTGCCGATGTCTTCATGCCCGGGGGTCCCCAGGGGTGCAGGCTGCGTGTGGCTCGGCTGTCCGGCCACCCTCTCCCAGGGCCAGCGAGGAAGCAGCTGCAGGCTTCCGGCCGCCTGCCCACTGCAGCTTGAGGGGCGGGCAGGGAGCGGATGCGGGGGGTGGGAGGGGAAAACGGCCGCCCCCCGCCGTGCCCGCTCGGAGGCGGCCGCCGG